>OX377619.1:97216824-97803153 GCA_947397865.1 Polietes domitor
AACAAACAAACAAACAAACAAACAAACAAACAAACAAAGAAACAAACAAAGAAACAAACAAACAAACAAACAAACAAACAAACAAACAAACAAACAAACAAACAAAGAAACAAACAAACAAACAACAAACAAACAAACAAACAAACAAACAAACAAACAAACAAACAAACAAACAAACAAACAAACAAACAAACAAACAAACAAACAAACAAACAAACAAACAAACAAACAAACAAACAAACAAACAAACAAACAAACAAACAAACAAACAAACAAACAAACAAACAAACAAACAAACAAACAAACAAACAACAAACAAACAAACAAACAAACAAACAAACAAACAAACAAACAAACAAACAAACAAACAAACAAACAAACAAACAAACAAACAAACAAACAAACAAACAAACAAACAAACAAACAAACAAACAAACAAACAAACAAACAAACAAACAAACAAACAAACAAACAAACAAACAAACAAACAAACAAACAAACAAACAAACAAACAAACAAACAAACAAACAAACAAACAAACAAACAAACAAACAAACAAACAAACAAACAAACAAACAAACAAACAAACAAACAAACAAACAAACAAACAAACAAACAAACAAACAAACAAACAAACAAACAAACAAACAAACAAACAAACAAACAAACAAACAAACAAACAAACAAACAAACAAACAAACAAACAAACAAACAAACAAACAAACAAACAAACAAACAAACAAACAAACAAACAAACAAACAAACAAACAAACAAACAAACAACAAACAAACAAACAAACAAACAAACAAACAAACAAACAAACAAACAAACAAACAAACAAACAAACAAACAAACAAACAAACAAACAAACAAACAAACAAACAAACAAACAAACAAACAAACAAACAAACAAACAAACAAACAAACAAACAAACAAACAAACAAACAAACAAACAAACAAACAAACAAACAAACAAACAAACAAACAAACAAACAAACAAACAAACAAACAAACAAACAAACAAACAAACAAACAAACAAACAAACAAACAAACAAACAAACAAACAAACAAACAAACAAACAAACAAACAAACAAACAAACAACAAACAAACAAACAAACAAACAAACAAACAAACAAACAAACAAACAAACAAACAAACAAACAAACAAACAAACAAACAAACAAACAAACAAACAAACAAACAAACAAACAAACAAACAAACAAACAAACAAACAAACAACAAACAAACAAACAAACAAACAAACAAACAAACAAACAAACAAACAAACAAACAAACAAACAAACAAACAAACAAACAAACAAACAAACAAACAAACAAACAAACAAACAAACAAACAAACAAACAAACAAACAAACAAACAAACAAACAAACAAACAAACAAACAAACAAACAAACAAACAAACAAACAAACAAACAAACAAACAAACAAACAAACAAACAAACAAACAAACAAACAAACAAACAAACAAACAAACAAACAAACAAACAAACAAACAAACAAACAAACAAACAAACAAACAAACAAACAAACAAACAAACAAACAAACAAACAAACAAACAAACAAACAAACAAACAAACAAACAAACAAACAAACAAACAAACAAACAAACAAACAAACAAACAAACAAACAAACAAACAAACAAACAAACAAACAAACAAACAAACAATACATACAGGGTTGCCCATATTCGACGGACCACAGGCAACAACGCTTGTCCACAGGCAACAATCTTTGCGTCAATTGAATTTTGTACGGGAACAAATGCAAATCAACGCGAATAATCCGTTGTAAAGTGGACCGAGCCATGCCCAACTGCTGAGAACGGCGTTTTTGGGATGTTCTTGGGGACCTCTCAACACTGGCTCGTACGGCAGCGATATTCTCGGCCGATCGCATTGGTCGACTTTTATTTGGCCTCTTCGGATTAGAAAGAGCCTCACCAGTCGACAATTTTTCGTATGAACGCTTAATGGTGTTCTTAGAAGGCGCACTTCTCACATTTTTTAATATTTTAAAAGCACGTTGAGTTTTCATGTTCTGTTGAATGTAAATTTCAACTATTTCAGAGCGCTCGCGTGGCGTGTATTGTTGCATGGTAAAAATCTGCTTGGACTGACGCTTCAAACGCGGTATGTCATTAAGCGATCTGACATCTCTGTCAAAAGTTATGGCGTTGCCAGATGGGTCCGTCGAATATGGGCAACCCTGTACATACATACATACATACATACAAACTTACAAACACAGATTAATTTTTATATATATAGATATTAATGTTCTCTGAGAGTGAGGGTATATATAAGTCGGTTTAGCCAGAAGGTGTGGCAATATCGCCCATCATCATTGCCCTCCACCTAAGGCTGGGGGTATATTCACTTTGTCATTCCGTTTGTAATACCTTGAGACTCCATAAAGTATATATATTCTGAGTCGTGGTAATATTCTATGACGATCAAGCCATGTCCGTCTGTCCAATGAGCTAGGAAGTGCTAATTTTCCATAAATGTCTAACTTTCAATAATCGGCCCAGAGGGAAACATTTTTCCCTAACAAGGACTGAAAATACACCCTAGACGAGCAAAACAAGACGAGTTTTCCAAAATCGTACTTTTGGGGTCAAAATGAAAAAAGAAATTGAACTGGTACCAAGCAAACGGCTGTAAATAGAAAATTAGGTTCGTACTTTCCCATGTGGACGCGAAACATAAGGGACCTTCAGTATTAGTACTTTTCGTATCAAAATGCTACAGACATTTGGTCTGTAGGTGGAATCAAGATATTCAGATATCACAATTTTCCTAATACGGTACAGCACTTCTATGTAAAGTCGACAGCCTCTAATCTGCCGGAAATACTGTGGAATGCACTCCGTGATGGAGGATATATAAGATTCGGCTTGGCCGAATTAGCGTCTTTTTACTTGCATTTTTTCATTTTATATCCTGTTTTCCACCACATACGTTTATTCAGTTTATTGGATATTTTCAATTAGGTTTCATATTTATTTTTATCGTGATCAGTAATATATACGTACAAATTTTCAGCTTTCTAGCTCTCAAAAACACTTTTGCCACGTCCCCTCCGCCCATAGAGCAAATTTTAAAAATTCTATAGCCATTCTATAGTTTCTTTCAGACCTGCATCTATCTGTACTGAACATTTCTATATATATACATATATATATTAGAGTGACACTTATTTGTATGGAGAAGTTTTTTCTTCCGATTTTCAGGGATTACCGAGCAAAAAAATGTGATACGCTGTATAAAATAACTACAATGAAAATTTGTGGGAAATCAAGCAACTCTATGACGTGGTGCATCGAAGTCAAAGGTCAAGATTTGGTTAAAATTAATTTTTTGCAATAAATAAGCTATATATGTTTTATTTTTGATCTGATTCTAATCAACCCTGGGGAATATATTACACATAGTTTAGTCATGAAATGGTGAAAAATTAGCCAAATCGCCCAATTTTTTAACGTGGCGCATCGAGGTGAAAAGTCTAAATTGAGCTAAAATCCGTATTTTTGCAATAAATGCACTATGTATATATTTTTTATCTATTTCTAATTATATATATATATTATATATATATATTTTTTATCTAAACCTGGCGAGTATGGATAGAAAAAAGTACGTATAGAAAAAAGCCTTAGTGAATCAACTTCAGCCACAAAAGGTAAGATTGATTAATACTTAAACGAATAAAGTATATTCTGAAAATAATGTGCTAATTCTAGAAACAATGATCTGTGTCTTAAGTAATGATACATCAGAAAACGAAATTGCAACGCCTAGCGAAAGCCAATATATTGCACTAGAAGCATCAGAGAACGTTTACGATCGAGAAAACGAACGAAAGCAGTGGGGTAACAAATGAAAACTCTTCAAAAAAGAGAGCGAGAACAAATTATTTTAACGCTACACTTTGCTGCTGTTTTGGATAAATTGAAAAATAGTATCAGGGATGCATTACTTTTATTGTCAGCAGTATTTGATTTAATTTTTTATCAATCGAAGTTCTATACGCAAACAAAGAGATGCTTTACGAAAAACCTAAAGTGATGAAAAAAAATAATTAATGGAACAATTCTCCTGCAACGAACTTTTTTGGGCATTTTGAGCAAAGAGGAGCGTCTTGCAATAATTGCTACAGATCCTGAAATCAATCAAATTTTAAATATGCCAGAAATACCACCGGGAACAGGAACGGAGATATCGTCTGCTGTTTATAATACTCTGGATTCTAATAATATTTTGGATAAAGTAGAAACGTTTGTAATCGACACAACAGCATCCAATACCGGTAAATTTAAAGGAGCTTGTAATTAAAATTTAAATTTGAGAATCACTGGCCTAATATTGACACGTCTAATTTCCGAACCATTAAGTCTTATCCAAGATTAGAAAAAAAATAGGCAATCAGCATTCCGAAATACTGTCTATCGCAAATGAATTGTGTAAGATTTCCCACGAAATGATTACAAAGAGTTCCTTGAGCTGATAATAATTCTTTTGGGTGGAACACCGTCTCGAGGAACAAAATTTATCAAGCCCGGTGCTCTCCATTTAGCATGATGGATGGCAAAAGTCATATGTTGCTTAAAAATCGTGGTATTTACACACCAATTTCCGGAAGCCAGCGGTAGAATTTGCGGGGTTTATTATTAGATGTTATTCACTTCACTGATTTGATGTCGATAGACCTGAACAGGCAGCGATATTGAATTTTTAAGAAAAATTCATAACAACAAATCAATAAATTAGACTATTGCTCTTTCCAAATTTCAAAATCATTTATATTACTTTGCATTATTCGATGAAAGAATTGCATGTGAAACAAAGGAGAAATTGGTTGCAAGAATGAATATATATGTTGCTGAAGATGACATCCAGAATGAAGATCAGAATATTTCAAAAAAAAAAAAAAACTATTCATCACACAGACAAATCTGGAAGATTTCTTTTCGAGTAGCAACTTAGAAATTTTATAGAGGCTATTTACCAAACAAACAAAACAGTTGTTTAAGAGATTCATGATTCCAACTGAGTTCTTCACAGCAGACCCAAGTACTTGGAATGAGAATAGCGAATACCAACGGCGCAAGTATATAGTTGAAAATTTAGAAGTCGTGAATGATTCGGCTGAACGTGGAATTAAACTTATTGAGGACTATCATGACAAAATCACAAAGGATGATGCGCAGAGGCAACATTTGTTTCAGGTAATTATAACCCTCAAGTTTACATGTTGTTATAGTTTACGTTGTGCTTTTACTATATTTCTGATTATTCAATACTACACAAAACAATATTTGAAAGATGCGACCTTAAAAAGCTAGAGAAATGCTTCTATTTAAAAGTTTTCAAATATGTCTATAAAAAATAAACCACTTGTTGAAAAATTGGAATTATATGACTTTCGGTCTGGCCTCAGTGTATCACAACATGAAGTTGATTCATTTTGCTAAATTTGTTACCACTTCATTCATAAGTTATGTTCCATAGCTTAACAAAATTTTGACTGTTGACCTCGATGTATCACGTTACAGATATGTTGGACTTGACCATTTTTCTTCCAATCTCTTGATTAAACTATGTGTAATATAATCCATAGGTTTGATTAGAGGCAGATAAACAACAAAAAATTAATTGCAAAAATACGGATTTTAGCCCAATTTTGACGTTTGACCACGATGCGCCACGTTAAAAAACTGGTCGATTTGGCCAATTTTTTCTCCACTTCATTACTAATCTATGTATAATATATTGAATGATTAAAATCAGATAAAAAATAAAAAATATATGTTCAAAGTGATTTTTTGACATTCGGCCTATATTTTTAATTTATTATTTAAATATTGAAAAATTCAAGCTCGAGGGCAATTTTGGTTTTTTGTAATGTTCTTTATTTTTTAACCAAAATTTCGTCCTTCTTTGAAGAACATCATCAGGGTTCTACAAATAACATAAAAGAAAACATAACAATATGTACAAAACATGACATCTTAACATAATTTACGTATTCACGTACTAAAGTAGCAAATCAAAAACAACACTACACGTATTAAATCTACGCCTCGTTCCGTCGCTTATTGGATTCTTCTTATGGCTAATTTATTGCAAAAAATACGGATTATAACCCAATTTGGACCTTTGACCTCAAGCGCCACGTCATAGAGTGGCTAGATTTCTCCAAAATTTCCACTATAGGTGTTGTTTAGTGTAGAACCTTTTTTTTTTGTTTTATGTTTAGGTTTGCCTTTTTTTGATTTTAGTGCACTTGTTCAGTTAGGTTTTAAATTCAAAGTTTTGTATTTTTTTATTCTAGTTTTCTTTCTTTTACATATGTAACTTAAGGTATAAGTAGAATTTAGGAGTGGTAATTCACTTTAGTAGTTAAGTTAAGTTAAGTAAATTTAAGTAGCAAAATTACAATTTAGAATTAAGTAGATAATTTTAGCAATTCACTTGTGTTTTTTTATAATTATATTTTGCACACGCTAGTGTATATATGTACATGTAAATACTGTTTTTTTATATTTCAAATAATCGTTTGTGTCAGTCGCACAAGTTTTATGTTAACTTTTTAACTTAGATCACTTTGTCACTTAGTCACAAGAGCACAGCGGTTGGACGGGTTGAAGAAAGAAAAAACGAATGAACTTTTTATTCTTGCTTGAATACCCATCGCAGCAGACAAACGATATTCAGCAAGAATATGCAAAAGAAAACAGGGAACAAGTGCAGGTAGCTTCCAGGCATGTATGTACATGTGTGTGTGTGTATGTACATGCATGTACATATGGGTGCATACATGGCCTTTCAGCTACACTACAGTGGTTACAACGAGTTTAGCGCAATGCTAAACAGGTGTTTTAAACCACATATCACATTTTTTGCCCGGTAATCGTCGAAAATCTGAATTGAAAATATAAGTGCCACTTTTATATATATATACATGGTGAAAATAGGGGTTAATTCGTTTTTTATAAATTTTTGTTAATTAATTAATGTGTAAAAGGCTATAACTCAGTTCACGATCCGGTGCAGTTGGTCTTGCATTTTTGAATTGGTATTTTTTTTTTAAATCTGGTTACTGTAGAAAAACAGAAAAAATAGCAAATTACGTTGCTTTTGAACTACAGTGATGTCTCAAGACTACATTGCTGAAACCTGAAAATTGAATTTGTATTGTATTTATATTACGATTTGATGTAAACAAATTATCACGTTTTATTATTTCTTCAGTCGAAATGATTGCGAAATTAATGACTGTGAAAATTAAAAAAAAATATATTAAGTTCCAAAACTACTACCTTTTTATCTAACATAACGCGACATTTTTCAATTTAAGACACTTGCCCCAATTTTCACAATATCAAGTTAGAGTTAACCGTTGTAGTCACTTTGTGTGGAGTTTGACGTCTACACCTGTGGTTAGCTCCAGGGCCGTGCGCAGGATTTTCCCCTGGGGGGTTTTCACCTACACTCATAAAAAAGTGAACCCTATAATGAGTTAAAATGAACTAAAATTTAGGAAAATTGAACTTCGTATAGCGCTAAAGCAAAATTTCCTTAAATCAAGTTCAAACTATTCCTTGAAATAAGTGCATGCTTTGAACTTGTTCATTTTTCCTCAAACCAAGTAAATATTTACTCAAACTGAGGAAAATTCCAGTAAGTTTTTCCTGGTTGTGTAGAATAATTCTTAAAGTATTTAAGAAATAAGTTTCTTCAAACAAACGGGAATTACTTCTTAGATTACTATTCAAGAATTTTTTAAACAATTTGAAATGTTTGAATGGTTCATTAATACTTAAATGTATGAAGAACTCGGCATAAATTTCAGTAAACATTTTAACTTCATTTTAGGAAAAAACACATTTTTAAGTTAAATTGATAAATTAATATGCCCTAAATCTAGAAAAATCTTGAAAACAAAATCGTTGTAGCGAATTATAACCTTCGGTTATATACTGTTCCATTGTTGAACTATTTTATTTCTATTATTTTTATGTTCATAGCCACTTATGCAAACTAACGTGTGAGTGGATAGCCAAATCAGAAAATTAAAAAATGGTTTTTCCAAACTTATATGACAGATATCATTTTCGAGAAAATTTTTCATAGACACTTTTGAATATGAGCCCTCGATATATATTTTGAAGAAATATTACACAAAAATCACGATCAAATTCCTAGGCGATAAACCCTTCAGTCCCGCATTTTTTCTATGATAAATGCAGAAAATTGGATATGCTTTTTGACAAAGTATGGGTCTAAATAGGATGTCTAATGAGTTTTGGGGTTTTTTATTTATAAAGGACATGAGTAACAGGATGTTTACTCAAAATCTTTATACGCATATTCCGATTAAATAAAAGATGTTTGGAAATGTTTCTTCATTTTTATAACAGTTTTTTCTACTCGATAAAATGCAAGAAGACCACATAGAAATTGTAACTAAAAAAAAACAAATAATTGGTATTTTAGAGTTTCGTCTTCCTACATAGATCCAAGTTATTGAATTTGTTGTTTCTCTTTTGAATAATACTTGTTACATATGTACAAAAGAATACTAACTCTGAAAAATATTTAATACAAGTGAGAAATATAACAACAATTTGAGTAAGTTAAAACTTTCTTGTTGTTTCGCAACTTCAAAGTAGATTTTAAAATAGAGACCTACACGCAGAGAAAAAATGCATTACGTACAAACGAAATTTTAGTCACGTCGTTTTTGAGTTTCTTTTGTGGGAAAAATTAGTTTGTTTGCGGTAAACATGTCATCACTTGTTGTAAATGAACAAAGAGAAATATGTTTATATCAAACAGTTTTCTTCGTTTGTCGAAATGGATTTGTATTATCATTGCAAACTCCCAAAACATTAGAAGTAACAAAAACCGTTGTTGTTGCTTCTGTGATGAAAATAGGAGACATCGGTTCAGATTTATATACAGCTTCATAAAAAAGTCGCATCGCAAATGTTACATCTTAGCGTTCTACAATCATCAAGCAAATTATTTGCGTTTATTAAGAATGTTTTTAGATTTCATTATGATATCATAGTTATTCTTATCTGCACTTTTTTAAAATTAATAAAATACTTTGTTATTAAATTTCCAAACGTTTATTATAGTACACAATTAAAAGTTCATAAGATATTGCTGTAGTCAAATGTCAAGAAGTGGTATCGGTTAATAAAAATGAAGCTTTTACGAACAATTTGGTGTCCATTAGCGAAATTAGCATTACACTATCTTGAAATTGGCACAATTCGTTTAGTTTGTTTGTATTTTTCATAACCTTTGTCCGAAATTCAAGAAAGTGTCCACGATTTTTTATGTAATTTTCGTGTTTTCACGATTTTACTGCAAAATTACCACTTCAGGCGAGTTATTTTAAAAAGAACTTAAAAATTCTATACTTTATTGCTTCAGAAAGTCTAGAAGGTTTTAAAAAGTATATGTTCGAAACCTCTCTGGGGGGTTTGGGGGTTAAAACCCCCCCCCCCTGCGCACGGCCCTGGTTAGCTCTAACTAGACATTGTGAAAAATTAGTATATTTTTAAGGTCACAATTCAATGTTTCGAATGTTTTCGATAAGGAAAAAACCGTAAATGACTAATTAGTTCGGATTTTCCTCTGTGGGTATCATTAATATATAGTTGTCTTCAAGATAATTTCAAAATTTTAACTTATGGAATAAATGAAACAGAAGATCTATACAGAAGCAATTAATGGTGCTGAAGAAAATTGAGTTTTGCTCTTTTTTAATTCGAAGTGTACATAATATAATTCATATAAACCAACATTATATATACAAATATATAGCCTAAAGCAATAATATTCGGAGCGTCATTGTCGATTTCGTCGCATTCTGCATTGAAAAATGTTTATACACCTATTGTGTCGACTTACATATCACAATTATCGCATCAACCTTGAATCACTTTATGTATTGAATAGGGTGCAAATGGCACAGTCCAGTTATGGGCTAAGGGCATATATCGGACACATAAATGGTACAATATACACTATTCCCAAATTTTTCCTTTTCATTCAATTAAAAAAATCCAGCAAAAAATCTTCTAATTTTTTATTTCCGAATTTTTTGTCGATGTCAATATATCTATATATTTTAATTAATCAAACTTTCTGACACTTCTTTATTTGTACCGATATTCGTCTTTAACTTTTAAAACGTGTCGTTAATGAATTCGTAGAGAATAAGCATCTCGTTAAAACAACCGACAGCTGTCAGTAATTAAGGATAACGACAAAATCGTTAGAAAAGTTACAGAATTGCGCTACTGTTAACTTAGCAGGCTAAGGGAGAAACTTCAAATTAGCTTTTCGCGAAAGTAGAACTTATTCTATTTTCACTTCTAACAAAATGGCTTGTATTTCTGGTGAATAAATCTGAAACAGTTGTGTCACACTGCATGCGAAATCTAGCTGAAATGACATAAGGTCGATTTACAATTGTCAGATCCCATACAAATTTGATTTTTGGTCTAAGTCAAAAAATGCAAAAAAAATAGATATGTAAATTTTTCTCTTTACTTTGATCAGAATTCTAATTTAAGAACTTTTTTTGACATTTATAAAAATGTACCGTTACAATGGACTCTCTCATTTTATGTACACCAAAATTGTCTTTAATGTTAGTCTAAGTCACACTATATCCAGCCTTGTCAGATGTTATGATGTTCAAAGGACCAAAAATATGAATTGGGGGCAGGGGATTTATTTATTTAAGAAATTTGTCTTCCTAGTACAACAAGATTTATACCTTATATGTAATGCACTAGGATCATTTTGCTAGTAGCATATTGTTATAATAAATTTAAATTCATAATAAAAATTAAATAAATTACATTTAACATAAAACAATATTAATAACAAAATAAATAATTGATTATATTAACAATCATGTATACAAAGAAAACGTTAACAATATTTTATCTCTTAATCAATAATTATTACATGCAAAATGTCGTGATGTTGCTTTTTTAAATTTAACTGCGCTGCTGATGATCTGAATATCGTTGGGTAGATTGTCCCAGAGACGAATAGTTCGTATAAAAATTGTCTCTCAGATAACTGATTACGATGCAGTAGTTGGATGATATTGTTACCTCGGTTAGATCTTGTAAATGTTAATCGTTCATAAAGATACATTGGCTCATGTGTGTATATTATTTTATGAAATAGTGTAAGGATTTTACAAGTTACGTAATTGTCGAATGTCATATTAAAAATTTGGTTCGAATAAGCAGATACTCTATTGAATCGTTTAAGTCCGAAGATATATCGAGAGATGTTATTAAAAGTGGTATTAAATTATCCTAATTGGTGTGAAAGACTGAGTAAGACAGAGATTACGTAACATGGCATATATTCTGCATCAGGTTACATTAATGCGATCTGACCAATTGAGGGTTTCGTTGAATAATATTCCAATGGCTTTGGACTTTTTGGTGTTAAGGCATAAACCATTTCCGTTGGCCCACCATAATATGTTAGAAAGATCATGATTTACTCTGATTGCGCAAGTTTCAATTGTATCCAATTGAATGGAAGTATACAGTTGGACATCGTCTGCGTACATCTGGATATTAGTCTACTGCAATTGGCTTGGTAAGTCATTTGAATACATGGTGTACAACAAAGGTCCTAATATGGATCCTTGTGGTACACCCCGTTTTAACGACAGAAAGTTCGAGGAACAATCTCCATGAAATGTAAATTGTGATCTGTTATTCAAGTATGATGACATCATTTTTCCAGACGTTCTGGAAAATTTAAACATATTAGAGAGTTTGTAACAGAGAGTTGGGTGAATTTCTTAAATTATTTTGGGGGTTTTGTGGATTAGAATTTGATTTTAACTGGGAATGCAAATTTATTTAAAAATATCTACAAATTTATTACTTGGCTGTTCAATACCATTATCACGATTTTGGTCATTTATGACATTTTTTTATATGTCTGCATGTCGCAAATATCGACGTAAATAAATCCCCGGGCCCGGATGGCATTTCAGCACTTGTCCTATGTAAGTGCTCTTCGACGCTTGCCCGTCCACTTCGCAATCTTTTCAACCTTGCATACCGTGCAGGGGTTTTCCCAGCGCGTTGGAAGATTGCGAACATCCAGCCCATCCCTAAAAAAGGTGAGGCTAATAATCCTGCTAACTATCGACCGATCGCGATTTGCTCAGCGCTTTCTAAGGTTATGGAGAGTATGGTTAACCACCATCTTGTAAGGTATTTAGAAACTAATGACTTACTTAATGATCGACAGTATGGCTTCCGTAGGAATCGATCTACGGGAGACCTGATGACACTGCTATCCGAAAAGTGGAATCGATCTATTCACAAGCTTGGTGAGAGTAAGGTCGTTGCTCTAGATATCTCCAAGGCCTTTGATAGAGTTTGGCACGGCGCACTCATATCAAAGCTTATCGCTTTTGGTGTTGGTAGTGACTTCTCTCGATTTATATCGAGCTTCCTCAGAGATCGCACTATACGTGTTGTTGTAGATGGGTTCTCATCCGACGAGCATAGGTTAACTGAAGGTGTACCACAGGGCTCTGTCCTTTCCCCCTCCCTTTTTCTTATTTTCATCGACGACCTCTTGGATCAGACTTCGAATCCAATATACTATATATATTTGCGGATGACAGCAACCTCTGTCATTCATACTCATTCGATCATAGACCAACTCGTCAAGAAATTGAAGACAAAAGGCTATTAATGGATGAGTCACTCAGCCAGGATTTACTGGCCATTTCCGAATGGGGTCAAGTTAATAGAGTAGATTTTAATGCACTTAAGACCCAGTGCTCCTTGTTGTCTCACAAGCGATTCGCTGATCCAACGGTGTCGTCGATCTTAATGAACGGTATAGATATTGAGCAATCAGATACTCTTGATGTTCTAGGCATGAAAATTCAATCTGATGTTCGTTGGACAAAACATGTATTTGGAATGTCGAAAGAAGCATTCAAGTGTCTAGGCTTCTTAAACCGGTGTAAGAAATACTTCACTCCCCCTGATCTTCTCAATATCTACACTACTTACATCAGACCAAAGATGGAATACAACTCCCATATATGGTCGGGCGCTCCAGCTTCATCACTGGAGCTACTTGACCGTGTCCAGAGGAGGGCGATGGTGTTGATAGGTGATGGTAGGATATCCAATTCTATTGTCTCCCTTGAACATCGTCGTAGTGTGGGTTGTGTGCCCTTGTTCTATCGTTACTTTCATGGCGTTTGTTCCTCCGATATTCGTGATCTTATACCGCCCGTGAGAACGTTCGGTAGAGATACGCGACTTTCCAGGAATTCTCACCCATTTGTTATAAATTTGACAACCGACCGCACCACACATTACAGAATGAATTCGTTCTTCGCCCGCACTATCCGTATGTGGAATCGATTTCCGGCAGATATCTTCCCAGCTAATTATGATATTCAGAAGTTTAAAACAAAAGTCAACAAACACTACTCCCTCTTTCCTCCTTCCAATACCGTATTTTCCTTTCGCCAACGCAATGCGCTGCATTTATAGGGGACATCCCCTGAGTGTTGGTTCAGTGAAAAAAAATTCTTGATATTGGTTAATGGTTTTTATTCGTAGGGGGAGAAATGGGGCAAAAGGGATAAAAATGGTACCTGTATGATGCTTCAAACTCCTATAAACATTCGCTTTCATCCAACAAGATATCTTCCTACATATCACGATATATTTTGTGTTCTTAGTTTGTTTTCTGGGTATTGTTCCTATTTCCAATGATTCGAAAATATTGTATACTAGCTTTTTGTACCCGGCGTTGCACGGGTTTTCGTCTTCCTTATGTATATAACTTTGTATGCTCGCAATTTTTGTTTTGTATATTTTTACTTCTGTAAATTAGTTTAAATTAATACTTATTTATTTAAATTCATAAGTTACATTTTTAAAATGTAAAAACTTCATGAAAATTTAAATGATTTTTTCAGTGTTTGTTTAAAGAAAATTAAACATTTATTAGAGAGTTATTAATTATGGTAATTATTTCTAAGAATGTATTTTGTGTCTATTAGTTAAGTTAGTCAGTATTCAATTGGAGTGCTTCGGGATACACAATATTTACAATTTTTCCACCTTGTTCAAGTAAATTAAAGTTTTAGGGTTTGAGAGCAAGCATGTGAAAAACATAGATTTTCCAGATTCAATCCACAAACTTCACGTGATTGTCCTGTGCTTTGATTAGCAATCAATGACGTTGGGCATTAGTCGCTTAAATTGTTAACATCGTTGTTTTTTTCATCCGATATAGCACGGACGTAAAACCAATCTTTGTTTCCATAGTTTGTGGTAATTTGTGGGAAGACTTTCTCGATTAATTGTTGAATTGATTCCTGAATGACATTTTTTGAAAATGTAATACTCCTTTTCACTGCATCAACTGATACTTTTCCATTACCAACATCCAGTAGATATTTCGAAAATATACCTACTAAGTCATTGTGATGCAGATGTACACGCATATTGGTGGTCAGATTAATTTTTTGTACATATCGCCAGAGCATCAGCACCCGCATTTTGGAATTACTAGAAGGGTCTGTTGGAAGTCTCCAGCTAGTAAAATAAGAGTTCCACATAATGGTTGTGTATTTGATCTAAAATCTTGAAGTGTCCGATTAAGCGCTCGTATCTGGAGAGGATGACAGCTGACAGAAGCATACATTAATGTGGTCCCCCAGTTTCTGACACGCCTCTCTCAACTGCTTTTAAATTTTAACATTCTCAGATAATAACATTCTGCGTTGTTTGGGTGTACGGTGTAAACACGGCCCAATGCATATGAAGCGTAAACAATTTGATACACTGGAACACCTTGCTTGGTTCGAGTATGAGGAAACGCGCCAATTGTTCATACCATGACCTCTTATATTCAAGAACCAAACCCTTACCTGAACGTAGCGGCAGAAAAAAATCGACACGTGTTACTTTATAGTCCCTTTTTGTAGCATGACCTTTTTATAGTCAAGGGTCATCCTCTGTTCGTTCCAAAAAAATATTGAAGTGAATCAATGTATTTTGTTATAGTTTTTAAATATAGTTTTTGTGATGCCCATTTGTCGTGTCTTCCCCTATTATAGCCAGAAAACGTCCCCTTTCCACAGGCTAGATACAGTAAAATTTTCAAGAGAATCCGTTATTCGTTACTTGTTTTGTGATAATTTTAATATATAGTTCGTGTGGGCAGTCTCACGTTCATTTGTATCATGACCATTGTATAGTCACCATTCAGAAACTATCCTCAGTTCATAAGTTAGTCAAAATTTTCAAGAGAATCCGCACTTCGGAACGTGTTTTATGATAGTTTTAAAATATAGTTTGTGTAGGCGGTGCCACGCCTCTTTTTCGTATAATGACCTAGTACATCCTGGAACCATCCCTTGCCCAGAAGTTAGCTGCAGTAAAATTATAGCGCGAATCCACGCATCGATATGCCTGTTGTGATAGTTTTAAAATATTTTTTGTGTGGGAGGTACCACCCCCCACCCCCTAAACTATCCAGGAACCATCCTCTGTCCAAAAGATAGATACAGTAAAATTTTCAGGCGAATCGGTCCACCGGTTTGGCGTTCTATACGCAACATACAGACACATATTGATTTTTATATATATAGACTAGACTATCCAGGAACCATCCTCTGTCCAAAATATAAAATTTTCAGGCGAATCGGTCCACCGGTTTGGCGTCCTATACGCAACATACAGACACACATTGATTTATATATATATAGAATAGATTTAAACCATTCATTCAAAATCAATCATTCATAACAACAACTTTTTTATTTTTTTTTTTTGATAAATGGGGATTTTTCATAACAATTTGGGAACAAGGAACAAATTCAACTGGCAAGCCTGACTATATCAACTAATATTAGCCCAGTTCGATATGGCTTACTAGCTTAAAATTAAGAGACTTGATAAGGTGGCAACATTTGTATCCATCGGTTTTATTTAAATAAATCAGAGATACAAATCTGACATCACCTTACTCGGTAACTAAAGAGTGATTTTTTTGAGGTTAGGATTTTCATGCATTAGTATTTGACAGATCACGTGGGATTTCAGACATGGTGTCAAAGAGAAAGATGCTCAGTATGCTTTGACATTTCATCATGAATAGACTTACTAACGAGCAACGCTTGCAAATCATTGAATTTTATTACCAAAATCAGTGTTCGGTTCGAAATTTTTTATCGACAAATTTTGTTCGGCGATGAGGCTCATTTCTGGTTGAATGGCTACGTAAATAAACAAAATTGCCGCATTTGGAGTGAAGAGCAACCAGAAGCCGTTCAAGAACTGCCCATGCATCCCGAAAAATGCACTGTTTGGTGTGGTTTGTACGCTGGTGGAATCATTGGACCGTTTTTTTTCAAAGATGCTGTTGGACGCAACGTTACGGTGAATGGTGATCGCTATCGTTCGATGCTAACAAACTTTTTGTTGCCAAAAATGGAAGAACTGAACTTGGTTGACATGTGGTTTCAACAAGATGGCGCTACATGCCACACAGCTCGCGATTCTATGGCCATTTTGAGGGAAAACTTCGGAGAACAATTCATCTCAAGAAATGGACCGGTAAGTTGGCCACCAAGATCATGCGATTTGACGCCTTTAGACTATTTTTTGTGGGGCTACGTCAAGTCTAAAGTCTACAGAAATAAGCCAGCAACTATTCCAGCTTTGGAAGACAACATTTCCGAAGAAATTCGGGCTATTCCGGCCGAAATGCTCGAAAAAGTTGCCCAAAATTGGACTTTCCGAATGGACCACCTAAGACGCAGCCGCGGTCAACATTTAAATGAAATTATCTTCAAAAAGTAAATGTCATGGACCAATCTAACGTTTCAAATAAAGAACCGATGAGATTTTGCAAATTTTATGCGTTTTTTTTTTTTAAAAAGTTATCAAGCTCTTAAAAATCACCCTTTACTATTTTCTTGTTAAGTGAGTAAATTCCATGCAAATATTAAGCTAGTGTGCCCAATCGAACAGGCCTATTGCTGTGTGGTGATGTAAACAAACATTTTTTATTTATAATGCCCACTTTAAGTGATTCCTTTGAAAAGTAAATAATAATTTCAATGTGAAGTTTCTTAACGAACAACCTATAAATATAAATATATTTTATTTTTTTATTTTAATAAAATATTTTGTGTTTTCATTCATTTTTACTTTTACAAATTAAAATAAAATATTTTTTGTTTAATTTTTTAATTTTGAGAAGAATGAAAGTGGTCTAAATCAGTGCATCCTCTGAAAGTAGTGGTTCCCTTAGAGTTCCCAACGTTGTCGATTTTTTTATAAAAGTTCGATATAGCTTCGGTGGAAACATATTTTTCAATTGACTCAAACATAAACCATTGCATATCTCAAAACGGATAAAGTGTGTCTTAGACCACTATCATACTAACTGGCACATATAATATATTTAAAATAGGAGTTTGAAGAAAATATGTTGAATTTATAAAGGACAATATCAAGGTGTAGAGTTTATATATGGGAAAGACAAAGGGTTTTGCCATGCTCTGAATAATTTATGTTCATCAGGACGTTTTTACAACTCTTTGTTGTCATATATGCAATGAAGTTTGGCTGGTAATGTAACATTTTCAAAGTTAGTAGCTTTCAAAAATAAAATCAAATTAAAAATTTTCAAAAATCCGTCATTGGACTATACTAATTAAGCGAATTTCAAGCAAGTTGCCAATAAAACTCGAATAGCTGGATGCTGAACGGAAGATGCGATATACTGAAAATTGAAGTTTTGCCTTTATTTCTCACTAATAAGTGAGATCTCACAGTGTCGACACCCCTAATGTAGAGGCATACTTACACATATAGTTCTTAGGCTGTGATTTGAGCATACCTTCTGTTTTTCATTGCAGTGTTTGTGGACGCTTATCTATTGCGCTGAGAGCGTTGAGTTTTTAATGATTGGTCGTTTCCTTGGTGGTTTCGCAGGCGGTGGATGTTACGTTGTATTGCCTCTTTTCATAAGCGAAATTGCAGATACCAGGTGAGTACGAATCGCTCAAACAACTTAAGAAGTCGTGAAACGAATTTGGTCCAAACATACTTAGGGTCTGTAGTCACTCCTTCAATGCGTAACACTTTTTTCTGTCGCACTCTGTAGAGTCGACAATTGATTTTGTTGCAATGTCCCACAGGTCAAATTGTGATCCGTGATCTAAAAACATCACACTTTTGGCATTTATTATCCCCGTTTTAGGAGTTTTGGGATTTTTTAAAAAGGTATCTATTTAAAAATTTTTCTTTTCCATCATGGCGGTGCAAAATTACTTGGGTTCATCTTTATCTCTTTGCATGTTACTACTTTTTGGGTTGTAGTTTTGAATGAACTTCTACAATTAATATGTGTATATATATATTTGTCTATGTAATCCTTCCAGCATAAGAGGAACTTTATCAACAATGCTAATGTTGTCTGTAAACTTTGGAGTTCTAGTAGGGTTTATAGTATCCACGCATCTGGCTTATCACATCATACCATTCTGCATAGTAGTATTGCCGATTATATATCTGCTGCTCGCACTTGTGTTCCCCGAAACGCCACAGCACCTACTGAGAAAGAAAAAGGACACAGCTGCCGAAGAATCGTTCCGCTTTTACAAGAATTGCAGCGCCGATTCCAAACTAGACTGCCTCGAAGGTTTCCAAAACTTAAAATCTGTAATAAACAACTTAAACGAACAAGGATCCGTATCGTATCGAGACTTTGGTGAGTAAACAACTTCATTCTCCAGCATGCTACCCATCTCGAATTTTGGTGTGGACAATTTTAAATTTAGTCTAATCAATTATGTGCTACAACAAAACAATCAAGTACGTGATTTGAAGTCACCTTTTATCCTTTTCAGACTGCATGCGAAGTCGACCTTAGCTCGATTGTTATAGCCTTTTCAGAATGCGTGCGAAATAAATCGATTTCAGCTCAAGGTTTTTTCAAACTTGACATTTGAAAATCAAAAACCGCAGTTATGTATATTCATTTTGGATTTTTGACATAATTTTCCCTGTTCGCCGCAAAATAAAGATCGGTTTATTAATTTTCGCAATGAAACATCTTACGTTCTTTGGAATCTTGGAACCTACCATAAATGTAAAATGAAAGCAAGAAAGGTATAGGAAAAATATATATTTCGATAATGGTAACGATTTTGAAAATTAATTGTTTCGGTAACGATAACGGCTTTTGAATTATTTCGGTAACGATAAAGGTATTTATTATTTTTGTTTTAGCTCTTGCGATAATAAAGCAACATCAATTAGGAAACAAAAATATTTATTTCTTTAACGTATATATAAGTAAACATTCTTATCTAATCATTAACAACACATTTTTTCTCAAAATAATATGTTTCATATTTGAAGGAAGAGGTGGCTGATTTTAATATTGTTATATTAAAAAGGATCTTTTTTTGCTTATAAAACTGAATCACAATTAATCACAATTGTTTTATTTATATAGTTTTAGGTTAAAAACATGTTTTAGTTGATTTTTTAATAATAATATTAATTACAGGTAGGCAAAGGCATTTTTAGGCAAGTTGAAAAAAATAAAAACCTGTACTAGTTAAAACTAACGAAAATTTAAAAGGTAATTTAGGTTATATATATTAGGAACATCAATTTGACACAGTTTACAAAAAAAAAAGAATTGAATGATACTTTGCAACATAATACTACGTGTGTTTCAGTATTTAAATTTCCACCTACAGAAATACTGAAATTGTTATTTAAAGCATTAGAATGTGCCCTAATTCTTACTAACTTTGTTCTGTTCGCGTTTAGAATTAATTTGATTAGCCGTTCAAATTCAAATATTAACGCAACATCTCGCTTCATGTTTATCTTTAGTGGTAGATCATATTTATAGGGATAGAATAGGCAAACATCATCTGTGAACATATACAATTGGCCTGTGAGACTTAAGTTACAAATATAGCTCAAATATATGGAAAACAGCTACCCTATGGCACTCCACAATCCACACTAAGCATTTCATTGTCACAATTATTTATCCACACAAACTGCTTCCTATTTTGAAGATAGCTTTCAAACAATTGATGATCGACCACCAATAAAGCCTTTGTGAAGTCTAGAAACAAGCCTGCAACACCTATATAACAACTATCAAAACATTTGAAACCACACTGGTATTTGTAGAAAATTGATAACAGCTTCTAGTGCAAAATTTTCTCAAAGATCTTAACAATTAACATGTTTTAAGATATTTTTAGAATAGGGGTAAATATTTCTTTACATTTAATAAGTTCCGTCATAATGTTGTCAAAACCAGTTGATTTTTTAATTTCATAGTGTCAATGATAATTTTGACGTAATCAGCGGTAATCGGATGAAGATAAAAACGATTTAATGTTTGAATTCATGGAAAATTCGAATTGTCCTCCTCAAATCAATTATTGATTTTATAAAATCCTTATTAGGAATATCTGGTTTCATCTGATCATTAAAAATCAGTATGGTATTTTTGAAATTCCAGGCATTTTTATGATCTAAACCAAATTTATTTAAATTATCATAGATGTAGTTATTTCGAGATATATTATGGCTATTTTGATTATTTTACTAATCTTTTATCTATGTTAACTTATTATATTTTTGTGTTTTTGATTTACGACGTTTAGCCAACAATTTATTTTTAAGAGATACTATGGATTGTAGGTTCCTATTCATCCAAATTGCTATTTTAAATCTTAGCTTCGTTTCAAACGTATTAACAGTTGTCGAATTGTTAGATTTAACACAAAGTTTCTCTTCGATACAAAACCAAATTTAAGTTTGCAGGATATTATATTGTGATCCGTTAATGGACACTCTAAGGAATCTACAATAGCTCTTTTGAAAATGTTACTAAATACCTGATCAGGCTAAACCGACTTACATATATGTATTAGGCTGGGTCGCCGTCCATACAAATGGAAAAACAAGTTCCAGTTTGTCCAATAATTCGACCAATAAATTACTCTAAGACAAGAATCAAAATTTTTATTTAAAGTGGTTCCAAAGGTCTATTATTTCAGAAAAAATTTAACACAAAAAAATTACACGGGAAAAACATGATTTTTAGAGGTTTTTTTCAGGACCGTTTAGCTCACAGATGGCTTGACCCAGCGACGAAATATTTTGTAGATCATCATTAAACAATGTAATCTTCAATTCTGGGGGGTGACCGCTGCAATTTATTTTCGTGACCCATCCTAATATGTATATACCCTCAATCTCAGAGAACATAACGGAACGGAAGTTATAACGAATTAAATTTTACGTAAGGCAGGATTATTAGTGTGGAAGGTACTAGATTCGTGTCACATAGTCACAGCTTCCACATTTATAAAGCAATTCCAAAAACATGATCAAACAACAAGTCGTAGTGGATTCAATGCACCAGTATAGAAGTATGAAGGATTTAATATTACGTAGGATAGAGACAATTGTGTGGGTGGTACAAGAAGGGGCGTGGCTAAAGCGTAAATACTTTCAGTTTTAAAGTGATTATAAAAGCATTTTTAAATAACAAATTGTAAATGATTTTGACTACCCGTATGGATGTTATGTCGGGTTTATTGTAACTAAAGATTGTGCCACTTTGTGTGGGAGGTACCAGAAGGGGTGTGGCAATTTCTCCCATATTCCATGCGAATATAAGCACTATAAAAGCATTGACAAATGTCAAATTTCACAGTATAGAAGTTATAACAATTTTAATTTTACGTAGTTTTGCGTGATTTGTGTGGGAGGGATTGGAAGGGGTGGGGCAAAACCCGTCATATTTAGTACACTTAAAGTGATTATAAAAACATTATCAAATACCAAAATATAGCTGATTCCGAATATCACAGTTGAAGTTTTATGGAATATGCGCTATTTGTGCGGGAGGTACTAGAAGCGGCGTGGAAATTTCGCCCATCTTAAACTAAGTTTGGGAAAAATATTACCATGTGCGATGTTTGAATCGATTCCTTAACTCCTTTCGAGAGTTATCGTGTACACCAGCCAGACGGACGGACGGACGTGGCTCGAACACTTTAAAAAGTCGTGAAACGGATTTGGTCCAAAAAAAATTAGGGACTTAAGTCCCTCCTTCAATGTGTTACACCTTTTTTCTGTCCCAAATTATATACCTTCCTACTCTGTATAGTGAGGGTATAAAAACAAGCAAGGAAAGGCTAATGTCAATTCGGTAAAAAAGTGAAATCGGGAAGGATTTTTGTATCCTGTAAATGTATGTATTTGACAAAAAAAAAAATTCGGAAAGGATATTTGTATGGGGATATATTGAAACCTTGAACGATGTGACCCGCTTTCACAATGTGTGTTTATAGGTGAAATATGTAACGTTGTGCCAAAATCGGTTAAACATTTTGGAGCAACATTTGTATTTGGGGTTATCTAAATCTGAGCCGATCTTACCCGCTTTAACCAAAGATGCTTTTAGTGGGATTATAAGATGTTGTGCGCAATTTAAAGAAAAATCGGGTACAATGTGTGGTTTCCAGATTGGAAAAATACAAATAGGGAGCAATATTTTTATGGGGACTATATCTAAATCTGAACCGATATTACCCACATTCATTATAGGTGTTTCTAGTTAGATTATAAGATGTTGTGCAGAATTTAAAGAAAATCGGGTACAATATGTGGTTTCTAGAGCGGAAGAGTCAAATCGGGAGCGACATTTGTATGGGAGCTATATCTAAATCTGAACCGATTTGCTTTAAATTAAATAGTTCGTCCTTGATCTACAAAACTTACTTGTGCCAATTTTTGTTAAGATCGGACTATAATTGCGACCTGTAATTTACTGTAATTACAACAATAGATGGACAGACAGACAGAAGGACAGACGGACATTGCTAAATCGACTCAGGAAGAGATTCTAATATGCTCAAGGACATAATACCCTAGTGGAGCGTATAACAAGAAGATTTTTTATCAATGTACAATATTTCGCTGAAGTTTGAAAATCATTTACTTTCTAATATCAAGATGTTCGAGACATTTTTTGGTAAATTCGATTCACCGAAATCGCATTTCACTAATGCACCTATCATTAGAAATGCCTTCTGGCATATGTTGGATTTGTCACCATTACATTTTTTCTCATAAACTTCGTTCGATTTGTCCTCTTTCTTTAGTTATGATTTTGTCTTACTGAAAAAGTCATTAATAGTATTATTTGTTTTAATGCTATTATTCTAAATGTTTGAGTTGCTCAGTCTCTCCGAGAAACTGGGAACGTATGTTACTGACTTGTGTATTTTTGAAACTGGTTGCTTGGGTTCATTTTCGCATGTCTTATTTTTTGGAAAGTCATTTATTATTAAAATCTGTCGTATTTAGTCCTGTATCTTGGCTTTATCGCCAGTTTCTGCGTTGATGCGTTCAATAATTAATCAGCAATAATCGGTGAATCTGGTGATCCCATTGGTATTCCTCTCCCATAAGACATGTGAAAAAGAAAAAACTTGAAAAACAAGTCACATACGTTCGCAGTGTCTCAGAGTGACTCAGCAACTCAAACATTTACAATAAGGACAACATTCAACTAGTGCTAAAAAACCATAATACAAGTAATGACTATTTTCAGTAAGAGAAAATCAAAACTTAAGAGGACATATCGAACGTAAAAATGGTGTAATGGTGACAAGTCCAACATATGCCAGAAGGTATATGTTGGCATAACAAAAATTGAATTAAACACAAGTAAGGAAGTTTCAGTCGGTTAAACCGACTTACCGACTCTCAGAGAACATGTGTATGCAAGGATTACCATGTACAATTTTGTATTACCGTGTACAAAGTTTGAATTGATTCCACTGCTCCAATCGAGAGTCGCGTACACCAGCCAGACAGACGGACGGACATGACTCAAACAACTTAAAAAGTCGTGAAACGGATTTGGTCCAAACATACATAGGGTCTTAAGTCACTCCTTCAATGCGTTACATTTTTTTGTACCAAATGATATATAACCCCATTCTACTCTCCAGAATGTTTGTAGAATATCAAATCATACCAACCTGCCTTAAATTAAAGCTGTTATAACTTATGTACGGATGGTCGGAATACTATGAAATTTGACCTTTGACAATGCTTTTATAGACGTTTGATACACTTGAAATATGGGCGATATTGCCACACCCTTTCTAGTACTTCCCACATAAAGTGACATAAGCTTTGTTTAAAATAAAACCGATATAACTACCATACATACATAATGTAGTCAAAATTTGATATATGAATTTTTTTTTATAATCGCATTAAACCTAGAACTATTTAAGTTTTAGCCACGCCTTTTCTAATACTTGCCACACAAATGTCTCTACCCTAGGTAAAATTAAACCCTTTATAACTCCTATACAGGTGCCTGAAATCCATTATGACTTTATACTTGACTAGCAAATACCCGCTACTTCGTACGCGGAAAAATGGTATGGTAAGACAGTAGTTTGTATCAGTATTCAAACTGTTTTAAGGATATCACTTTCAGCGTTTATACGTAGTCAATAGTTTAATTTATAGGCACAAATTGAAACAATTTTTCTACAAAATATCATATAAAGTAGAAAATTATTTGCACGTTTCTTTCTTAAGCTGTGAAAATATCATTAGGGATAGAATAAAAGTGTAACGCATTGAAGGAGAGATTTAAAACCATAAGTATGTCCCAAGTCCCTTTCACGCCCGTCTGGCTGGCTGGTATGCACGATGACTCTGGAAGGAACTTAAAGAATTTATTCAAACTCTGCACATAGTACTATTTTCCCAAACTTAGTTTAAATTCGAAAATGGGGGAAATTGATATACATCTTATGGTACCCGCACACGTATAGTCCTTATTCCAAAACAAACGACCCGTACGTAAAATAAAACCTAATATAACTTCTATACTTTCCAGGCAATTTGACATAAGCTTGGCCAAAATAAAAAAATAATGACTATAATGTTCACACATAACTCTTTCTGTGCCGTTTGTGCCCTTAAACATACAAATTTCGAAACATTAATTTATGTACTCGGAGAAATGTACACACCGAATTTCTTTTCATATTCTAGCTGAAAATTTTGTTTGGTATCATTTGCACCACTTTTGATCCGCTTCCCCCTTTTAAGTACATATACAAAAGTATAAATATTGAAAATCAGTTAATGTTTCGCGTCTACACTGTCAGAGGAATATACACACCGAATTTCACGATTCTAGTTTCAGCCGTGTTGTTGGTACCATAGGGATATAAAAAGGTGCGAATTTCGAAAAATATATCAATTTTGTATTTCTATGCATGTTAAAACCAAATTTCATGATTGGTACCGCCGTTATCCGTTTTTACACAATTTCACACCTAAAAGTTTAAATTAATGAAGAATATTTTCGTGGTCGTATTCGCGTTATAAGAGTAATATGCGTTCCAAATTTCAAGATTCTAGGCACAGTATTTTGGTACAATTTGGCGGTGGTACAATATTTAACCCATTTAATCCCTTAAAAGTACAAATATCGGAAAATCCCTTGTTATTACTCATCTACACTGTAAGACGAATATGCTTACCGAATTTAATTATTGTAGCGTCATCCATGTTCTTGGCACCTTTTTTATCCCGCTTTTCTCGTTTACCCTTTAAAAGTATGAACTTCGAAAAAATCCTTCATTTTGCGTTTGTAAGGATGTTCAGGGATGTACACGCCGAATTTCCTGATTCCAGCTCCGTCTGCTTGATTGGTACCATTTTGTATCCCTTTCCACCCAATGTCATCCACAAAAAGTACGTACGTTGAAAAATATTTTCTTTGTCGCATTCGTGCTGTAAAAGTAATGCCCGTTCCGAATTTCATGATTCTAGGCCCAGTTGTTTGGTCTGGGCTGTGGTAAAATTTTTATCACATTTAATCCCTTAAAATTACAAATTTCGAAAAATGTCTTCTTATCAGTGATTTGGGCTGTAAAACGAATATACATATCGAATTTCATTATTGTGGCGTCATCCGTGTTGTTGGTACCTTTTTTATCCCCTTTTCCCCGCTTACCTACTAAAAGTACGAGTTTAAAAGATTCGGTCATTTTGCGTTTCTAAGGGTTTTGAGGTACGTACATACCGAATTTTATTAGTCCAGCTCCATCCGTTTGATTGGTACCATTTTTTATCCCTTTTTACCCGATATCACCCAAAAAAAGAACGAATTTAAAAATATTTTCTTGGTCGCATTCGTGCTATAAAAGTAATGCCCGTTCCAAATTTCAAGATTCTAGGCCCTGCCGTTTGGTCAGGATGGTGGTACAATTTTTATCCCATTTAATAACTTAAAAGTACAAATTTCGAAAAATGCTTTCTTATTAGTGATCTGCGCTGTAAAACGAATATACACACCGAATTTCATTATTGTAGCGTCATTCGTGTTGTTAGTACCTTTTTTATCCCCTTTTCCCTTTAAAAGTACAAATTTCGAAAAATTCCTTCATTTTGCGATTCTAAAGATTTTGAGGGATGTACATACCGAATTTTATGGTTTCAGCTCCATCCATTTTATTCGCACTATTTGTATACCTTTTTACCCGATTTCACCCCCAAAAAGTACGAATTTTTAAAAATATTTTGTTGGGCGCGTTGAAGCTATAAGAGAAATTTTTGTGTCAAATTTCAAGATTCTAGTCCCAGCCGTTTGGTCATTGCGGTGGTACAATTTGTATCCCTCTTTATCCCTTACCTTATCAAATCCGATTTCTTCACTGTAAGGGAAATGTACATACAAAATTTCATGATTCTAGCTTCAATCATGTTATAGGTACCGTTTTTGTCCCTTTTTGTACCATTTAACCCCCCAAAAGTACGAATTTTTAAAATGTCACTTTTTGGGTTGTCTTCATGCCGCAAGAGGAATATCCATACCAAATTTCAAGATTCTAGGCCCAGCCGTTTGGTCATTGCGGTGGTACCACTTTTATCCCTTTTTACCCGATTTCACCCCAAAAAGTACAAATTTTGAAAAATATTTTCTTGGGCGCGTTGAAGCTATAAGAGAAATTTTTGTACCAAATTTCAAGATTCTGGTCCCAGCCGTTTGGTCATTGCGGTGGTACAATTTTTATCCCTCTTTACCCCATTTTACCCCTTAAAAGTACGAATTACGAAAAACTCCCTTCAAATCTGATTTCTTCACTGTAAGGGAAATGTACATACCAAATTTCATGATTCTAGCTTCAACCATCTTATAGGTACCATTTTTGTCCCTTTTTGTACCATTTAACCCCCCAAAAGTACGAATTTTTAAAATGTCACTTTTTGGGTTGTCTTCATGCCGCAAGAGGAATATCCATACCAAATTTCAAGATTCTAGGCCCAGCCGTTTGGTCATTGCGGTGGTACCATTTTTATCCCTTTTTACCCGATTTCACCCCCAAAAAGTACGAATTTTTAAAAATATTTTGTTGGGCGCGTTGAAACTATAAGAGAAATTTTTGTGTCAAATTTCAAGATTCTGGTCCCAGCCGTTTGGTCATTGCGGTGGTACAATTTTTATCCCTCTTTACCCCATTTTACCTCTTAAAAGTACGAATTACGAAAAACTCCCTTCAAATCTGATTTCTTCACTGTAAGGGAAATGTACATACCAAATTTCATGATTCTAGCTTCAACCATCTTATAGGTACCATTTTTGTCCCTTTTTGTACCATTTAACCCCCCAAAAGTACGAATTTTTAAAATGTCACTTTTTGGGTTGTCTTCATGCCGCAAGAGGAATATCCATACCAAATTTCAAGATTCTAGGCCCAGCCGTTTGGTCATTGCGGTGGTACCATTTTTATCCCTTTTTACTCCGTTTTACCCCATAAAAGTACGAATTTTGAAAAATATTTTCTTGGGCGCGTTGAAGCTATAAGAGAAATTTTTGTACCAAATGTCAAGATTCTGGTCCCAGCCGTTTGGTCATTGCGGTGGTACAATTTTTATCCCTTTTTATCCCATTTTATCCCTTAAAAGTACGAATTACGAAAAACTCCCTTCAAATCTGATTTCTTCACTGTAAGGGAAATGTACATACCAAATTTCATGATTCTAGCTTCAACCATGTTATAGGTACCATTTTTGTCCCTTTTTGTACCATTTAACCCCCCAAAAGTACGAAAAATGTCACTTTTTGGGATGTCTTCATGCCGCTAGAGGAATATCCATACTAAATTTCAAGATTCTAGGCCCAGCCGTTTGGTCATTGCAGTGGTACTATTTGTATCCCTTTTTACCCGATTTCACCCCAAAAAGTACAAATTTTGAAAAATATTTTCTTGGGCGCTTTAAAGCTATCAGAGGAGTTTTTGTACCAAATTTCAAGATTCTAGGCCCAGCCGTTTGGTCAGTGCCGTGGTACCATTTTTATCCCTTTTTACCCCATTTTATCCCTTAAAAGTACGAATTTCGAAAAACTCACTTCATATCTGATCTCTACGCTGTAAGAGAAATGTACACACCAAATTTCATGATTCTAGCTTCAGTCGTGTTGTTTGTACCATTTTTGTCCCTTTTTGCCCCATTTTACCCCCAAAAGTACGAATTTTTCAAAATCCACTTTTTGGGCAGCCTTCATGCTGCAAGAGGAATGACCATACCAAATTTCAAGATTCTAGAGCCAGCCGTTTGGTCACTGCGGTGGTACCATTTTTATCCCATTTTACCCCTTAAAAGTACGAATTTCGAAAAACCCCGTCTTATCACACCTCTACACTGTAAGAGAAATGTACACACCAAATTTCATGATTCTAGCTCTAGCCGTTTGGTCTGTCACTCAATCACGCAACTCTTTTATATATATAGATCATGTTTTTACAATTATTTACGAATGTGGAAGCTGGATCCAATTGCTTGCTTCCATACTTCCGTACACATAACTTCCAGTCATAAATTTTGTTCTTTAAAATTTTTTAGAGTTTTTTTTTTGCAGGAAAATAGTAGGAAAAGAATACATGCAATCAAAGTAAGGATATAATGTCAGACCTATTCGTTATTACGAATAATTCATTATATCGCGAAGTTTTTTAAATACGTTTATTATTTTATTAAACTTTATAATTTCCTTGTCAAGGTGTCTACTAAGTAATCTCTCGATGGCAATTACTCAGCAGATTCCTTAAGTAATCTTAGGGCGTACCTTTTTTGAATCTGCTCAACAACCATCATATGCATTACAAACTCCTTCCGTTTGCTGGAACATTTCTTTCCTTGGATCGAGAAACCACTCGTAGAGCTTCTGTTCCTTTTCTGTTCTGCTCAACTATTTTTTTGACCCATTGTTAGTTCATTTTACATTCGAGACAATTTTACTTCGCTTTTTCTTTAATGTTCATAATGATGACTTTAGAATTCAATTTTTCTTTGAAATCACAGAAAGGCTTATTTCGTATTACGGAAATTCCTTTTATTTACTCCGTGTTAAACGATATCACTCTCTCAGCAGGTTGTTAAACTAAAACAAGTAAAAAGGCGTTAAGTTCGGCCGGGCCGAATCTTATATACCCTCCACCACGGAGCGCATTCCTCAGTATTACCGGTAGATTAGAGGCTTTCGACTTTACAAATAAGTGAAGTAACATATTTTGAAAATTGTGATATTTTTAATGCCCATTACTATATTTGTTTACTATAAGGCATACTTATGCGCACTGTTTTAAAGAAATTCCATTGCTTCATTATTATAATATTTATAGACTACTACTATATAATACTGCAATAGCAATCACAAAGTGAACATGAGGGAGCAATCTTTAAAAATGTACTCTAAATATTAGGTGTATTGTCAGTCGTCATTAGGGAGAAACATTTTTCCCCAGGGCCGATTTCTCCCATATTGGAATAAACAACAAAGTACAAATTTCGAAAAAAAATCCTTTATGTTTCGCGTCTACGCAGTCAGATAAATGCATACACCGAATTTCATGATTTTAACTTCAGCGGTTTGGTTGCTACCATTTTTATCCCTCTTTTCCCATTTTATCCCTTAAAAGTACAAATTTCGAAAAATCTGTCTATTTTACGTGTTTACGTAATTATAGAGATGTACACACCGAATTTCATGTTTCTAGCTGTTGTCGTATCATTGGTACCATTTTTATCCCCTTTGTCCCATTTCACCCGCAAAATCTTCCCTATCCCAACTGATCTGCAACAATAAGACACATTTATGGAACCTCCTAGCTCATTTCGTTCGGCCACTATCGTACTTTAAACAGACAGATAAAAGATAAAGAATATATGACAAAGTGAATATACCCCCATCCGGGAGGTGGAGGGTATAACAAGTGAGGAAAGACTAAGGTCGGGAGGAGCCGACTATATGATAACCTCAACTCTCAATCCAATTGCAACGATTGGTTGGTTAGAAATGTCAGTTAAATTGCGCTAAATTGATCCAAAAAGTTTAAATATGTGGCTTCTATGGAGGCAAGAAGAAAAGAGATCGGACAACAATTAGGCCCTGTAATTTGATTACAAGATGGACAGGCATACGGGCATGAATAAGTGATTCCATGTGGATCGGTATAATAAACAATGAGTGTTAGTTATATCGGAATTTGCCCGTAATTCTGTATAATTCCAATCATTTTGAGAATCAAACTTGTCCGTTCCTAATTTGATTCAAACTGTGATAAAATAGTGGTGCAACGCAGATTAGAAATTGTTTCATATTCAAAATTTTAAATTAAATGGCATGTGTACTTTATTACTTTATTCAAACGCAACTTAGGCAAGTGAGTTGTGCTTCTCGTTCGTTTGTGAGAATCTTCTCCTTATAGAGGCAGGATTTGATGTTGAAAAGTCGCTGCGAAGCCACTTGAAAACACTTTTGACATGGTCGATATCATGATCGTGGTAGTCTGCAGCCGAGTAATAAATGTCACCATGCCATTTGTAAATAAATTTGCCTTCTATTAAATATAGATGCAAAATGGTCTTGAGCAAGGACAATATCCCAGTTCAAAGTAGAATATATACTTAATTATTTTGTAAATTTCAGCTACAAAAGGTGCCCTTAAAAGCTGTGCAACCGCTGCAGTCCTCCTATTCGTAAATCAGTTCAGCGGAATATTCGCCTTTGTCAACTACATGTCCAGTATATTTGCCAACTCGGGGTCTACAATGGATCCAAACACCAGCACAATTATAATGGGAGTGTTGCAGATCGCCGGTACTTATACAGCCACCCTGTTAGTGGATACGTATGGACGCAAGATTCTGATGCTGTGGTCGACAGGGGGCATGGCTGTGGGCTTAGCGGCATTTGGCGCCTATACCTACTACTCGGATTCAGTGGACCTATCGGATTATTCTTTCGTACCTCTGCTGCTTATGGGATTTGTGGTTTTTGTCGGTAATATGGGGATGATTGCTTTGACTTTGGTGATACTGGTTGAAATATTTCCAGCAAAGGTACGTATGCACTTCCCAGCTAATGTTTACGCTCGCTTTACATTATCGGGGCTATGCGACATTGTTAATTAGCTAAAGGCTAGTCTTAGGATCAGAGTTTCTCTCCCGAATGTAGTTTACGCGTTAAATATAGAAATTTTGGTAGTTACCGCCACTGAAATTGGAGAGAATTTTGTAATGAAAATAGAAAATGTGTTGTTTTGCTGCCAGCGTCAACAAGAATTATATTTCTCTCACTCCTGTACATAAGAACAAATAATGGTACAAATAAAATCACTTGACGCTCACCAAAAATGATCTTGATATAAAACAAATTCCTGGATAAATAACAAAAATATTGAAATTGTAATTTATTTTATTAAAGTCCATTTAATATGAAACAAATAAACAACAAAATGGATTCAATTTTATTAGATATTGAGGCCAAATCGTTTGATTTTGATTTTGATGTAGATGGATACGACTCACGCGTGAGTGAGGAACAAAAAATGTTTGTGCGTGAGTATGTGTGAATCAGGTGATTTTTGCGTGAGTCGCACATATTTATTATTTTTATTTAGTTTGTTGGATTTTTTCTTCAATCAGATAGTTTTCAATTTACCATGTCCTATGCACACATTATGTAACTTCAATACCTGCACTAACAAATTCGAATTAAATACTTTTTTGTAGAATGGAAACTTCGGAAATAATTGTACATTTTTTTAAATATATGCTTTTCAATCACAGTTAATTAACTTTTACTTCCTGCAAAAAGAGACTAAACTAACCCGTTTATTCTATAATTAAAGTAAAAGTAAAATTGAAATGAAGCGAATTTTACATTCTTTTGTGAACCATGTTTAAAAATTTTTAAATTTTCCATTCAAAATAATAGTCATACATGTATATATATATAGGGTTTCCAATAAGGACTTGACAGTTTTTTTTTTTAATAAACCGCAAACTATTTGAGATATTTCCAAAACTTTACGATCGACTTGAAATACAATCAAAACATTTATGAATCGTTCATATGGTCACCGCGGACACGTCGGCAGCGGTCGATTCGTTGATCCCTATTTTCGATGAATCGGTCATACATTTCGGCCGTAACGGCCCCTATTTCGCGTTCAATGTTGGCTCTGAGTTCTTCCAACGTCGTCGGCTTGTTGGCATAGACCAATGATTTGACGTATCACCAAAAAAAGTCTGGAGGCGTTAAATCGCACGAACAAGGCGGCCAATTGACTGGTCCATTTCTTGATATAATATGCTCATCAAACTTACTCTTCAATAAATCGATTGTAACATGCGCTGTGTGGCTTGTACCACTGTCCTGTTGAAGCCACGTCTAAGTAATATCTCTCATTATTGCAAATTTTATATAAACGACAAATTTCTGTTTTACACCGCGGTGGTCGACGGACATGTGATTGTGACACATTTATCTCTTCCCCCAAATAACTTGACGAATAATTCGAAGACGTCTTGTACATGCCTCCACACATCACCATCTTGACCTATTTTTGAAGTAACGTGCTTCCGTTTTTCAACTGATGGTCTTAAAGTGTGCATTGCTGCCAATAATATTAAATTTTGATTCGTAACTAAACACTAAAGACCTCCATTTACTTTCTTGTCAATTTAAATAGATTTTAGGAAACAACGAATGCTTATATTCGGATTACGCTTCGACATAAGCGGTTTCTTGCAGTGCGTCATGCCAGAAGAGAGGCATGTACAAGACGTCTGCGATTTGTTTGAGCAGAAACTTGTACTTGCAATTTTTCAGATTGTTTGGAGGAATAGATAAATTGATCCTATTTCGCATGTCTGATTATTAAAATGTCCGGCCAATCACTTTTCTTGCGCGGTCGACCACCTCAGTGTTCAAAAATTTTTGAAGTTTATTTAAAATGTGCTGTAGCGAGATATTGGACTTTTATGAACCTTATATTTCTCGACAATGTCGCTCTGTGTTGAAATTTACAAATTTACAGAGCCTGTCCAAGTAGGTCATCCTTAGTTGCATATCTTTTGGCCACCACTGCCAACCATACAATCAAAAGTACATTCTAAATGTTTGGAATGAACTTATTTATTTCCTTTCCATCTTAAAATTGTAGAATCCAAATCTGTGCCACTGCAGTATAAAATTAACAACAAATAGCGATCATTTTACTATCGTGAAAAAATAATGCAGAGAAATCGGGAAAAGTTGGACTCTGAAATGGTCCAAAACCAGACGAAAACAAAAGTAATGCAGTGAGAAACAGTTGAATGCAAATTTAAACAAATTCACATAAGAGAAATCAAAAGGATCAATTTGCTTTTGTGTTCTTTTTTCCTTAAATAACTCTAATGTCCAGTTTTTCAGTCAGAGATGTTTTTACATTGATTTCACAAGTTTTGGCAGTGGTATGAGATGATCTCTGATTCAAAAACCGGACAAAGGTGCTTTGGTGGTGCCGCAATGCGCACCAGAGTGAAATCATTTTAATAATTCTGAATTAGTAAGACGTGTGGAAAGCAAATTAATAATACAAATTGGTAAGTGTGGGAATTGAAATTAGTATTCGGCATTTACTGAGACTTTCCTTACCTTATCAATTTATTTTCAGCTCCCATAACCACTTTACCTGATGATGGTATCCCAATACAAAAAACTTCTATGAATTTTTAGATAATTTTTATAAATTCAATTTTTAATTTTTATAAATTTAAATTCCATCCATCTATATAAACTTTTGTCAAAAACAAACATTTTCTAATCAAATCAAAAAGGAAAACATGAAAAATATTTTCAATATACGGCTTTAAACTTACTTTTATTGATTCTTTGAATTTTTTACAACATTGCGGTGGTTGAGGTGTTGTGAAATTAATGTGAGCCGATACATACCCTTCAGGAAATGTCGTTAATAAAACTGTACTATTTCTGTATTGACTTTGCACCAGAACTACTGATCAATTATACCCCAAGCAATAATTTCTGCTGTAGACATTTAACCTGAGCTTGTCATTGTCCACTATTGCCCTTAGATCTATTGAGTAGATCAGAAGGAAGGAATCAGATGGATACATTGGAACCAGTTATTCAATACTACATTTTGATAATTGTGGCGTAAATTTTTGTCCACTCTAGTTATAGTGCTCTTGGAACAACTACTATGTAGTTCTTCTGGAGACATTGGAAGCAGACATTCAGTAGTACATTTTAGCAATCCTAGTCAACACTTTTGGCATTGTTTACTAGAAAAATTTTCCCTAACAAGGACTTAAAGTACTCTCTTATATTTAGAATATTTAAGCATTTTCTTTAATTTCTGCTTTATAAGCACTTGAAATTTGTTACGTACATTCCTCTTGGAGCGTAAAAGCACCAAAAAGTAAATGCCCGTTTTAGGTGGCGAAATGGGACCAAAAAGGGTTAAATGGTACGATAACAGCTAGAAACATGAAATTTGGAATTTACATCCATCTAATTACGTGTATACGTAAAATAGAGGGATTTTTCAAAATTCATACTTTTAAGGCATACAATTGAAAAAAGGGATACAAATTGTACCTACCAAACTGCTGAAGTGGATATCATGAAATTCGGTGTGTACATCTGACTGTGAAGATGAGAAATAAAAAGGATTTTGTCGAAATTTTTAATTTTATGCGGAAAATGGGGATAAAAATGGTACCAACCAAACGGCTGTAGCTATAATAATGCATAATGGCTACAATCAAACGGTTGTAGCTAGAATCATGATATTAGTATTTGCACTCGTCTCTGTACGTAGTCACGGAAGATAAGAGGTACGAATTTTTCTAAATTCGTACTTTTAGAGTCAAAATGGAAAAAGGAGTGAAACTGGCTAAAATCATGAAATTAGGTGTGTACATTCCACTCTGAAACATATTGGATCTTCAATATTAAAACTTTTCCTATCAAAATGGTACGGACATTTAGGCTGTAGATGGAATCAAGAAATTGCTAATGAGGAAAATCGGGCTTTAGGTCACATTTTTGAAGATTTCTGACAAATAATTATATTAATATTTATATATGGTAGAGGACTATTAATATTGTAATAATGAAGAATTACAATTTTCCTAATATGGCGTAATGTCGACAGCCTCTAATCTACCGATAATACTGTGGAATACACTCCGTGGTGGAGGGTATATATGATTCGGCCTGGCCGAACTTAACGCCTTTTTACTTGTTTATATAGTAAAATATTTTTTTGATTAAATATTGCATACAAGTGTATTCACTTGTAAAAATATATCACATTTATTGTTACGTAATTTTTAAGAAAGTTTGGGATTGGTACCATGACTTTTAACTGAACAAGCATTATCAGATTATATGCAAGAAATTGAGCAACATATCTCTTAAACATTTTAAGTTTATATTCAAAATCTTATGCCAAAAATGTCGTGAAAGATCCATACCCTTCTGCTCTAGATGTATATGCAATATTTAAAGATATGCTTTCCAGACTGAATTAAATAGCGAAATTTTCAACAATAATTCATGGCGTGGCTTAATCGGTATCCTATAAGAGCAAAGAAAAATTCATAGAAAATATCTTTGTGCACGGCGAGAAACTAATGAAATCCTAATCCTTCGGATTATTTTCTTAATTTTACGAGTTTTTTCGTTTCGTCTTCTGTTCTATATTTATTCCAATAAGCACTTTTCCTGTAATTTCAAGATCGATAAGGTGCAAATTGTCTAAAGGAGTTTGCCTTGCTATACTAAAACCTATTTCTTCGAGGGGAGTTTTATCATCTTAGAAACAATAAAAATCAGCGTGGGTATCGTGGATAACTACACTTAATTAATTAATTAATACAAATAATACAAAAAGATTGCTGATTTTTTGCTGAAAAAGAGACAGCAGATAGTCCCTGCTAAAATAGCAAACAGATGTTTGCAGTTTTTTTGGAACAAAATTATAATCGTATCTTGAAAAGAAAATTATCTTGAAACTTTAAGCATATCTGTAGAACAGTGACATATAAATATAAAGAAACGAAGAGCGATTCTTATTTTTAAAATAGTTATGTTTATTTTTCAATTAAAAATTCCCATTCTTCCCCTGAAGCATCATTATCATAGCAGTATTTAACAAAAATACGCATACAAACAACTCTAAAAAGAATTAACACATTGATCACAAATTAAAATTTAGTGTGTGTATTGAAACGTTGCTTTCAGCTATTAGACGATAACTTTTAAAATCTCCAATTATGACAATTCGCTGTAATATATCCTGAATTCTGATGTAGTTCCATAGTTTGTCTAATATTCTCTCCAATTGTTACGCAAACAAATACTATTAAATTTCATATTTCTGTAGATGATGAGTATATATATATGTAAATAAAGGGTGATTTTTTAAGAGCTTGATAACTTTTTTAAAAAAAAAAACGCATAAAATTTGCAAAATCTCATCGGTTCTTTATTTGAAACGTTAGATTGGTCCATGACATTTACTTTTTGAAGATAATTTCATTTAAATGTTGACCGCGGCTGCGTCTTAGGTGGTCCATCCGCTTAGTCCAATTTTGGCATTTCCACGTTTTTGAGTAACAGAGACCCAATTGGTGCGAACGGCGACGAATCGAAAATTGGTGGTCATCATTAACACTGGCCGATACAGCTGCGATATTTTCTTCAGTTCGCACTCTACGTAAGCGTGTTGGTGGTTTAATGTCCAACAATGTAAATTTGGTGCGAAATTTAGTCACAATAGCCCGAATAGCCGCTTCAGTGGGTCGATTAAACTGACCATAAAATGGAAGCGCGCAATGAACTTTCTTAACAGGGCACGCATTTTGATAATAAAATTCAATAATTTGCAAGCGTTGTTCGTTTGTAAGACGATTCATGATGAAATGTCAAAGCATACTGAGCATCTTTCTCTTTGACATCATGTCTGAAATCCCACGTGATCTGTCAAATACTAATGCATGAAAATCCTAACCTCAAAAAAATCACTCTTTATATGTAAAGCCTGAAGTTACACGGCTACAAGCGACGTAAACGGCAACTCGACCTGGGACAATTGGTAATTGTTTCCTATACTCCGCAATCTGGTCATTTTGTTTGTATTGAAACGGGCGAACAATACAATAAAATACGTTTAAAATCCACTTCATCAGTAAGTGTTCCTATGTAAAATAATCCATGATCTGGAAAATTTAATCAATATCCGATGTAATATGAAGGATTTAAAAATATAATATTGAAAATTTGTGGGACAGTTGTATTTGGAAACATTGAGCCATATGGTCCAATTTTCGGGTAGGTATTCCGAGAGTAAATAGAATATGATCTGGAAAATTTGACAAAGATTCATTAGCAAATGCAGATTTTACAGCGGCAATATGATAAATTGGACGGACATTTGTAGGGGGCCTATAAAAACCATAACATGGACCATTATAGTTCCCTTTAGGCACTTCCGATGTAAAATGTAATAGAGGGGTAATACTAAAAATGGGGGTCATTTGTAAGGGCGCTACATTAAAAAATGGGCCCATATAGATCACTTTCAAAGTAGGTAATACTTGCAAAATTGTCTCGAGATCCAATGCACGATGTGGGTTCTAGAGCTGTAATAGAGTAGAATGGGGGCCCAATTTGTATGGGGTTGTACCAAAATATGGGCCCATTCTTAGTTGAAATATAATATAGTCTGCACAATTTGATAAACTTGCGATGTAAAATGTGGGTCCTGGAAGGGTAAAAATAAAAATGGGGGCCCATTTGTAAGGGCGCTACATTAAAAAGTAGACCCTTATAGATCACTTTCAAAGCATGTATTCTTTATAGAAATATAACATGATCTGCAAAATTTTATCAGGATCCAATGTAAGATGTGGGCTCTAGAGCGATAATGGTGTGAACTGGGGGCCCATTTGTATGGGGGCTATACCAAAACATTGACCTATGTAGCTGGCTTTCAAAATAGGTCTTTCTAGTCTAAATGTAACATTGTGAGGAAAATTTGATCATGATCCGATGTAAAATGTGCATTTTAGAGAAGTAATATTGTAAATCGGAGGTACATCTGTATGGGGGCTATATCAAAACATAGACCCATGTGGTCCACTTTCACTTTAGTTGTTGCTAGTTCAAAATGAACACGATCCTGAAAATTTGGTCATGATCCCATGTAAAATGTATTCTAGAGCAGTAATAGTGTAAATTATAGGGATATTTGTATGGCGGCTATATCTAAATCTGAACCGATTTTCTCCAAATTCAATACCAATCGTCCTTGGCCAAAAAGTAACTCTTGCCAAATTTCATGGCAATCGGACCACAATTGCGACCTGTAGAGTGCGAACAAGCTTAGATGGTCAGCAGACGGACGGACAGACGGACATCGTTAAATCGATTCAGCTGGTGGTTATAAGCCGATCCGTATACTTAAAGGTCTAGCTCAATTATTTCTTGGTGTTACAAACATTTGGCGGAAAACTAACTTATAATACCCTAGTCCACCAAGTGGTGTAGGGTATAATTACACGGTAAAAACATGATTTTTAGAGGTGTTTTCAGGAGCGTTTAACTCACAGATGGCTTGACCCAGTGACGATTTATTTTGTAGAACATCATTAAACAATGCAATCTTCATTTTTGGGGGGTGACCGCTGCAATTTATTTTCGTGGCCCATCCTAATGTGTAGGTTTGTTCATGATCAACAATTCATTTTTGCTGTTTTTGGATATATAAAAAATAAAGTAACTAAGCAACTGGAACGATGAAATTATTGAATTTTAAATTCACAATGTTACTATGAGTTGTAACTAATAATTCATTATTACAAAAAAGTATATTTATTTTTCTATGTAATACGATATTTACAGTTACTTTGCTTTTATGTTTTTGCCAATTCTTCTTTTGCCACTGTTTCCTCGCTCATACACGCAATTTGAAAATTTAAATTTCGTCACCTAAAAATAAATATATTGTAATAGTCTCAGTCTGCATGAGATATCGAGCTGATATAACAGGCAAGGCTACCACAGTGCATGCGAAATCAATCGATTTCAGCTTGAAATGACATAAGGTCGATTTTCAAATATCAAATTTGTATGGGATCTGACATTTGTAAATCGATCTTATGTCAATTCATCTAGATTTCGCATGCAGTGTGGCAAGGGTACTAAGTTATATCAGCTTGATTTCTCATGCAGACATATCTCATACAAATTTGTAAATTGACCTTGAGCTAAAATCGCTTGATTTCACATGCAGTCTGAAGAGACTATACGACCACATCCCACAACCGCAAACATTAGGACTGTTTTTAAGCCGGGATAACAAAATCGTTAATTTTTTACTCAAAATAAAAAAAATCACATTGTCGCAAACTACAATACAAATATAAAATTGTTCAAAAAAATGTTGATGGCTTTTTGGACTTAACCTAAAAAATCATAAATTTGGCTTACACTGGCTAAGTCCAACATTTTTAACATAAAATTATTTTTAATTTTTTATTCATTCACACATTGCTATTGGCGACAATTAAAAAAAAATAATGTTTTATTTCGAGTGAATATTTTTTATCGCAGCTTAGTTAAGACAGTTTCGAAAATAAGCTACCTTGATGTAAATTATCTCTCTAAACACGAATTCGGCATTCATTTTCGTGCAAATGTATAAATTTCCGGGAAAGGCGGATGCGGATTGACGATTTGCGATGAGTGCCGCATGCGAAAAATTATGTTTTCTATAAATATTTGGAATTTGAATGAAAGGTAATATTGCCAGCTTAAATTTAAAGTATTCGGTATCAAGTTTCAGTTTAATTAACATGTAGGGTTAGGGTTAAAGAAAAAACAATATTATTGGGATTGTCCAAAGCACCTTCTTTCATTTTGCGTTATTAAGAGTAACAACTTTTGTAAGTTCAATCACTTACCTGCCTCGATGCGGAGGTAAATCTAATCGCTTAAGTGTCCCAATGTATAGGTGTGTCAAAAATTAGCTGTATCAAAGTGCGATGAAATTAAAACACTTTGTTTTCTGTCTAATAAAACAAAAACAAATGATCTCCAAGTATGAGTAAGTACTTACAACAAAATTATGAAAAGAAAAGATCAAATAATAAAAACAAAATTAAATCTAATTTTAATGTGCAAGGTTAATTTCTTCTTTCAATTATGCTTTTCAATTCATTAAGTCGTGCAATGTTAAATAACGATTCACCTTTTTGCATATAAACGCAAAAATTCTAACTAAAGCAAGAGAAAAGTAGAAATATGGAATGTGCACTTAAAAGAAATATTTGAGAGGGAATCTGAGAATATGAGAATATGCCAAATAGATTATTTCGGCACAAAGGGTAGTAAGTCAAAACTACTGCATTGACAAGTACGTCAAGTACTTTTAAATCCGAACTCTACCAGAAAATTAAGATCTGAGTACACGGATTTGTTATTAGAATTGTATATGCATTTCCATGTTATACATTTTTCATATTATCGCAATTTTTAATCAAAAATTTTCAGGAATTTCGTAGCTTAAAAGATTATCTCTTCTTCAACACGCAATGATTTAGTTCGGCCCAATTTGTTTAATATTGATAGATTTTGGTTAAAATACACTTAAATAAAATTACCTCACTAACAATAAGCAATACAGGAACAATGTGAGAATAACGGCGAGGCAGAAAAGTATTTCTCCTGTGTCCCGTTTAGTGTTATAACTCGTTCTTTGTATTCGGGAACAGAAATGATTGGTGGTAGTTTTTGAAGCATTGAATGCCTTGCTTTTCTTTGGTATCCTCTCTTTAGTCGACTACTTAAGAAAGGTGTTTTCTGTGCTTCAAAACTGCCTTCGTAGTCTTGATCTTGGTGAGCTTACTTTTGGAAAATCTATGCATTGCGACTGAATCTAAACATATACATATAGTCCAAATAATCTGGTCTTTTTGAATAAAGGTTACACATATTTTTAATATAAATTTCAGTTGAGTTCGGAGACATATTTTGAAGTTATTTACGGAATTTTACAATTCGAACTCTTTCTGGTGCATTGGTATGAATGTACAAGACCAAATACACACAGGGAATGACCACTATAAGTGCAGCACATTGTGTTGGCGGAATGAATAGCGTAGTTTGCGGGATGGATATTACGTAATAGTAAGAATAATGTAAGAGTTTGTGGAAACTCGCGTATCTGTACTGATAAGAGAGACAAAAGAATGGGATTTCCTTCAGTCAAATATCAATCCATCGCGCTTAATAATAGATAGAGTTTTTATTGATTATACTCTTCACTAGGGGAGGGTATAATCACCTTTTGAGTCGATTTAACAATGTCCGTCTGTACAAAGTACAGGTTGCACTTGATGTCAGAACCAAATTAAACTTTGCACAACGAGGTTCATCAGGATAAGGACAAACTTATTTAATTCCAAGGATATCGGTTCGGATTTAGTAATAGCCCCTATAAAAATGTCGCTCCCGATTGGACCTTTTCCGGCCTACAAACCACCGATTTTCTTCAAATTTGGTGAAGAAAAAAACATCTGTGGTGAATATGAGTATGAGTATGATTCCGGTTGACAAGAAAACTGTAAAATATTTTTTTTTTTGAATTCAGCGCATCATTATCCATTTATAGTTTTTTCACACTGCGAAATCAATAGATTTCAGCTTGAAATGACATAAGATCGATTTTTAAATCTGAAATTTGTATTGGATCTGTTGGAATTGAAGTTTCATTGTATTCTGGCAACTGCTAATTTTACCCAATGCTAGTACGGGGACAGAGCGATACATCATCTTCAAAACCAAAAGCCATATCATGGAATTGAAATATTATTTGGATGTTCTAATTTTATTGCAGTATTCTCGATTTTGTACAATGTAATTTAACAGTAAAAATTGTTCTATTTACAGATTAGACCTATATGTGCTTCCATCTCCATGTCCATATTGAGCTTTCTGGTCTTTACGATGCTAAAAATATTTCCACTTTTTATGCACCACTTTGGCATATCGACCGCCATGTGGTCCTGCGCACTGGTATGTGCCTTCAGCTACGTGTACTTATTTATATTTCTGGTCGAAACCAAAGGCAAATCAATGGATTCCGACTAAAAGTACATACCACTGGACTGCAACAATATAAATATATATCCAAACATTTGTATATACATATACAATGTGTATTTAAAGTATAGATTTATATAAATACGATCCGTACGTATAAATATAATAATAAATAAATGCCATAAACTAAAAAATATATATGTAAATACATGTTATAACGTTTGTGTTTTTAAATATCGTCGTCAGCAGTTGTACGGATGGCCACGAAAGATGTCAAATCATGTTACCGACACTTTCAATTTATTAAATAGGAAGACATATTTTTATTATTGTATGACGGCATTAAAACATTTATTTACGATTCAAATGAACAACATAAGTAATATATGTTTGGAAAATATAACTAATCCTTTGAGTCTACCTCAAAGATATACATATGTATGTGTCATTCAAGACATATATTGCTGGATCAGGGCATAGTCGCAACTATTATATTTAAGACCGTAAGTATATTTGGGCCCAATCCGTTGGAGCCATCTGTCTGGCTGGCTGGTGTACGCGATAAGTTAAGGAATACATTCCGACTTTGCATATGGGCATTTCCACAGAAAGGTCCACCAAGACCAAAAATTAAAAGTTCTTGTAAACACTTTGTTTTATCATATTTTCATAGGGAAACAATCAAATTTAACTAATGTACAAAGATTTTATATTTATTCATATCCCATCTCGACATATTCGAATGCAAAGTCGAGCAAGTCTCTTGAACATTTTGTTTTGACGAAAGTTCTTAAATATAGACATTGCCCTTTGACTTTTACTGTCTAAAGTCTTTTAGGGAATACAAAGAGTGAAAAAATAAAGGATACGAAACTGTACGACTGCAATTTACTGCAACTTTTTGTTTTGTATTATCACATATTGCAATGTCACGTTCGACATTGAAAAACAACATTTGTCGTTAATGCGTCCAAAGTATATGCAGAAAGATTGTCAAATTTTGAGTACAAACAGAGATTTTTATACAATTTAAATAAAATAAACCTTACTGGAAAATAAGAAAATTTGTGACCTTGGTACTTTTTATACACTCCTCGAGAGTATTATGTCTTTGTGCATTTGTTTGAAACACCCAAAACGAGTTAGACCCATCGTTTATTATACAGATCGGCTTAGAATCACTTTCTGAGTCGATTTAGCAATGCCCGTCTGTCTGTCCGTCTGTCCATCTATTGTTGTAATCAAGTTATAGGTCGCAATTATTGTCCGATCTTAACAAAAATTGGCACATGTCAGTTTGTGGATCAAGGATGAACACAAAGCAAATCGGTTCAGATTTAGATATACCCCCCCTACAAATGTCGCTCCCGATTTGACTTTTTCCGCTCTAGAAACCACATATTGTACCCGATTTTCTTAAAATTCTGCACAACATCTTATAATCTGCCTTGCAACACTTATAATGAAAGTGGGTAAGGTCGGTGCAGATTTAGATATAGCCCCCATACAAATGTCGCTCCCGACTTGACTTTTGCCGCTCTATAAAACACATATAATAACGGATTTTCTTCAAATTTGGCTTAACACCTAGAAACACCTGTGGCGAAAGCGGGTTAAATCGGTTCAGATTTGGATATAGCCCCCATACAAATGTCGCTCCCGATTTGACTTTTTCCGCCCTAGAAACCATATATTCATCAGATTGTCTTCAAAATTTGTAAAACATCTTGTATTTAAACTAGGAACGCCTATGGTGAGAATAGGTCATATCGGTTCAAATTTCGCTCCCGATTTGAGTTTTTCTGCTCTGGAATCCACATATTTTAACAGATCTTCTTCAAATCTTGCAAAATATGTAATATTTCAACTAGAAACACCCATGGAGAAAATTGGTCAGATCGGTTCAGATTTATATATAGCTCCCATACAAATTTCGCTTCCGGCTTAACTTGTTCCGCCCCAGAAACCACGTATTTTCACCGAATTTCTTCAAATTAAGCATAAGACGTTATACTTGAACTTGTGAAAGTGGGTCATTTCATTCCATGTTTGGATATAGCCCGATACAAATATTAGGAAACATACAAAAAAAATTCAAAATCAATTTATAATTTTAAACAACACCGATAAAAATTCGTAATGTTTACACTTATCATAATACATATTTTTGGTTATATTTCAAAAATAAAATAAGGACAATAATAGGTCCGATCATTCCCTTTTCCAGATATAGACTGGTGTCTTAACAGAATTTTCATCAAAATGTCACGCCCGTTTCGTTTTCCCATATTCATAAAGAGATGTCAGTAACGTATACTTTAGAAGTAGGTGTATGAACTACTCTCTTGATTAGCAAAACTGAATAAAGTCATGTAATGAAAGAACATTACAGAATTCAAGCAAACAAGTAAAACCTCAAGATTTTCTTCAAAACTAAGGTCACACCCGCGACGCTCTAGATTGCTGTATATCTCCAATATTTAAAACGCTAAGACATACTTATATTTGCAATAATATTCCGATTATCCTGACGTTTTCAGTTGGCAATATAGTAAAGATCTCAGTCAATGAAAATGGGAGATATTTCAATATATTTAAGCAAACGTGTCACATCCGTTCCAATGTAATCACCCATAAGTACCCCTATTCTTTGTCTTTAAAGACAAAAGTTACCCCCGAAAGTTTGCAAGACTTTTTTAATGTGTACAATCATGTGTAATATACATACATCTATGTTATCTTCATGTTATTATCATTCAATGCGATAGATTTAAAAGCATACGTGAGGAAGTTATGTTAAATTGTCTTTTCAATATTGTACAATTTTTCTGATTTGTTATTAGACATTATATAATAAGGTAACAATGTAATTTGGGAGTCAGTTCCTCTTGCGTGGTCATTGATGGTATACCTCTGTTTAAAACTTGAGTTTAACTTTATTTGAAAATCACTCACGGGAGTGAGTGTCTCCCTCAAGTGGACACCTCTTAAAAAACAATCAAAATTTCCATTGCAATCAACCACCATTAGGCAGGCACTTTCTTATGTGGACACGGACATAAAATACATTTTGTTATTGTACCTCCCATAAGTATACACCTGTTGAGAGGCTTCACTGTACATACATAAATATAATATGATCTGGAAAATTTGACAAAGATTCATTGACAAATGCAGATTTTACAGCGGCAATAGGATAAATTGGACGGACATTTGTAGGGGGCCTATAAAAACCATAACATGGGCCATTATAGTTCCCTTTAGGCATTCCTAGTGGACATGAGTCATGATCTGCAAAATTGTAGAAAGGTCCGATGTAATATATAGGTTCTGGAGCGGTAATAGTGTAAAATGGGGGGGGGGGCATTTGTACGGTGATTGTGCCAAAATATGGACACATATATACATATATACACATATATAATAGTAGGTATTGAAATAGAACATTATCTGCAAAGTTTGAAAAACTTCCGATGTAAAATGTAATAGAGGGGTAGTACTAAAAATGGGGGTCATTTGTAAGGGCGCTACATTAAAAATGGGCCCATATAGATCACTAGTAGGTAATAGTAGTTGGAATATAACACGACCTGCAAAATTGTCTCGAGATCCAATGCACGTTCTAGAGCGGTTCTAGAGCTGTAATAGAGTAGAATGGGGGCCCAATTTGTATGGGAGTTGTACCAAAATATGGGCCCATATATTTGACGTTCATAGTATGTATTCTTAGTTGAAATATAATATAGTCTGCACAATTTAATAAACTTGCGATGTAAAATGTGGGTCCTGGAAGGCTAAAAATAAAAATGGGGGCCCATTTGTAAGGGCGCTACATTAAAAAGTAGACCCTTATAGATCACTTTCAAAGCAGGTATTCTTTATAGAAATATAACATGATCTGCAAAATTTTATCAGGATCCAATGTAAGATGTGGGCTCTAGAGCGATAATGGTGTGAACTGGGGGCCCATTTGTATGGGGGCTATACCAAAACATTGACCTATGTAGCTGGCTTTCAAAATAGGTCTTTCTAGTCTAAATGTAACATTGTGAGGAAAATTTGATCATGATCCGATGTAAAATGTGCATTTTAGAGAAGTAATATTGTAAATCGGAGGTACATCTGTATGGGGGCTATATCAAAACATAGACCCATGTGGTCCACTTTCACTTTAGTTGTTGCTAGTTCAAAATGAACACGATCCTGAAAATTTGGTCATGATCCCATGTAAAATGTATTCTAGAGCAGTAATAGTGTAAATTATAGGGATATTTGTATGGCGGCTATATCTAAATCTGAACCGATTTTCTCCAAATTCAATACCAATCGTCCTTGGCCAAAAAAAAGTAACTCTTGCCAAATTTCATGGCAATCGGACCACAATTGCGACCTGTAGAGTGCGAACAAGCTTAGATGGACAGACAGACGTCGTTAAATCGATTCAGCTGGTGATTCTAAGCCGATCCGTTTACTTAAATGTGGGTCTAGCTCAATTATTTCTTGGTGTTACAAACATTTGGCGGAAAACTAACTTATAATACCCTAGTCCACGAAGTGGTGTAGGGTATAAAAATGATATCATGGACGTATCTTAAAACTTTAAGCATATGTGTAGAAATCAGAGCTGTTAAATTTCGATTACGATTAGTAATCAATTACATTACTTTTTAAAAAGAATCGTAATGATTATATAATCCACTATTCAACAATTTCTGATTACTAATTGATTACGATTACAAATAATCAAAAAATAATCAGGATTACTTGCGATTACCGTTACCTTTCGGTTTTAGCTGGCAAAAGAACGAGAACAGAAAAAATTTAAACCGACATATATTGAAAAGTCAAAAGTTTTGACAGACTACTATGACTCTCATACCGATTTCGCGAGAATCAAAAGTAATCACAAAAAATCAAAAGTAATCTAAAATAGTCAAAAGTAATCAAAAGTAATCTTTTAAAGTAGTCGAACTCATTTTTGATTACTTTTGATTATTTTTCAGTAATCGCAAGTAATCCTGATTATTTTTTGATTGCTTGTAATCGTAATCAATTACTAATCGTATGAAACTGAATGTAATCGTATTGTAATCATTACTTCTACTTTAAAAAAAAAGTAATCTAATTACTAATGATTACGATTACTAATCATTACTTAACAGCTCTGGTAGAAATACAGGAGTTTCCCACAAAAGGAGTTATTTTGGTATTAAAAAAATTTCATTTTTTGTGATAAATGATCGGATGTTTATTTCTTGTTGAAAGTAAACGTTGTCCAGACCAATACCATACAATTCCGACCATAAAAAATCATTAATCATCTCTCGATAGCGCAATCCATTCACCGTAACTGTTGATCCAAACTCATTTTCGAAAAAGTAAGGTCCAATGACCCCGCCGTACCATAAACCGCACCAAACAGTCACACGATGTGGATGGAGAGGCTTCTCAACAATAACTCTTGTTTTTTCCGAGCCCCAGATGCGACAATTTTGCTTGTTGACGTAGCCACCGAGGTGGAAATAAGCCTCATCAGCCAAGATGATTTTTCGGTGGAATTCCGGATCATTCTCATTCATGAATTTTAATAATTTCAATGCGTTGTTGAAGCGTGTATCGTTCCATTTTATTAGTAATGGCGTAGTTTCTACTTGTCAAATGTCAAAGAATAAAAGCTTCAAAAGTGTCAGCTACCGCAATACCGGGTGATTCAAAATAACACCTCTTGTTGGAAAACCCTGTATAAAGAAACTAAGAGGGCATCTTTTTAATTGTTATGTATGTACAGGTTTAATTAAAATTCTCATTCATTCTCTTAAGCATCATTATTTTAGCAGAATTTGAAAAAAAAGCATACAAATATCTACCAAAAAGACTTTGCACTTTATCATATATATATTATTAAAAATGAGAGAGTGTTTTATATAAAATATAAGTTTTATTCAATATAAATGATTATTTTCCCTGAAAAGTATTTACTGAACTAGAGTCGAACCCAATATTGTATGATAATCTTTAAGTGTTAAGTTGTGTTAAGAGGCGTTAGTCTGTACGGGCGGTGTTTTTAAATCGTTCGATTCGATTAAGGTCCACCCTTAGCTGGCTAAATTTATTTGTGGTGTTGAAATTATTGTACATTTCATTGTCGTTGTTATTGAAGTACTGTTTTCGGTCATAAGTCAAAACTGTTCTGAAGCGACTAATTATTAGGGCTTTTTATACCCTCCACCTCCAGGATGGGGGTATACTAACTTTGTCATTCCGTTTGTAACACCTTGAAATATCGACCTGCGACCCTATACAGTATATATATTCTTGATCGTCATAAAATTCAAAGACGATCTAGCCATGTCCGTCCGTCCGTCTGTCCGTCTGTTGAATGCACGCTAGCATCTAAACGAAAGGAGCTAGAACGTTCAAATTTTCCATAAATGCGTCTTATAGTCGTAGATCGGTTGGGATTGAAATGGGGCGAAATGGGGCGAAATCGGCCCAAAGGGAAAAAATTTTCCCTCACAAGGACTAAAAATACCCATAATAATCCCTAATATTTTAGCGTATTTAAGCATGTTTTTTGAATATTTCTGTTTATATTTGCTTGATATTTGGTATGCGCATTCCCCTTATAGCAAAAACGTGCACCATAAAGTGATTCTTATTTGTAGGGGGTGAAATGGGGCAAAAAAGGGATAAAAATGGTACATATTAAACGACAACAGCTAGAAAAACGAAATTCGGTGTGTACATTCCTCTAATTGAGTAGATACATAATATAAAATTATTTTTTCCAAATTCGTACTTTTAAGGGGTAAAATAGGTATAGAGGGATAAAAATGGTACCAACCAAACGGCTGTACCTAGAATAATGAAATTCGGTGTATACATTCCTCTGATTGCATAGATAAGTAAAATACACAGATTTTTCAAAATTCGTACTTTTTGGGGTTAAATGAAAAAAGGGGATAAAAATAGTACCAATCTAATGACCGCAGCTAGAGTCATGAAATTCGGAGTATACATTCCTCTGAGTGTGAAGACACGGAAAATAAACTGATTTTTCGAAATTCGTACTTTTTTGGGGTTAAAATAAAAAAGGGGATAAAAATAGTACCAATCAAATGACCGCAGCTAGAGTCACGAAATTCGGAGTATACATTCCTCTGACTGCGAAGACACGGAAAATAGACGAATTTTTCGAAATTAGTACTTTCAAGGGATACAATGGTACAGAGGGATAAAAATAGTACCAACTAAACGACTACAACTAGAATGATAAAATTCCAATTGCGTCGAAACGTCAAGGGGGTAAAAATGGTACCAACCAAATGGAATCATGGAATTCGGTGTATACATTCCTCTGACTGCATAGACACGCAAAATAAAAAGTTCTTTTCCAAATTCGTACTTTTTCTTTTACGGCAAAAATTGGTTGAATCATGAAGTTAGGTTATTTTGCACTATGTACGTCTGATAACACTATGTAACAAAATTTTGTTTAAGTGATTTTTTTTGCTGTTTCTCATTGGTTATGTCTCTAAACTAAAGAAAAACTTTAACTGATGTCTGGCTAATCGTTTTTTAAGAAATGACATCGAATTTTAAAATTTTCAAATAGTGCCTTTATTTTTCATGGTACAGATAGATAAGAGTGTGCATAAAAGATTGTTAAACAGCTTAATTTTAATGAAGGTATGCTTTTATATGATAATAAAACGAAAAATACACTTGAATCCTTAAATTCAGGAATTTTAAGACAAAAAATCCTTAAATTCAGGAATTTTATGACAAAATTTTTTTTCCAATTTTGAATGAAAAAAAAAATTTTTGGAAAAAGTTTCTGAATATTTCCAAAACTATTCACTTTATCAAAAAACAGTGTAAGAGTAACTTGGAGGTAATGTAGCTGCGGATTCTCGGAGTTTTTACTTAATCAAATCGGACAAACTGTTCTTGAGTTATGCTAAAATGTGTGGTGAAACCTCCATCATTTTTAAAATAGCGGTTTATATACTAAATAAAAAAACGTTTAGGTAGAGGAAAGAACACTCATTATATTATATTTATGACCTAATTCATTAGATAAAAGCAAAAAATTCACTTAAACAAACAAAAAGATTTTTTTTGTTACGTAGTGTAATGGATTTTCAAAATGTGTACTTTTGAAATTCAAATAGAATGGAAATACAACCAACTGTAGCACCCACTATCTACCAATATTGATGGCTTTGAAAATATTTTTCAAAATATAAATAGAAGAATAATTATTTTTTGAATTGACGTATTGGTAGCCTTGCCTTAAGAGCGTGGTTTGAAATAATTAAAATATTATATTTATTTATAAAATTAATGTTTCAATATTTGTATTTGTTTTGGTTGGGCAATATTAAAAAAATTATATTTTCCTGTAATATTACTGCACTTCTACGAAAACAGACAACCTCTGTGGAATGCAATCCATGGTGGAGGGTATAAAAATTTCGGCCCGGCCGAACTTAACTTTGAGGCAGTTGTGAGTTTTCCTTGTGTCTCTACAGTTTTGCGTTTCAACGAATGCGGTGCTGCTTTACTGGAGCAAGTCGGTTTTTCGCGGTCTTTGGATGTCAGCATGGTCTCATTTTTATTATTGGAAGAGGTTGATTCCTCTCTTAAGGCTTGAACCACGATTTCCTCAAATGATGTTACATTTGGTGGCTGTTGATTTTCCTTGTCGTTATTTTCAAAAGAACTAGGCAAACCGAAAACACAGGAGTCTTCCACACCCTCTACGGACTCCTTCATGCCTACCAGCTCGTAAATACACTGCTCAACTGATGTAAGCTTTCCCCGTTATGTTTGCATATTTCTTCCAGCCTTCCTACGCACGTACCGTTTCTGGTCAGTCCATACATAAATTTCAATTTCTCTATTGGCTTGTATTTTATTTAATAATATCTCGCTTTGTTTTTCTGAAACTGATCTGCTCCTGTAAAATAGATATTTTTTAGATTAATTTAAGATTTGAAGACAGAAATAACAACATACATGATGAATCCGTTGTGTTCGCTAGCAAAAATAAAGTGAACAAATTGAAGTGAAAAGGGAAAAAATTCCACAAAAAAAATCATTCACGATAGGGGGATTTTTTTTCGAACAAGGCAATTATTCAGGGAACAAAATTGCCGATAGGAATTTGGCGAAAAGTGAACACATTTTGAGGGAAATTTTATTCGCGATATTAGTATCTTAATTGTCAGCTAGTAAGCACAATCGAACTGGCCTATTGTCACGAGCTAATAGAAAATGTTCCTCGCCATTTTATTATGTGTCTTACTTTAATATTTTAATCAAATCAGTAATTTTTAGCAGGCCGCAAACTCCTTAGCAGTTTGAATGTTAGCAGAAAAACTGCTCAAATAGCAGAAAAGTGCCTGCTGAATAATCTCTGCTGTAAATAGCAGACTTTTTCTAAGTATGTATAATTTTTATATGGAGTCCTTGAAAGCATGAAATCGAACTCTATATCCACTGACTCGGATATAACAGCAGAACTGTATTGGAAAACGGGTTAGACAATGGTTGAGTCGATCATGCAAAGTGTCAGAAAGATACTGGAAAGAGAAAATATTTTAACCCTCCACTTAGCCTAACCACCATTAAACTGATATACTGTCATACGCGATGACAGTTTTTGTTTTATGTATATTGTCTTATGTGTTATACTATATTTTGCCGCGAACAAATTAGCGTATTTGGGCTGAAGTAGGAAAACAATGGCAAAAAGAGAAATTATTTTGATTATTAAATTTTAGTGGGTTTTTAGTTAATTTATAATTAGAATAGTTTGAATGTGTTGATTGTTTAACTAAGATTTTAGAATCTAAAACTGTTATACGAGACTGTTCAAACTAAGCGAATATTTCAAGTAAAAACCTCAGAATCTTAATTCTTCGGAGTGGGTGGAGGGTGAGGGTGAGGGTGGAGAATTAACAGTGGTTTTATGGCATTAATTTATTATTTATATGTTTTGATATATTTACTGATTTTATTAATTTCTTCTGTGTTAATTTGGCAGTTATTTTTTGAATTACATGATTAGGATTCCTATATGACAACGACAAATTTCAAAAATTGTCTATCCTTTTTACTTCAATGTGAAGAGTGCTGTTCCAATTCCCCGATTAAAAGAAAAAGAGCAAATTACAAACACAATTCATTACTTTATCTACAAAGAAAATGCAGTGCATACGGTTTATGGCCAATCGATTTTAAGAGAAACTTTCGGAACACAACTTCTAAAATACGACATTCAGTGTTTAGTTATACATACCTTCATCAACTTGAGTTTGTGTTAACGTTATTTTTGTAACATTTTTTATGCTAAAAGTTAATATTGATTATATATGTATATGGTTAGTGGCAAGGACATGGTATTGAGAAAAATAAATTATGTGAAGGGGGAATTGTTGGTGTATTTAAATTGGAGTCATCAAAATGTTAGGCAGCGTACATGGGTGATTATATATCCCCCATAGTGAAAACTGACTTAGTGATGTTCAAAGGTATTACGTTGTGAGAAGTTTGCAGTTTTATTTTTTACATTGATCAATGTTAATATTTTACTGTTGCCCCTATGTTTGCGTATCCACGCCAAAGAGCTCGGGCTAGTTGAGGTGGCATTGCTTAACAAGGGATGAAATGGAGACACATTCCCAAAATTGTTCCTGAATATGTTTATTTTGTAATTATTCTGTAATTTTCGTTTTTGTGGCCGAGAGTGTTCGCGAGAAAGAATAGTTTGGAGACGGATTTTGGATTTTCGTTTTGTTGGCTAATAGCCTTTTCAGGCAGCATGCGAAATCAATTTCAGCTTGAAATGACATAAGGTCAATTTTCAAATGTCAAATTTGTATGGGATCTGACTTTTGTATATTTAAATAAAAGTACTGTACATTTTATTTGACATATTAATAAAAATAAATGTTTATGCTGTTTAATGCTGTATGTATAATGCTGAAAGAATGAAAGAAATGAGGAGTGAATTGACAATTTATTAACACTTTGGAACCAGTACTACGATAGGTCCTTATCGACCTATCTCTGGATAGGTACGTTTATAGCAATTTCAACCAATTTCCTGCAACTCGGATTACACCACCCTGACAGCTCAAAAAATAGGCATAAAAGAGAATTTTTATTGTGCAGCAATTATAAAAATTGAGAAAATAATTCTATTGTAAATATACAGAGGACACTTTGGCCAATATTAAAAAAAGAAATTGGATTTGTTGTAATATGACGGAAATATGGACCGGTGTGCATGTTTCGTCCGTTAGGCACTATTTGAAATATTGAAAAAAAAAATGTATACCCTAAACGACTACCCCATACAAGTGGCCCCAGTTTACACTATTATAGCTGTAGAACCCACATCTTGCATTGGATCTTGATCAAATTTTGCAGATCGTATTATATTTGAACTAGCAATACCTACCGTGAAAGTGAACTATTTGGGTCCGTGTTGTGGTACAGTCCCTGACTGTTGTAGTAGGCCCCATACAAATGTCCCTCAGATTTATCTTTTTATATTATTACATCGGATCTTGATCAAATTTTCGAGATCATATATTATTTCACATATAAACACTTACAGTTATGATATTGCCCCCATACACATGGGTCCTCGTTCTGATGTAGTGGTATACCTTTTTTGATTAGGCCGTGCCCCTAGACTTACCTCACTGTCCCAGTTCGCCCGTATGTACAACATGCCGTCTACTGCTTGTATATTGCCAGATTTTAAATAAAATAAGGTGCTTATTTATGCATTTTTATATATTCATGATGTTCTTTGGGTACAGTAAAACTAGATACATTTCATATACTTAATAAAAACTAGAATACATACTACATCACAGTACATTTCATGGCAAATCAGAAACACATTGACGCTATCAAAAGAATCAAAGATCACAGAATGTCCGTATGTATCTTTTGTTTCAAACTACATATTTCTATTTTCGTATTCTCCAGCACTGAGTTAAAATTCCGAATTCAAAATAATACTTTACGAAATAAAATAGACGAATAGAATAATTCAGAAACAACTTAACTCTATTTTTCAATTTATTTATTTTTGTATTTAGGTCTGTGACTTTGGGTGGAATCATCGTATGATTATCGAACCAAATGAGTCGAGGATAAAATCATACAAACGATTTATGACGTTTTCGATTTCTCCGTGTCAAATCATCGTAACGTTTTTTTTTTTGTGAGACGACATCATCTCCATTTGACGGAAGGAAAGAAACAGTCACATGTCCACACCAACTTGTTTTCGGCTAAAATACAGTGCTCGCCCATACATTGACGTGGCGTCATGCAACTCCTAAAACTGCAGTCACACTGCATAATGACTATATCATAAAATCGGAAGTGATGAAAATATAATTTAATAACTTAACATACACTAATTATAGAATGAAATATCCCAGAATTTTAAAGTCTTCAACGATTATACATAATAACAACAAGTGGGTGTCGTGGACAGTTGACGTCCATGCTTTGATTGTACAGACATTTCTTTGAACTCAGATATATTACTCAGGACTACGAATGTATACAACGTGGTGGATTTTTAATGTACAATATAAAATTTACAATAAAATATTAGGAATAAAAATAACACAGAAAATATTTACCTAGCTAGTTATAATAACGCTATTAAAAGGGAAACAATTTACATGTTTATATGTGACAATGGAAAAGGAATTTATAAAATAAAGAACAATAAAATCGAAAATAGATAACAACTATGGGGGATACCTTCTTCACTAACATCTCGGTTCGCTCTTGTTTTATGTTCCATAACATATGAACAGTGTTGCCAGATAAAAGAGCTAATTGTGGTAAAATTTTCTAGAGCACACAAAATTTTAAAACGTTTTAAAAGGTTTAGCGTGGAATAGAAAAAAAGATAGAAAAGCCAGCTTTTTGTATATTTTCAATGTTTCAATCATTTCATTATCTGTCCCATCATTGCCAAGCTTTCCAAGGTACACCTTGTGAAGCCTTTCATATACCACAAAATTTAGCGGATATTCACTGTGTCTTTCGCTTCCTTTTTATTTACCGGAGGTCACACACGGCTTATGAATTATGGTTTCTCTTAAAATATTTGGCCATGTCCATCATCAAGCTATTTGAGTGCTCTCTTTGTGTTTCCTTCATTTTTTGCTGGAAATATGTACCGGATATTTAATTCCGGATGAAACACAACAGTTTATATAGGACTATGTTAGTAATTCTTAAAAAGGTGCTAAAACAAGGAGGAAATTAAAAACGCGTTAAAAACCAAAAAATACGAGAACTTAAAACGGGCTAGAAGCCCATAAAAAGTGCTATGTTGGCAACACTGAATATGAGTATGTATATAATAATAAAGGTCAGTTCGATTGAGCTTACTAGCTTAAGATTAAAAGACTTGACTTGGCAACATTTTTTTTCCAGTGGATATATTTAAATAAATCAGAGATACAAATCTGGCACCACCTTACTCGGTAACTAAGAGAGTAGTAAGTAAGTTACTTTCTTGTTTGATTGGACTTGATAAGGTGGCGCCATTGGATCAACAACAAGCCATTGGATCTATCACTAAGTAAGCCGAATCGACAAGGCCTATTTTAAGCTAGTAATCCCAATCGAACAGGCCTAATGTAGTGAAATGGGTGCACTTGTATCATGTCTTGGGACAGCGGATGTAACGCAGTACAGCGTATCCCAAACCGCGGAAGACCACAAAGAACGCCATCAGCACAAGCGTATTTAACCAAAGGGGCGATGTGTAATTTTGAGACTTTAGAATATCTTCGTACGGAATTGTATCACTCGTTGCACAAACTTCGTAGCTACTTGGGCGTTTGCATCTGAAATGGCATAAGACGGGAGTTGTTTTATGTACATACAGTCGGAAACTAAAGTTCAAATACATCCTCCAAATGGAGGGATTAGATTTGCGCCAGACTTGTGCGCGTCCATCGCTTCCAAACATGTTGAATTTGTATTCCTCAGTAAAATGTTCATGTTTTTAATAATTTTTATTTACATTTTATATATGTATGAATACAATAAAATTTCTTTAAACTTCAAATTTGAAAGGTGTATTTAAATTTTAGTCTCCGACTGTATGTATGGATGTTTGTGTGGTTTCTACGAATAACTAGACTTACTGAATGGGCGGTCCTTCGCTAAATTCCAGGATCTGCATGTTCTGGTAGGCATAATGTATCATCGACGTGTATCGTATCCAGCTGAGAAAGTCGGGAATACGTGTCGACAGGTAGCCGCCAAACAATTGTGTTGCCAGTGTGTAAAGGGCACTTAGCGTAATACTAACATTCATATCCATGCAACAGGCGCCAATGAAGAACCCGACACTTTGAGCCACCATAGTGTTGAGCAGGAGAAACACCAGCATCAGAAGGAACAGTTTGAGGCTGCAGGACAACAAAAAAAAAAAAAACAATATAAAGTGATTTATAAAAGAAGTGATTACAACTCTCAGAGAACTCTGGACTTAAATTACCTTGTGGAAGGTAACACTGTGCAACATTTTTGAAGTCATTTCAAAATAACCATATACGGACACCGCTACATGATAAAAGACCAAAAAAAAAGACCCGTGTTTTTTTTTTCCCCCAAAGTCATGCACTTTTTTTTTATGGGCCCCCAGAGATTTGAGGCCTCGGTGTAATTTTTGGAAAAAAGTGATCATATTCTCAGGCTCATATCTTGCAAACCGTTCGGAATCTGAGGCAAAGTTCTAGCTCTTGTCATAAAGAACAAAAATTGTGAACATATAAAATCAAAAAAACTTCATCTTCAAGGTCAAAATCGCAAAAAAAACTTAAAAAAATTCGATTTTTTTTAACCTTTTTTCCCCTGTTCAGGTCCATAGGTAGCAAACCGTTGAAAATTCAGGGAAACAATCAACTACAATTTTTGTTCTTTATGACAAGAGCTAGAACTTTGCCTCAGAGAGTAAATCAAAATTCCGAACGGTTTGCAAGATATGAGCCTGAGAATATGATCACTTTTTTCCAAAAATTACACCGAGGCCTCAAATCTCTGGGGGCCCATAAACAAAAGTGCATGACTTTGGGGAAAAAAAAAAACACGGGTCTTTTTTTTTTTTTGGTCTTTTATCATGTAGCGGTGTCCGTATATGGTTATTTTGAAATGACTTCAAAAATGTTGCACAGTGAAATTTTTGGGAAATTTTTCAATTTTGCGGCTACCTAAGCGCTACCTAAACGGTGTTAAGAATAATTCCTAGGAAGTTCATATGTTCTAGAAAGTTGTTTATTGAGATCTTAGGTACATTTTTGTAGTTGATTGTTTCCCTGAATTTTCAGCGGTTTGCTACCTATGGACCTGAACAGGGGAAAAAAGGTTAAAAAAAATCGATTTTTTTTTATTTTGACCTTGAAGATGAAGTTTTTTTGATTTTATATGTTCACAATTTTTGTTCTTTATGACAAGAGCTAGAACTTTGCCTCAGAGAGTAAATCAAAATTCCGAACGGTTTGCAAGATATGAGCCTGAGAATATGATCATTTTTTTCCAAAAATTACACCGGGCCTCAAATCTCTGGGGGCCCATAAAAAAAAGTGCATGACTTTGGGGAAAAAAAAAAACACGGGTCTTTTTTTTTTGGTCTTTTATCATGTAGCGGTGTCCGTATATGGTTATTTTTTTTCGTGTTGCACTGTGTAATATAAGGTTCGTGGTACCAACTTCCACATTTATAAAGCAATTCCAAAAACATGATCAAATATCAAGTCATAGTGGATTCTAGGAACCAGTATAGACGTTATAAAGTATTAAATTTTACTTAGGAAAATATTTTCAAATTCAATTCGACAATTCAAATGGAAGTTATATTAGTTTTTTTTCACCACAGCTTATGCCAATTTGTGTGGGAGGTACCGGAAGGGGTGTGGCAATAAAGCCCATATATCAGGATAATGCAACGTCTATTAAAACATTGCCGATAGTCAAATTTCAGAGTATTCTGATCGTCCGTATATAAGTTATAACAGCTTTAACTTTAAACTGGTTAGGATGATTTGTGTGGGAGGTAATAGATGGGGTGTGGCAAACCCCTCCATATTATGTATGCTTGAAGTGATTATAAAAACATTATCAAATGCCCAAATATAGCTGATTCAAAGTATCCGTGTGGAAGTTAGATTGGTTTTAATTTAACAACCAGCCAGCCAAAAATACGGACGGACATGGCGCAAACAGCTTAAAAAGTCGTGAAATAGATTTGGCCCAAGCATACTTAGGGTCTTAAGTCACTCCTTCGATGCGTTATACTTTTTTGTCTTCCAAATGATATATACCTTGAGACTGAGGGTATAAAAAGGATCACAAATTAAACAAAACCTAAGTAAATCGTCTTCTGTTCTTGAGGACAGAACCATGACATTTATTTATGGTAATAAAGAGTGATTTTTTTGAGGTTAGGATTTTCATGCATTAGTATTTGACAGATCACGTGGGATTTCAGACATGGTGTCAAAGAGAAAGATGCTCAGTATGCTTTGACATTTCATCATGAATCGTCTTACAAACGAACAACACTTGCAAATTATTGAATTTTATTATCAAAATGCGTGCTCTGTTAAGAAAGTTCATTGCGCGCTTCCATTTTATGGTCAGTTTAATCGACCCACTGAAGCGGCTATTCGGGCTATTGTGACTAAATTTCGCACCAAATTTACATTGTTGGACATTAAACCACCAACACGCTTACGTAGAGTGCGAACTGAAGAAAATATCGCAGCTGTATCGGCCAGTGTTAATGATGACCACCAATTTTCGATTCGTCGCCGTTCGCACCAATTGGGTCTCTGTTACTCAAAAACGTGGAAATGCCAAAATTGGACTAAGCGGATGGACCACCTAAGACGCAGCCGCGGTCAACATTTAAATGAAATTATCTTCAAAAAGTAAATGTCATGGACCAATCTAACGTTTCAAATAAAGAACCGATGAGATTTTGCAAATTTTATGCGTTTTTTTTTAAAAAAGTTATCAAGCTCTTAAAAAATCACCCTATATGAAATCTATAACTTCTGGACAGAGGTCATGATAGGACAGAGGGGTGTGGTACGTCACCCACAAAAAATATTTTAAAACTATCAAAAATTACTCATTTTATCTTCCAAAGCATACAAATTAGGGGAATAGTGAAAAATTAATCCGTGCAATGCTGGGTACAAAATACTAGTATGAAATAAAAAAGACGACGGCAAAATTATTTATTGTATTATTTGATACAACATCTACAATATTTTTTAAAATAAAAGAATGAAGATCGCCCCAAAACTATTATAAAAAGATTGATGTAAGAAAATTTATTATTTTGATGTAGTCGGAAATTTTAATGAAATCCACTGTCATAATATTGAAGAAGTTATTCATTAAATCAATTTAATTATTACATCACTTCAATGAATAACAACATTACATTATTTTGATGTGACATTTTTCTTTGAATGCAGGGACGAAATATTTTGCAAACCACCACTAAACAATAGTAGGAGGCGGTTATCTTGACCAAGCGCTTGCAGGCGGTAGGTGAATGGATCCAATCGGATTTCATTTCGAATAATCAAAAGATAGTGGCTAGACTAATAGGTTTCTCAGAATCAGTGTACATAACCGACAGAATCATAGAGAGAACAGTCTTCACGAACTGTAACACAAAAATTCCGTCCAGAGATTCCTGGGGTAATGGTTCCCTAGGGAAAGATAACGCCTGGAAATACTGCTACACAGACGGATCTAAGATGGACGGAAAAACACGATAGGGATCTACATTGAATACTAATCCTTCGAAAAATCATACCGCCTCCCAGACCATAACACTGTATTTCAACCAGAAGTTAAGGCTATAACGGAGTGTGTAAAATGGTTAAATGAGCAGGGCAGAGACGTGATTGTAAGAATCTGCACGATTAAAGCGATCACTAAACCCATGGTGAAATCGCGAACAATATTAGAATGTAAGGAAGATATAGAAAAATTCTCCACCAAAGGGCAACTAGAAATCATATGGGTGCCAGTACTCTGCATGATCGAAGGTAATGAAAAGCCCGACGAACTGGCTAGAGGAGGATCAAGCCTCGAATCTGTCAACATGGCAGGTGCCAAGCCTATCCAGGCAACGAAAATTGAGCAAGGTAGTGGGCAACTGCAGCCCATAGATTAAGCTGGCACTCTTCAACAGTAGGCGATACGACCAAAATCTTATGGGGTCGTCCCAATGAGAGCGAAACCAGACGACTGATGAGGCTGAGCAAAATCGAACTCAACAGCACGATGGGGCTTCTCACTGGCCACTTACACCTGATATCGCATCTACGCCGCATTGGGCGATCGCACTGAATGCCGGACATGCGGGGATTACACCGAAACGGCGGAACACTTTCTTTGTCACTGTCCTGCTTTCTCGAGGCTGAGAGTCCATCACCTCTCAGAGTCGATATTACCTAACCTGGAGCACATCAGGGTCACAGGATGGTCGAAACTAAGGAATTTCATGATCGACACGGAATTCCTGAAATAGGGAAAATGATTGACCTTTCTCCAAACTCCCCCGACTTTCTGGCCTAGGTATATACCGCTGGGTATGAGCCACCCTCAACCGTTATGGTTTAGAGTGACTTCCCTTTTTCAACCTAACCTAACCATCACTAAACAATCCAGTTGACCCAGTTAACTGTACATAGTTATATTAACACTGTCTTACCTTTGACAACCCAGCATTGAGTATGATATCATGAGGTAGGCTGTGGGCAATGTCACAACTAACGGCAGTTCACCAAACATTTTCGCTAAATAATATGCTGACAGTCTATAGGATCCGGAACGCCTTTCTTTGTTAATGACTTCGCGTTCGGATGGAACTGGTGATGAAAATATTATTCAAAATTAAAGTGAAGCGACATACATTTGCATATGTACGTACACGAGTTCAAAGCCCCGAACAAGGCAAACAGCATCCAATACGTTTGCGAGAAAAACATCCAGCCTTGTAGATCATGTAAGTATTCCTCCGTCCGTGGTATGTTGAACCATATGGCACCAGTCATCAGTGCCAATCCAACCGTTTGGAACCAATTAAGCTTGGAGAGCATGCGTGATTTGGCTTCCTTGAAGTTTCTATTGGACAGCACGCGAAACTGGGTGTTAAATCGTGTAGGATAATCGAGCCAATCATGATTCCGGTAATCACCCGATATTGAACTTAGGTTCGACTGTGAATCCACACCGCACAGTTGTCGTGTAGCCTCTTCGCAGCTGTTTCCACGCTCGCAATCGTTTAAGTTGTGGTGACTATGATGACTCGAAGCAACGTGAATTTGGTTGCAGTTTTTATGTACATCGTTGTAATAATTATGAATTATATCGTTGATGAGCATATCGTGCTGCCCATCGTTCTTTTTACTGGCCATCGTAGACGGGTCCGTGGAGCCACTTCGTTCTATACAGTTTTGATTTAGAAAATTGCAACATGATTCCTTTGCTGCTACGAATAACTTCTCTCGAATATCAGGATTTGATTTCAATTGTTCGACTGTAACGGAATAAAAAGTGGTTCCATTAATTGAAGTGACTAAAAGCACGGGTTCATAAAGTCTTGGAAAACGATGAACAGGTGATCGATTATTGTTAAACTACACTTTGTAAAAATGCCGAACAAAATTATAATATCATAGCAACCTGGTTTTGTCTATTCGTTGTAGAAATTATTTTTCAATAAATTCTTCGTTCCGTTTTTCATTTTCGTTAAACTCACTTGTGTTTTTCTCTGCTAAAAGGTTATGGCCCCAGACCACAACGTGTAATTTTTTTGTTTTTGATAAAAATTGTACCACAGATGTAAATATGTGTGCCCAGGTGAATTCGTTTGGAACAATTCAGCATATGAAGAAGCTGGTCGACTTGGAGTTTCGCCATGAAGACGCAGTTGGAATTGGAAGATGCATGGCAATGTGTCCAGCCTGCGGAAGGTGCCACAGTTGATTCCACAAAGGACAGAACGACAAGATGAAAGATGATTTTGGCGATTGACAACAATTTGTTTGTATATGTGAAAGATTGCAGGACTTCTTCAGCTGTTTGGAAGGCGTAAAGAAATCTCTTTCAAGACTCCGGTTTGTATAGACGTATTGGTTTACTGCAAAAATTGTGTTCTGTGAAATTGACAGATTGCTCATCAGTGGAAGATTATGTGAATCAAATAATTTCAACAGCTCAAGAGTTGAACGAAATCTGATTCTCTGTTAATGATGAATGGATTGGAAGTTTGCTTTTGAAGGGATTGCCAAGTGAATATAAGCCAATGATAATGACCATTGGTAGCACTGGAAAGGCATTAACAGCAAGATGTGAAATTTGAGACGGTATCATCAAACAACGCGCTTATGACAAGATCCGGAAACATTTCTCACACACGGAAACAATTTTCCAAGCAAGATAAGAAGGGTTAGTCGCAGTGTTTCAATTGTGGTGACATTGGCCATTATGCATCCGAGTGCCCATCTAAAGAAAAGAAAAAGAGTTCTTCCGACAGCAACGGCAATTCAATGTTCGCAGCATTTAGAGCCGAAGTAGTAATGGATGATTGGTACATCGATAGTGGTGCTACGGACCATATGACAGCACACAGAAATAATTTTGATAAATTTTTTGATTTTAAAGCAGAAATCAAAGCCGCGAATAATACTGTCATGAATGCCACTGGCAAGGGTAATATATGCATGCAAATGTCAACACCAAGCGGCATTGGAAAGGTGGTAGTTAACGATGTTCTACATGTTCCGAGCTTGGGCGTTTTTTTGCGGTATTTGTCCATCAAGAAAATCGTTGATCACGAAAACAGCGTAATTTTTGATAAAAATGGATGTCGCATTTTGAATTCTGAGAAGGATGTAATTGCTACTGCAAATGAAGTCAATGGTTTGTACAAAGTGAATGTCGCGAAGAGTCATAGTGCCTATGTAGTAAAAGGTGTTTCGAATGATATTTGGCATCGACGTTTGGGTCATTTGGGAACCGACAACATGCAGCTACTTTCGAAAGGATATGTAGAAGGAGTGCAGTTAAGTAATGACACATTGACAGCATGCGTGTCATGTGCAGAAGGCAAGCAACATCGCATAAGTTTTCCGGCAGAAGGCTCAAGATCATCTGGTGTTTTGGATATCATCCATTCTGATGTGTGCGGACCTATGGAGGTAAAATCTATTAAAGGTAGTCTTTATTTCGTTAATTTTATAGATGACTACACACGGAAAGTTGCTGTATATTTCATATATTGCAAAGATGAAGTTTTGAGTTGTTTCCGGGACTACAAGGCGGAAGTGGAAAATCAGCAAAGAGTGAGAAAAGCGGTATTATACATCAAACCACCGTGCCCTACACTCCAGAACAGAACGGACTTTCTGAGAGGATGAACCGCACTTTATTGGAAAAAGTTCGAGCTATGATGAGTGATGCATATATGCCAAAGTTTTTTTGGGCTGAAGCGGTCAACTGTGCGTCCTATATAAATTATCGATCCCACATAAAATGTTGAACAAAACACCATGTAAGTTATTTCAGAATTTTTGGTTGCACAGCTATGTCTCATATTCCGAAGCTGAAACGACGTAAACACGATTCGAAATCTGAGAAATGTGTGTTTGTCGGATATTCAGCAACATCAAAAGGATTTCGTTTGTATAGTCTGCAGTGTAGAGGTTTTCGTTTGTCGTGATGTTATTTTTCATGAAGATGATTTTCAATATTCTACCAATCAGAAAGACGATTTGAAAGAAATTTCACATTATTCGGTGATAGTGGGGGCAAACGGTGATGAAGTTTCGGACGTTCAAATCATGCTCATCTGTACCAATAGATGACCCTGAAGTGGGGGATAATAATGAGGTCCAAAATCTGGAGATATTGACTTCTGAAAATGTTGAAACTTTTGGTGCGGCTGAGGAAGCTACAATATCCACCACACGTAGAAGTGAGAGACTGGCTCAGAAGAATAAAGTGGCTTACAACATTGAACATGTTCAAGTCATGGACGACCCAATGAGTGTGGATGAAGCTATGCGAAGCAATGAAAGTGACATGTGGATCCAGGCCATGAAGAGTGAAATTCAGTCACTGGAAGAAACCCAAACATGGACTAGTGTTGAGAAACCAGCTGATGCAAACGTTATCAAGACTGTGGGATTTTAAGAAGAAGAAAAATCCTGAAGGTACCAGATTTAAGGCCCATCTAGTGGTGAAAGGTTTCACACAGAAGAAAGGTATAGATTACGAAGAAACCTATTCTCCGGTGGTTAGATATACTTCAATACGATATATGATGGCCTTAGCATCGAAGTATAATCTGGACATACAACAAATGGATGCAGTTACAGCTTTTCTGCAAGGTGAGTTATCTGAAGATATTTGTATTGAAAGACCTCAAGGTGTATCTGATAAAAAAAATACGGACAAGTGCTAAAACTAAATAAGGCGGTTTACGATCTCAAACAATCCAGCCTTGTGTGGAATACGAAGCTTGACCATGCACTTAAAACGTTTGGACTCATACAATCAAAAGTTGATCCCTGTATATACTATCACAGAAATGGTAAAAGTATGACTTTCCTGGCAATTTACGTGGACGACTATTGCTTGCTATTTACCAATGAGGCCACGTATAGTGAGAACTTGAAATCAAAATTAATGAATGAGTTCAAGATGAAATTTCTTGGCGAAGCGAAACTATGTTTTGGCATTCGAATTTCAAGAAGTGAAGGTTATATATATTTAGACCAGATTTTAACAATAGAGCTACAACGGTCTATTGCGACAACCGAAGCGCAATACATTTAGCATCGACAAGTAAATATCTAGCGAGGTCAAAGCATATCGATTTGCTTAGTAGTCGGAAGGTACGCTGTTCTATACCCGATTTACGCGGCCGCTCACTTTCACCGGAACGTCAAGAGTACCTTAAGGCACCGTTTTTAATACCCTGCCACCATGACGTTTTAAATAAAATACAATTTAAAAAAACATCGCATCAATGACAATTCCATGTTATATTCAGATATCTTGCGCTTCTATGGATTATCTCGTTCTTCGGATTTGGAACAGCTTTAAAACGTGCAACGCTGCCTAAAAAAATGTAGAATGCGCTATGCCCAATAGACAAACTTTTATTATAAGAAATAGTAAAAATAAAATTAATAACGACAAATTGTCTTTCATATACAAACAAATAAAAACTAATTTCCGGTCATCTTACGGAAATAAAGTTTGAATTGTTTACTTATGATTTGCAAAATATTTCGTCCCTAGGTGTGACCTAAGCGCCTAAACACCCCTAAAAATGATGTTTTTCTTGTGTAATTTTTTTGTGTTGCATTTTTGTCCAAATTTTTTCTGAAATAATAGACCCTTCAAATATAAATTTTGATTCTTGACTTAGAGTAACTTATTGGTCGAATTATTGGCTGTTTATAGTATTTTTTTGTATTTTTTCACAGTGACAACTGTAAACTTTTTCGTATTTGGTGGTAGTATTTTATAAAAAAAATTACTGCAGTCAATACTATTTGAATGATGTCTAAATGATGAAGATCGGAATGAAATTGACGCTGCAGCTATAGGGTATTGATACAGTTTTCGACCCAATTAGTCGATGAGTAAAGATTATATACATAAGTTTGTACTTACAGTTGGTCCATTTTCCGACTATACATAAGCTTAGAACACTGAATCCATAGTTTACGAAAAGACGGTCGCATCAGCGGAATCTGGAGGGAAGAGAAGAGTGACCCTAAGAAGCACTCGTCCCGTAACATTAGGCGGACGAACTGTGTTAAGCTGCGGATTCAACAGGGACATTCTCTTGCTAAATTTAGAAGAACGTAAAAAATGGATTTCTAACATTTGGACTGGCGCCAAGCAGGACCTTGTGAGGAAGAACAACATTCCATCTCTAAAGACACTAATTGAGCGAGCGACCAGAAATAAGAGTAACGCCCTGACATAAAACAAGGCTTACTCAAATCCAGCAGAAGGAGCAACAGAGATGTCGAGCTCCCAAGAAGACTGTCTGCGGAATGAAAAATAAAACCTCGACCATTCAGATCAACTTCCATAGTACTGATGGAGCATGTAAATAAAGGTAAGAGTCTTGGACTAGAAATAACAAGGTTAGTGGACTAAACAATATAAATTACCAACTATTCTACGTTAATACAGGTACAGGACCCCGAACCTATATAATGTGTCACCATAATATAAATGTTCTCTTTTCTCAAGAGGATGCAATCGTACTGAAGCGGGGAGATGAAAACATATACCTAGCATCAGTATACCTATCACCTGACTCACCGACACTACAACCTACGTCGGAACTACAACTCCTGACAGAACCGGGGAAAAACAAGGTAAGGAAAAACTAAGTGCAACATTTCATCTCCACTACTTAGGATTTTAACTGAAGAATGATTCAAACCAGATTGCTACGCAGTCGATGTGGCGATACTTCTGAGGGGAAAGAATCCTAACCACTTATACAGAAGGGCTACTGAGACACTCAACATATCTTATAACTGGGCACGGCGAAGGGGTCTCAACGTAAACCCGGAAATCTGTTTATTCACATCGAAAAGAAAGATCGACCTTTATAACGATCCGACATTCCTGGGGAAGGCGATTAAAATTTGCCGATAAAGTTAACTATCAGGGAGCTATCGTGGATCGAAAACGAGCCACGCAGGGCAGAGAAGGCCCAAAGATGTTGGGCCTTATGGACATCGATGGAAAGCGAGCGCAACATAAAAATACTCCAGAACTTTGAATGTGCTGCCTTGGCATCAGCGGTGCATTCGAACAACATCAACGAGGGCAATGGAGGCAATACTATCACTGCGCCCAATAGACATACATGTCAAGTACGAGGCGGCAATCTGGACCAAACGAATCCAATCGGAGTTCACTTCTAATCACCAAAAGAGGAATACACAACCGACAGAAAGAACAGTTTTCACGTGCTGTAATATAATTATTCTTCCAGAGATTCTTGAGTGAATATTTCCTTAGGTAAAGATAACCTCTGGACACTCAGCTACGTAGATTGATCTAAAATGGACGGAAAAATAGTTCTAGGAATTTACATTGAATCTACTTATCCTCCTTATACTTATACCGCATCCCGGACTATAACACTGTCTTTCAGACAGAGGTTAAGGCGATAACGGAGTGTGTGCAATGGTTACATGAACAAGGCAGATCCGGGAACGTGAGAATCTGCACGGATAGCCAAACCCACGCGAACAATATTAGAATGCAAGGAGGGAATAGATAAATTCCCCACCAAAGGTGTGCAACCAAGTAAATTTGTATCTTATGCAATATCCCAGTTCAAATCAAATATATGAAAATAGAAACCTTAGAGAATGCCGTTATATAGGGAGGCCATTTAACACTTTAAATTCGAATCGGCTATAAAAAGTACTGAAACTATTCAATTTTGACCAGCTGTACCATCCGATGATTGCGCGCTTACATTTGAATTGCAGATTACGAAAAACGAATCCCCTATTATAATTTGAAATATTCGGGTACTTTGTGTGTTTTGGGCCACACTAGTGTCCTTACATACATATGGATGTATGTATGTATATAAGATGTGAATATGACTTTCTAGATGTACATAGATAGCGTCTACTTACGTACGAATTCGGCTGGATTGTAATACGGTTTTATGGCCACTCCGACATCTTTGAAGTATTCGTAAATGTTATTCACATCGCCAAAGTACGCCGTACAGCCGTTGAAAAGCAGTAATAGCTTATCAAACATGCGAAACATTTCCGACGAAGGTTGATGCACCGTTATCACGACAGTTTTTTGTTCTTGAATTGCGTAACGCTTCAATATTTTCATGAGCGAAATTGCCGCATGGCTATCTAGACCAGAAGTGGGTTCCTGCAAAAATTTCAATTACCATTAACCAAAAATTAATCAATTTAGGAAGATGCGGCGGCGAATTCGCTCTCAGGAGTCGACGATTGGGGTTTTCAAAAAAAAATGATTTTGCGGAATGATATTACTCTTTATCCGCTTTATATTTGATTCATAATTTATTTATGTCTTCTCAGTTTTGAAAAATATAAACAACCCAATCTCCCACTGCCGAGTTTTGTTTCAATTCACCCATGTGCCATCTTCCTCTTTTAGTACTTTTGCCACCAACCCAACATCATCACCATTTCTTCCTGCATCTCATACTCACATCCAGTAACATAAGCAGTGGATTAGTTAGCAATTCGCAGGCAATGTTGGCTCTCTTCTTTTCGCCGCCCGATAATCCGCGATGCATGTAGTCGCCGAATTTCGTGTGTTGGCATAGCGTCAGCTCTAATGATTCTAAAATACCATCGACCACAGCAACCTTCTCGGATTTGGTCATCTTCTCTGGCAACCGTAGTAGGGCTGCGTACATTACGGTCTCCCTCAATGTTAAGCCCGAAAAGAAGATCTCCTCCTGCAGCACATAACATATCTTCCGGCGCCATTTCTTCGACAGAACTTCGCGATTCACGGTTATGCTACCACTGTTGTTGATTCTCCTCTGTCCACTTAAACAATCCAGCAGCGTTGTTTTCCCACTGCCCGATGGACCCATTACAGCCAGAATTTCACCTGGACTATTTCGATACAATTATACACATGTATACATTTACGGAGCATATCTCCACCTACCTGGTACTCCCACTGACATTGTCCAATATCTTACGATCGTTGTGTAACACGGTGATATTTTGAAATGTCAATTGTAACGTTCGGTGTGGTTCACTCAGAAAGGGCATTGTCAGCGTCACATGGTCTCTGCTATAAATACGATAAAAAGATAAGCGAAATAATTATAATCAAGTATGTACTTGGATTAAAAGCAAGTGTGCCTCAAAATTATATAAAAAAAAAACACACAAAATAGTCGAATCATTCTAACAATTGAGCACATTCACAATATCAACTCACTGCTGTCTTTTGATATTTTTCTCAGGTTTACATATGAATAGAGGGCAACATATTATTCCAAATTTCCACTTTTAAAAATTGGGATAATTTGTTTATTTTGGCCCAACGTATTCACATGTACATATCGTCAGTGTCCAACGCAATATCCTTTAACCTAGTTTTCAGAATTTTTCGTCCATTTTCAAAATGTTAGATTTTTGGATTAATATCTATGCGATTTATTTTCTTTGTACCTAAAAAAGTTTGAAAAGTTTGGCCGTTTTTTTTTCTTTGTGGTAAAAGAATTTAAAGAGTTTTTGTTTCGGTCATTTTTTACCACAATAAAACTAAAATAGTGCAGGTAGTTTTGGAATTCGTGTAAGAGTCAGTTGGATTTGTATATATACTAATTTTGGATTATTTATTAAAAAATGGTAATCGCTTAGCCATCACAAACTATCGCCATATATCCGACATTTATAGTGCCAAAAACTGCTCTATGAAGCAGGATCTTCGAGCATTCATGTTGATTTTTATACCCTCACTCTACAGAGTAGGAGGGTGTCTATCATTTGGGACAGAAAAAAGTGTAACGCATTGAAGGAGTGACTTAAGACCCTAAGTATGTTCGGACCAAATCCGATTCACGGCTTTTTAAGTTGTTTGAGCCATGTCCGTCTGCCTGGCTGGTGAAGATGGGGAAAATTGTCACGCCCTTTTGCTACCTCCCACACAACTGGCGCATATTTCTATGTTAAATTAAAATCAATATAACTTCCACGCGGTTATTCGGAATCAGCTATATTTTGGTATTTGATAAAAGTTTCATAATCACTATAGGTTTCCAAATTTTGTGGGTTTTATCACGCCCCTTCCAGTATCTCCCACACAATTCATCCTAAACTATGTAAAATAAAAGCTGTTATAACTTCTATGCGGATGAAATTTAATATTTGGCAATTATTTTACAGAAGTTTCACCTACATGGAGTATGGGTGATATTGCCACACCCCTTCTGGTACCTCCCACACCGTTTTTATCCCTTTTTACCCAATTTCACGCACAAAAAGTACGAATTTTGCTAACTATTTTCAGGGTTGCATTCGCTCTATAAAAGTAATGCCCGTTTAAGTTTCAAGATGCTAGGCCCAGCAGTTTGGCCTGGGCGGTGGTACCATTTGTATCCCATTTATACCCTTAAAAGTAGAAATTTCGAAAAATTCCTTATTATCAGTGATCTGCGCTGTAAAACGAATATATACATCGAATTTCAGTATTGTAGCGTCAGCCGTGTTGACACTTTTTAGGATGCCTTCATGCCGCAAGAGGAATGTCCATACCAAATTTCAATATTCTAGGCCTAATAGTTTGATCATTGTGGTGATACCAATTTTATCTCTTTCAACCCCTTTTTATATACATATAGATAGAAGATAGATGGACTGTTATTAGTATAATGCCTTATAATACCAAATAGTAAAGAAATATAGCAATGTGCATAAAAATACCACAATTTTCCTAATATGGTTCCGCATTTCTATGCAAAGTCGACAGCCACTAATCTGCCGGTAATGCTATGGAATACACTCCATAGTGGAGGGTATATAAGATTCGGTACGGCCGAACTTAACGCCTTTTTACTTGTTTGATCTTTTTTGTTACCAAAAAATATAGCCTGAGACCATTATTTGATGATGTGTTGTGCAGCGAATGGTTACCTGCCACCTTTTGGATAAACTCTTCCGTACCAATTTTGGCATTGAAATCACCTAAAATTGTTATGGCGTCGCACAGAGGGTTGAAATCGCCAAAAATGGAGATTAATTCAAAAATCAAAAGAAATATTTTTGAAAAATTTTTATTATACGATAAAGAATATAAAATTCTACGTCACTACCGAAAATTTTAATGACATGTGTTGTTTACTTTTCCCGTTGCACTACCTTAAAGTCAAGAAAGTTTTGTGTTTGTAACACTTTTATTATGGAATCTTCAAGTTCAGGTATTTCAAAGTATTTTTACAAAATAATGTTTTATCGAAAGTGTTGTGGAAATATTTTTAAAAAATTAGTGAAAATATGTCCAAATTTGAGGTATTTTTAAAATATATGTGGAGTTTTAAATGGGGATTCCGTAACATACCGCTAAGTGGTGGATTTCTAATTAAATTACAATGTGTTAGCTTCAATATTCCGTCATTACATGTTGCGCGTTTTTGCGCCAATTTATTTTATTAAATAAATTGTGAAAATAGTCAATTTAAAAAACATCATTTTTTCCTTTGGTTTGTTTTGTGTTCATTTTCGGTGTTATGATTGTTACGTTACTTTTGTTTCGGTATTGTTGTTTTTAGTGTTGGTTTTTGGTGTTGTTGTTTTTTTCTTTCTTTGCTAGTAATTCGTTGTTTGGTTTGTCTGTGCGAAAAGTATTGAAAGTGATGTAAATTTTTGTAATTGGGTAACTGGTACAATATAAATACTTAACGCTTCTTTCTGATTCCTTTCGTGTTCGTTCCTATATAATTTTTTTTAGGAATAAGCTCCAAAACACTATTTTTCTCTCGTATGAGCCTCTATGATATTATTCGGAATGCAGACTCTTCACAATTAGAAGGGAAAATTAATATTCTGAAAGAAGAAATAACAAAGCGTACAAGCCCTACTGATATGAAAGATTTTCAACAGAAATTTAGTAATTTCGTTTCTCATATTAAGTACCGATGGTCCAAATCAAATAGACATGATGGCCGTTTCTGCAGTGAATATAAAAAATGGTTAGATACTTCAATCTCATTTGTAGATCAGTTGACAAGTAAAAGAGGTCGAAAAGAAGTGGAATTTGATGAGTGTTCCATAAAAACTAAAACAAAAAATGCAAAGTCTTAAGAGATAACTCATCACTGTCTGTATTGAGTTATGCCACTCAAATGAGTTTGCGAGCTTCTGGCCAAATCGAAGCATCTAAAATAGTGAAAGATGTTACTTCGTCCCCATCTAGAGCGGAAATGTAAAAGGCAAATTTAACGTACCAAGAACAGGCAAAACAAATGAGCGCAGAATCAGCGCTAATAGTCCTGGTAGAAGCAAAGCTATCGCGCAGTCAGTATAATGTGATAAGAAATGCTGCACCGGAAAAGTTCCCCTCTTATACCAAAGAGCGAGGCAATACGAGTGACCGAAACATCTGCCCAAATAAGTCTGCAAGAGCTTCTTAATCATACTGTTGAGCGTTTAATCTTACTTCAAAAAAATGTTATTGTCACCTTAAGTGATGAAGAATTGTCAAACATTATTTTATATACCAAATGGGGATGTGATGGGAGCTCCGGACACAGTCCATATAAACAAGCTTTCTACGGTCATGGTGCCAGTGACGCAGCTGTTTTCATAACGTCATTTGTTCCCCTAAGAATGGTGTGCCAAAATAAGATCATTTGGCAAACTCCTCGACCATCTTCAACGAGGTATTGTAGACCATTAAAAATCGAATTTATTAGAGAATCTTCTAGTGTATACACACAAAAGAGAGAAAGAGAGTGGAAGATGAAATAAATGCACTTGAAAATTCTTCAGCATATATACAAAATATACCAATAAGCGTGACTCATAAACTAATGTTAGTGATGGTAGATGGAAAAGTATGCAACGCACACACAGACACAAAATCAACCCAGAAATGCTATTTATGTGGGTCATCATGTAAAGAATTTAACCATATTGAAAAAATGATCGCGAAGGAAGTTAACACAGATACATTGGAGTTCGGCTTATCTATTCTGCATGGCTGGATTCGTTTTTATGAATGTCTTCTTCACTTGGCATATAAATTACCAATTAAAAAATGGCAAGCTAGAACAGATTCAGACAAAGCAATTGTAGCTGACAACAAGATTCGCATTCAAAAGAAATTTAGGGATAAAACCGGACTTATTATAGACCAACCTAAACCCGGCTTCGGGAATTCGAATGATGGCAACACAGCCAGAAGATTTTTTGAAAACGCTGAGATATCGGCAGATATTACTAAAGTGGACATAGAATTAATTAAAAACATGCACACAATATTAATTGCTGTATGACATTAATATTGAAAAATTTAGAGAATATTCTTACACAACAGCTCGACTGTTTGTTAAAAAATATCAGTGGTACAATATGCCACCTACCGTGCATAAATTTTTGATACATGGTCCAGAAATCATTTCCCACGCTCTATTACCGATAGGTCAACTGTCAGAGGAAGCCCAAGAAGCTCGAAATAAAGATTTTAAAAATTATAGAGAACACTTTTCCCGCAAATGTAGTCGAGAGGAATCCAATCGAGATGTGTTAAATAGGTTCCTACTAAGCTCAGATCCAATTATTTCTGGTAAAAGTAAACCACATAAAAAACAAATCAAGCTCCTCCCAAAATCGGCAGTAGAGCTACTTACTTCGCCTTCAGTTTTACAGAACGTGTCACCAGAAGTTTCAAATCGTGATATGAATGATTATAGTTATAACGATGGTGACGGATGGGAGCAAGATGAGTTCGGGCATATTTTCTGAAATAGCAGGTTAGAAACGATTGTCTTAGAAATATGTATATATAAATATTTGTTACTTTTTTAGACATGAGGCTTCAAACACAACTACAAATTCAACTGATACGTGATCTAAATTAAAAAACGTCCACCAGAGAAACATTAATCAAATTTTGTTCAGTTTACCATAAATATACATTAGATGTTCTTATATATCACGCCTTAAATCTGCGCTATATATTAATGGAAATATGAATATCTGAAGAGGGTAGAGTATAATAAATATCTCATTTGAGCTGTGCATTTAGTTATACTGTAGAAAAACCTCCATGTCACATCTATATATATAAAAGAAAGTGTCCGAAGCGATGTAATCCCATAACTCGAGATTGGCCAAACCGATTTTGATGATTTGTACTTTGTTGGAAAGGTATTTTCTCAGCACGGGTTTTAAAAAAAAAATGGAAATTTGGATTTTCATTTTGTGGGCGGAGTGGGCGTGGCAATAGTGTTTTTGGGAGCTAGAAGGCTGAAAACTGGTACATATATACTACTGACCACGAAAATGATAAATATGATGCCGAAATTTGGATTTTCATTTTGTGGGCGGAGTGGGCGTGGCAATAGTGTTTTTGGGAGCTAGAAGGCTGAAAGTTGGTACATATATACTACTGACCACGAAAATGATAAATATGATGCCGAAATTTGGATTTTCATTTTGTGGGCGGAGTGGGCGTGGCAATAGTGTTTTTGGGAGCTAGAAGGCTGAAAATTGGTACATATATACTACTGACCACGAAAATGATAAATATGTTGCCGAAATTTGGATTTTCATTTTGTGGGCGGAGTGGGCGTGGCAATAGTGTTTTTGGGAGCTAGGAGGCTGAAAGTTGGTACATGACCACGAAAATGATAAATATGATGCCGAAATTTGGATTTTCATTTTGTGGGCGGAGTGGGCGTGGCAATAGTGTTTTTGGCAGCTAGAAGGCTGAAAATTGGTACTTATATTACTGACCACGAGAAACATCAATTTGATGCCAATATTTGGAATTTCGTTTTGTGGGCAAAGTTGGCAAATAAATAAATAAATAATAATAATAAATAGTGTTTTTTAGGTAGAATGCTGAAAATTGTAACGTATATATTACTGATCATTACAAAGATGAATTTGATGGCGTATTTTGGATTTTCATTTTGTGGGTGGAGTGGGCGTGGCAAAAGTGTTATTGAGAGCTAGAAGGCTGAAAATTGGAACGTAATTTAACCATTTGTTTTTTTTTTGCCTGGCGAAGCGGGCGGGGTTCAGCTAGTATTTAATATAAATTGGTTTTAATGTCATAATTTTAAGAATTAATTTTCCATGAAAATACCAAAAAATCCACTAGAACGTACTCAAATTTTGTTTTATTTTACTGATGATATGGCACAAATATTTAAAATATATGAACCTTAGAGCTCCCGGAGGCCTCCCAGAATTAATCTCCATTTTTGGCGATTTCAACCCTCTGTGCGTCGTAAGCAGCAGTGTTCAGGCAAAGATTGTCTAAGTCATTGTAAAAGTTGTCTTTATATGAATGAGATATTGTTAAATCTTCCTTAAATTCGAAGTTTACACATTCTGTCGTTTGCGGCGTATATCCAAGTACTGAATTTCGATATTATATTGATACTGGAAAGCCTGTTCCATTTCTTCCTGTTGTCTGGTATGTGTCACTACAATATAAACTAAAGTCATCCTTTTTATTTCGCCGCTACCGGCCAAGCGTAGTTCTTTTATTGCTAGTAAGTCCATGTGCAGTTTTGTGAAATCTTCAGAAACATGTTATGTAGATTTCAGGACAATATTTTTATTATTTCAAACCACGCATATAAGGCAAGGCTACCAATACGTTTATATCATCTATCTATATATATAAAAATGAATCTGTGTTTGTATGTTTGTTTGTTTGTTCTTTATAGCAGCCTAAACTACAGAACCGATCTTCTTGAAATTTTCACAATATGTTCATGCTGAACCGGTGGTGAAAATAGGCTATATAAATGTTTGATATTTTCAGTGGGCGTGGCACCTCCCACACAAATTGGGGATTTATTCGTTTTTTATAAATTAGCATATTCGGAGTACTGTTGCAGCGATGGTCTTGATTTTTTGTGAAAATTCACTAATTTTTAGTCTGCACAGTTGTGCCAAAAATGGGCGGTATTGGAAAAGTGGGCGTGGCACCTCCCATACGAATTTAAAACCTATCATCGAATATTGCCAGTTCTATGACACCTAGAGTGCTGAAATTGTTTATAAGTGCATCTTGCATCAATGTGCGTAGTTGTACCAAAAATGGGCGGTATTAGAAGAGTGGGCGTGGCACCTCCCATACGATGTTAAAACCTATTATCGAATATTGCCAGTTCTATGACACCTAGAGTGCTCAAATTTAGTGTAAGTGCATCTCGCATCAATGTGCGTAGTTGCGCCAAAAATGGGCGGTATTGGAAAAGTGGGCGTGGCACCTCCCATACGAAGTTAAAACCCATTTTGGAATATATTCCGTTCTATGACATATACAATACTGAATTTTGTCGGAGTGCATCCAGCATCAATGTACGTAGTTGTGCCAAAAATGGGCGGTATTGGAATAGTGGGCGTGGTACTTCCATATGAAGTTAAAACCTATTATTGAATATTGCCAGTTCTATGACAACTAGAGTGCTGCAATTTTGTGTAAGTGCATCTCGCATTAATGTGCGTAGTTGTGCCAAAAATGGGCGGTATTGGAAAATTGGGCGTGGCACCTCCCATACGATGTTAAAACCTATTATCAAATATTGACAGTTCTATGACAACTAGAGTGCTGAAATTTTGTGTAAGTGCATCTCGCATCAATGTGCGTAGTTGTGCCAAAAATGGGCGGTGTTGGAAAAATTGGCGTGGCACCTTTCATACGAAGATAAAACCCATTTTCGAGTATATTCCGTTCTATGGCAGATACAATACTGAAATTTTGTCTGAGTGCATCCACCATCAATGTGCGTAGTTGTGCCAAAAATGGGCGGTATTGGAATAGTGGGCGTGGCACCTCCCATACGAAGTTAAAATCTATTATTGAATATTACCAGTTCTATGACACCTAGAGTGTCATAGAGTTGATCCAGTGTAAATAGTTGTGCAAAGATGGTCGGAAAGTGGGCGTGACCATATGAAATTAAAACTGGTTTTAGTGTACATTCGACACCGAGATTCCTATATTGTTGTGTAAGTTAATTTAGTTGTAACCTGCTTAGACAATATACAAATGGGCGGGATTTGAAAGTTGGGGCATTTTTGATTTGAATTTTGTAAAATTACACGTTTTCTTTGGATTTTCTTAGCACAATAGTAAAGAAAGGTTACAAAAAGAGGAATATTCATACGTCAACAGACGACTTATGAAGACAAGAAAGCGAAAACTATATTAATTTTTTAGTTTTTGTGTTGTTTGATTAGTGAAAATTTTCTATGTGTTTGAATGTAATGAAATTTCTTCTTACGAATGAAGTTTGGAAAGGAGGAGAATCACACTTAACAAAAAATCAATTTGATTTTTGACATTTCTTCCATTATTCGCCGTAAACTAACGTTCTCCATTGAACATATCCATTTCTTTAGTATCTCAGGGAAGTACTTTAATTATAATTGGTACATATATTACCGATCAGGAGAAAAATCAATATGAAAGCTGATTGTAATTTTACCGTTTGTTTTTATTTTTGCCTGGCGAAGCGGGCGGGGGTTCAGCTAGTACTATATATATATCGACATAACAATTCAAGACAATTCATAAAATAAATATTATTTTATTTATATTTTAGTTTTTTCGTTTGCATTTTTTTGTGGTCTGTAATCAATGTTTGATTTGAACTGGGATATTGTCCTGGCTCAAGACCATTTTGCTTCTATATTTAATAGAAATGGCATGGTGAAATTTATTACTTGGCTGCAGACTACCACGATCATGATTTCGACCATGTCAATAGTCTTTTCAAGTGGCTTCGCAGCGACTTTTCAACATCAAACCCGGCCTCTATAAGGAGATGATTCTCACAAACGAACGAGAAGCACATCTCACTTGCCGAATTTGCGTTTAAAAAATCGCACCAAGTAATAAAGCACACATGCCATCTTACAAGCATCTCATTGAGTTGCATATGTAAGTATGTGTATATGCAGGTATAGTTACCCAGCAGTACTTCTGCCGTGCCAACGCTCATTTATTTTAGTTTTTTCGTTTGCATTTGTTTTGGTCTGTAATCAATATTTGATTTGAATTGGGATATTGTCCTGGCTCAAGACCATTTTGCTTCTATATTTAACAGAATGCAAATTTATTTACACATTATTTTATTTATATTTTCAAAAAGCTCAAATACCATAAATATTGGTAGATAGTGGGTGCTGGTTGTATTTATATTCTATTTAATTCCAAAAGTACAAATTTTGAAAATCCATTATCTCACGTACATAATGCAAGATAATCTGTACCCATTGTATCCCTTGATAGGAAACATTTGGACAAAACCTTTTATTTTTCGTGTCTATGCAGTCAGATGAATGTATACTCCGAATTTCATGACTCTACCTGCGGTAATTTGGTTGGTACTATTTTTATCCCCTTTTTCCATTGCATCGGCTAAACCGACTCATATATACCCTCATTCTCAGAGAACATATATACGGAAGTTATAAGGAATCATAATAATTTGTGTGGAACTAGGGGTTTCGTATCACTACCAATTTCATGACTCTACCTGCGGTAATTTGGTTGGTACTATTTTTATCCCCTTTTTCCATTTTAGCCCCAAAAGCACGAATCTGTCTACGCAATCAGAGGAATATATATACCGAATTTAATTATTCAACCGTTTGGTTGGTACCATTTTTATCCCTCTGTTCCCATTTTAACGCTTAAAAGTTCGAATTTGGAGTAAATACTTTCATATTATGTATCTACTCACACATTTCGTGTTTCTAGCTGTTATCGTTTAATATGTACCATTTTTATCCCTTTTTACCCCCATTTACCCCCATTTCACCCCCTACGAAAAAAACCTTTATGGTGCACGTTTTTGTTATAGGGGAATGCGTACACCCAATATCAAGTAAATACAAGCAGACATGCTGAAATTTGTGGGCTTCTGCAAGACTCTATTGCATCCGAGTCATGCAGAGTTTCAGCAATGTTTACTCAGTAGCTCTACAACACTGCCACACCCCGAATGTAACATCTATAAAAGTATAGCGAAATATCACAGTATTCCGATTATTTGTATAGAAGTTATAACAGTTTAATTATACACTCCATGAGAGTATTACGTCTTTGTGAATTTGTTTGTAACACCCAAAAGGAAACGAGTTAGACCCATCATTTATTATACAGATCGGCGTAGAATCACTTTCTGAGTCGATTTAGCAATGTCCGTTCGTCTGTCCATCTATTTTTGTAATCAAATTACAGGTCACAATTACAATGGGATCTTTACAAAAATTGGCACAAATAAGTTTTGTGGATCAAGGACGAACGCTTTTAATGTGAAGCAAATCGGATCAGATTTTGATATAACCCCCATACAAATATCGCTCCCGATTTTTTGCTCTAGAAACCACATATTGTACCCGATTTTCTTTAAATTCTGCACAACAACTTATAATCTAACTAGAAACACTTATAATGAAAGCGGGTAAGATCGCTTCAGATTTAGATATAGCCCCCATACAATTGTTGCTCCCGATTTGACTTTTTCCCCTCTACAAAGCACATTTCCTTCAAATTTGGCTTAACACCTTATAGTCTAACTAGAAACACCTGTGGCGAAAGCGGGTTAGATCGGTTCAAATTTAGATATAGCATACAAACGTCGCTCCCGATTTGACTTTTTCCGCTTTAGAATCCACATATTGTACCCAATTTTCTTTAAAATTGGCACAACATCTTATAATCCAACTAAAAATACCGATGGTGAAAGTGGGTAAGATTTTGGCCAAACTTTACATATTATATTTCACATACATGGTGACAGCGGGTCACATCCATACAGGTTTCAATATACCCCCATACAAATATCCTTTTCGATTTAAATTTTTTTGTGAAACACATTCATTTGCAGGATACAAAAATCCTTCCCGATTTCACTTTTTTACCGAATTGAATTGTAATAGGATAGAAAGTGGTGTGTATCATATAGTCGGCTCCGTCCGACTTTAGCCTTGTCTTACGTAGTTTAGGGTGATTTGATTTCGCCCATCTTCGAACTTAAACTAAGTTTGGGAAATATATTACCATGTGCGAAATTTGAATTGATTCCTTAACTCATTTCGAGAGTTATCGTGCACACTGGGGATGTACTTTCTGTACATTCCGTTTGCACAAAATGTACTATTCCACCCCCACGGTACCACAACTAAAAATTTTCTATTTTATAAAAATACGACTACAAGTAAAAAGGCGTTAAGTTTGGCCGGGCCGAATCGTATATACCCTCCACCACGGAGTGCATTCCTCAGTATTACCGGTAGATTAGAGGCTTTCGACTGTACAAAGAAGTGAAGTAACATATTTTGAAAATTGTGAAATTTTTACTGCGCATTACTATATTTGTTTGCTATTCCAAACTATAAGGCGTACTTATGCGCACTGTTTTAAAGAAATTCCATTGTTTCATTACTACTACTATATAGTATCACAATAGTGAGCAATAGTAATCACAAAGTGAACATGAGGGAGCAATCTTTAAAAATGTTGATCCTAAAGGTACAAATATCTAAAGATATGTTTTTCGTGCCTACGCAGTCACAGCAATGTACCACCGAATTTCACTATTCTAACTGCAACCCTTTGATTGGTACCATTTTTATCACTTTCGCCCCATTTTCCGCCTAAAAGTATAAATTTCAAAAAAAAAATCCTTTATGTTTCGCGTCTACGCAGTCAGATAAATGCATATACCGAATTTCAAGATTTTAACTTCAGCGGTTTGGTTGGTACCATTTTTATCCCTCTTTTCCAATTGTATCCCTTAAAGGTACAAATTTCGAAAAATCTGTCTACGTAATTAAAGGGATGTACACACCGAATTTCATGTTTCTAGCTGTTGTCGTATCATTGGTACCATTATTATCCCATTTGTCTCATTTCACCCGCTAAATCTTTTTTGTACTTTTGGATTACACGTTATTAGAGGAATGTACGAAACAAATTTCAAGTGTATAAAAATCAGAAATTTTCAACAAAATTGCTTAAATATTCTTAATATTAGGGGTATTTTCAGTTCTTGTTAGGGAAAAAATTTCCCTCTGGTCCGATTTCGCCCACTTTCAATCCCAACCGATCTAAAACCATGAGACACATTTAAGGAAAATGTCAACCTCCTTCGTTCGGCCGCCATCGTGCTTTCAACAAACAGGCGGACATGACTAAATCGACTTGGAATTTTACCAGGGGTCTCCGATATTTCAAGGTGTTACAAACGGAATGACAATGTGAATATACCCCCATCCTGGAGGTGGAGGGTATAAAAATAGAGGGGTAAATACAACGTTAACAATTTTAAATTGGTTAAATTTTTTGTTTTAAGGAATTGAGATAAGTATAAACAAGTAAGTAAGCTTGCATCGGCTAAACCGACTCATATATACCCTCATTCTCAGAGAACATATATACGGAAGTTATAAGGAATCATAATAATTTGTGTGGAACTAGGGGTTTCGTATCACTACCACATTTATAAAGCAATTGCAAAAACATGATCAAACAATAAGTCGTAGTGGATTTAATGCACCAGTATAGAAGTATGAAGGATTTAATATTACCTAGGATAGAGACAATTGTGTGGGAGGTACAAGAAGGGGCGTGCCTAAAGGGTAAATGTTTTTAGGTTTAATGTGATTATGAAAACATTTCTAAATATAAAATTGCAAATGATTTTGACTACCCGTATGGATGTTATATACGTGGTACTTTAAACAAAGCTTATGCAACTTTGTGTGGCAGGTACCAGAAGCGAATGTAACCACTGTAAATCCATTGCAAAATATGAAATTTCAAACCCGTCATATTTAGTAAAATGATTATAAAATCATTATTAAATACCAAAATATAGCTGATTCCGAATATCCGAGTGGAAGTTATATGGGTTTTAATTTCACATTGTGTCGGAGGTACCAGAAGGGGTGCAATTTCGCCCATCTTTGAACTTGAACTAAGTTTGGGAAAAATATTACCATGTGCGAAGTTTGAATCAATTCCTTAACACGTTGAGTGCCATGTGCACCGCCGGCGGTTCACATTTTACTTTTATTAGAGTGTCCTGTGCACCGCCGGCGGTTCACACTTTATTTTTATTAGAGTGCCACGTGTACCGCCGGCGGTGCACAGTTACTTGTGAATTCAATACAATATATTTTCTAATATAAAGAGTGATTTTTTTGAGGTTAGGATTTTCATGCATTAGTATTTGACAGATCACGTGGGATTTCAGACATGGTGTCAAAGAGAAAGATGCTCAGTATGCTTTGACATTTGATCATGAATCGTCTTACAAACGAACAACGCTTGCAAATTATTGAATTTTATTATCAAAATGCGTGCTCTGTTAAGAAAGTTCATTGCGCGCTTCCATTTTATGGTCAGTTTAATCGACCCACTGAAGCGGCTATTCGGGCTATTGTGACTAAATTTCGCACCAAATTTACATTGTTGGACATTAAACCACCAACACGCTTACGTAGAGTGCGAACTGAAGAAAATATCGCAGCTGTATCGGCCAGTGTTAATGATGACCACCAATTTTCGATTCGTCGCCGTTCGCACCAATTGGGTCTCTTTTACTCAAAAACGTGGAAATGCCAAAATTGGACTAAGCGGATGGACCACCTAAGACGCAGCCGCGGTCAACATTTAAATGAAATTATCTTCAAAAAGTAAATGTCATGGACCAATCTAACGTTTCAAATAAAGAACCGATGAGATTTTGCAAATTTTATGCGTTTTTTTTTAAAAAAAAGTTATCAAGCTCTTAAAAAATCACCCTTTATAATATATTTTTTTTTTATATGGTGGCACTCAACGTGTTAACTCCTTTCAAGAGTTATTGTGTACACCAGCCAGCCAGACGAACGGACGGACATGGTTCAAACACCTTAAAAAGTCGTGAAATGGATTTAGTCCAAACATACTTAGGGTCTTAAGTCACTCCTTTAATGCGTTACACTTTTTATCTGTCCCAAATTATATTTATATACCCTCCTACTCTGTAGAGTGAGGGTATAAAAATCGTATTCAGTACAGTATGTGCAAATTTTACTTAGATTTTGGATATTTTATAAAATGGTTTTGAGTATGGTTTGGGGTCCGGGATTTCCCAAGCCGTTTTTCCCGAAAAAATCGACGTAAATTCCCGAAAAATTAAATTTCGGAAAGTATGGGCATTTCCATGATGTCGAACGGGAGCGTCGTACACACTTAAAGTGACAAAAAGTCAAAATATAACGGTTTTTTATTTTGACCATATGCCTAACTTATAGCTCTTAATTAACTGTAAAATTGGTGCTAATGTGGATTTTAGGTAATTTTTCGTTTTCAAGATAATTTAAAATAACCAAGGCATTCGCACGTGACCAAAACAGAAGTCGTTTTCGCGACCAACAATTCAAACGCCGATTTCAGCGAAACCTGTGACAATATTTTAATGTGATCAATTTTAGAACGTTGTGTACCGATGTCTCTTAAAAATGTTTTTGTAATTTAATTTTAAGCCCGGTCGAACGTGACATGTCGCACGTGACATTTTTTTCCATCATGGTATTTATGTTGTTTCAGTTGCACTTTTTACGAAATTATGGAAAATATATATTTTTTGTAATCCACAGAATTATTCAATGTATTCATTCTCAAATAATAACAGCAACAGCTCTGTGGAACATATCCATTTCTTTAGTATCTCAGGGAAGAACCTTGATTATAATTGCAGATTTTATAAAAGCAGATTTTAATTTTACCGTTTGTCTTTTTTTTGCCTGGCGAAGCGGGCGGGGGTTCAGCTAGTTTATTTATGAGATTAATATACAATTTAAATTATATACTAATACAATTTTTGGAGCTATAGCTACTAAAGCCGTAAGATCTTAATAAAGAAAAATAGTTTTTTTAATATTTACATACACTGAAAACATTTTTTTTGATACTGAAGCATACTAAAATTGAATCTGAGATATGTACTCAATCTAAGTACAATTGTGGTTAAAATGAGTAAATAAAACTCATTTTGAATAAATTTTACTTGATTTGAGTATGAACGTATTACATTCAAGTAAAAAATAAACTTAAATTGAGTAAAAGCATACTGGGTGCCAAACAGATACCAATTTCCGTAATTTTAGTATATTTTTACTTGAATTTAGTACATTTTCTGAGTGTGTAATGTTTGCGTATATATGTTTACATATATATGTTTAGCATAATTTAATATTATGTTTAGCAATAAAATATTTTTATATTGTGAGAACTTAAAGGTTTGTTTAGAAATGTGTATGTTTTACTTAGGATCTGGTTATATATTGACGATTTCTTTAAAAATTTAATTTTAAATAAATATTATTTATAGTTGGGTTAGAAATTAAGTGCAATAGGTTTTCATTGCCAAATATTTCTTCTCCTATCGTTTGAAATTTAGGACATATGTTTAGAAAATGTTCTGGGGAAATTGGATATAAGATATCGCAGTTGCATATAACTCGGTCGGTTAGTTTTAGTATGCTATCATGAGTGCATTTAGTATGTCCTAGACGAATTCGATTAATTTTGATTATGTCAAGTCTGGTCAAGTTTTTTGTGTCGTTTTTAATGTAATTATTAATATTTATTTTATTGCTATTTATTGTTCAGTACCAATTAGAGGTAAGGTTGTAAGTGTTGCAATTTTCTTTGAAATGTGTTTTTGTAATTGTCTTTAGATCTTTGGGGTGTTTGTTCATTATTGAAAGTAAAGATGATTTTACTGATTTTTTTTTGCAGTAGCGTCGGCAAATTCATTTCCCTTAAATATAAAATTATTAATTATTTTGATCAATAATAATTTTATTTTAAATTCTTTTTAATTAAATTAGTGATTCCCGGTAATGAAACTTTTCATTCCCATTTTTCCAGGGAAATGAAAAAGCTTTGAGGCATAACAAAAAATTTGTTAAAAGTCAAAAAGTTTACTTATTCAGTATTTCAAATAGATGAGACAATTATTAACGATGTTTGTTTAACAAATTATTGCTTATTTTATGCTTGTAGCAATAATAATTTGTTGTCTTCGATAAGAACTGAAGTTGCCAGTGCAACAAATTGTGCAGTATATTAAATACTAACCATTGCCCGCTATATGGATTACTCTATATCTATTTTATGTGTATTGTACGCCATGCCAATTAATTCATAGGTCTTCGTAGTTTTTTAATAGCGACTTCAAAATTAATAACAATACTAGGATAGAAAAGTCACGGTAGTACTATGGTACTTTGAAGGTTCAAAATGTACAATTGGACCAACTTTTGGATTTGGTCCAAACATACTTGGGGTCTGAAGTCACTCCTTCAATGCGTTAGTTACACTTTTTTTCTGTCCCAAATGATATATACTCTGTAGGGTGAGGGTATAATTAAGGAAAATCAAAATAAAATAATAAAAAGTTCTATTTGAACATATAATACATACATTAAAATAACCATTTTTATTTTTCTCACGATCACACTTTTTCCCCGCTTTTTGAATTCATATATCCCCCTATACACACTGGAGCTCAACTGGAAAGCACTTCTGCCTCAGCATGTGGAATTTCGCAAGATATCTCATTCGGTTCAGAAATTATAGCATTGATTAAAGAATCGACTTGGAACACCTGTGCGATATCGAACGTTAACGTTCGCTTGCCAGAAAAATTATCCTAAAAGATAACTAAATGAAAAAGATCCTCATTTTGTCATTCGGAAGTTGTGAAATCTTGAACCTTCGCTAATAAATTTAACAGGGAGTTGTCATAGGAAGGAATCACTTTATTTTGAAAATTTAAAACTTAGTTTTCAGTAGTGCAAATGATCCACTTTTTTGTTCGCCATTCATAAATATATGTAAATGTAAAAGAGAACAGAAAAGATCCGGCTGAGACTTAGCTTAGAAATTAGAAAACTTGTTTTATTTTTTCTATTTTAGTTGAATGCATTCAGATAAAAACATTGTCCTTAAACAGGACACAAGAACTAAGAAGTAAAAACTTTTTTATTTGGGGATCTACTGACTACGATTTTTCCTTTTTACTTCGGGGGAAAGAACAGAAATATATCTGGTAAGCCAGCACCTACTCTAAGGATTAGGGATATTTTCAGTCCTTATTAGGAAAGTATGTTTCATCCTGAACCGATTTACAACTATTAGACGCATAACCTGGTTTAGGTACTACAGTAGAGTGTGTATGTGCAAATATTTTGCCTAAACTCTTAAATCCGCATAACCCACCAGGTCCGACATTCACTAAATACCAGACGACGTTTTTAATCCAACAAAATTTAAAACATCTCAATCTCGAGTGATATTTAACACGCAAATTAGTTGTGTTCAATGGATAGCCGTATGACCAAAACAATGATGATGGCGACCAGCATCGTGTCTCCGACATTGCGCGCTCAGATAAAGGCGGTAAAATGTCAACAATGAAACTAGGAAGCAAACAACAATGATCGCTTCACATTGTCGAGAAAGTTCGTCGTTTTCAGAAAAGCATTTTCATCATAATAAAACGTATCAACATCAGGCAGCATTATCGCCACCGCCATCACTGCCATCAGAACACGATCATCATGTGGCATTATCTACCAAGGGCCGCAGATCGTTGACTTGAACTACACTCCTACATACGTGTATATATGTACATTTTACATACATATATTATGTACAACGTATATGGGCTTGTACTTGTAAGTACATATTATCTATGCCAGAACAATCGTTTAGATAAGAAACCCATACCAATTAACTCCACATCGCCACATGAAATGCAAAAGGAACCAACCGCATTTCCACGAACTTACAGAAGTACTTTTTTGGAGAATACAGAATGTGAGGACATCAAGTATCACTGAAAATATCAGAAAAATACAATCGGCCCTGTTCTGCCAATAGCAATTTTTTAAATCCTCATACGTTTTTACATTTCCATGTTTACAAAATTGGTGCTACTTTCGAATTTCTCAAAAAAGTCAGCTGAGTTCCATATGCGAATCAAGAGACGATATATACGATATATTTCAAACCCTATGGACATTCCAGATGTTGCCTAAGTAAAGGGTGATTTTTTAAAAGCTATAGGAAAGTTTTTCAAAAAAAAAAACACATAAAATTCAGAAAAATTCAGTTCGCACTCTACGTAAGCGTGTCGGTGGTGTAATGACCAACAATGTAAATTTGGTGCGAAATTTAGTCACAATAGCCCGAATAGCCGCTTCAGTGTGTCGATTAAACTGACCATAAAATGGAAGCGCGCGATGAACTTTCTGAACAGAGCACGCATTTTGATAATAAAATTCAATAATTTGCAAGCGTTGTTCGTTTGTAAGACGATTCATGGTTAAATTATAGACCAAACTGAAGATGTTTGACAGTGAAACAAAACACGAAACGTGCGTCAGCTGTTTAAACCAGTGTTGCCAAGAAGATAATAGCTACAAAATCACCCTTTACATTTTATATGTGTATTTATATCGGGCGATCTTATACATTCATACATATAGGGAGTGATTAGTTTTCAAGCAACATCAGTGTAACAGCGATGTTAACTGAAATTCGATTAATTGGTAAAAATCTATTATTTTTGGATGTTGATTGTAGTAAATCAAATCGCAATATTCAAATATTTGACAAATAAACAAAATTTTACGTTTAAATGAAAACGAACTTTTAACAATATAATGTTGCTCCAAATGAAATAACATACTAAGAGAGAAATTTCGACTCTCAGCATGTATAAGCTCTCTGACCAGTGACTGAGATGGAAATTGTTCTTAAGAGAAGAGAGAAACACAATTACACGTGAGCTGAACTTTCATTTCGTTTTTACTGTAACTATCGAATATTTGTATGATGAATCACTGATATGATGTGTATGTATGTACACTCAGAAAAAAGTGAACCCTATAACGAGTTAAAATGAACTAAAACTTAGGAAAATTGAACTTCGTATAGCGTTAAAGAAATATTTCCTCATATGAAGTTCAAACTTTTCCTTGAAAGTAGTACATGCTTCGAACTTGATTCTAGCTTAATTTTCCTCAAACCAAGTATATTTACGCAAACTGAGAAAAATTCCAGTAAGTTTTTCCTCAAACCAAGTACATTTTTACTAAACCTAAGTAATTATGCTGAAATTTTCCTAAATCTAAGTAAATTTTTTATAAAACCAAGTAAAATTTTACTAAAACTAAGTAATTTTTTTTTAAATCTAAGTATAATTTTGCTGAAATTTTCCTAAAACTAAGTAAATTTTTACTCAAATCATGTAAATATTTACATAAACTGAGGGCAATTTTGCTGATTTTTTCCTTAAAACAAATAAATTTTTACTTAAACTGAGGAAAATTTTACTTGATACAAGGAAAACAGTAACTTGTAATAAATTCTATTCAAGTAACTGATTTTGCTTCATAGTACGCAAAAATAATATAAACAAGTAAGTAAAGGCTAAAGTCGGGCGGGGCCGACTATATGATATACTCCACTTTCTATCCGAATACAATTCAATTCGGTAAAATGTGAAAACGGGAAGGACTTTTGTATGTTTGCTAATCATAGGCTTATATGACATGGCCCAATTGGTCAAATCGAGAAGAATATTTGTATAGGTTATTCCAGTTAAATATAACGTGTTATGCTCAATTTGAAGGAACTCGGTGAAAATACGTGGTTTCTGGGGCAGAAAAAGTCAAGTCGGGAGCGAAATATGTATGGGAGCTATATATAAATCTGAACCGATCTGACCCATTTCCCCATGGGTGTTTCTGGTTGAAATTTAAGGTATTTTGTAAAATTTAAAGAAATACGGTGAAAAATCGTGGTTTCTGGGGCGGAAAAAGTCAAATCGGAAATGAAATTTGTATGGGAGCTATATATAAATCTGAACCGATATGACCCATTTTCACAATAGGTGTTTCTAGTTTAAATATAAGATGTTTTGCCAAATTTGAAGACAATCTGATAAAATATGTAATTTCTAGAGCGGAAAAACTCAAATTGGGAGCAAAATTTGTATGGGAGCTATATATAAATCTGAACCGATCTAACACATTTTCACCACAGTACATATATATTACTGACCACGAGAAAGATAAATATGATTCTGGATTTAGAATTTTCGTTTGGTAGGCAGTGGGGCGTGGTAAAAGCTTTTTTATCTAGAAGGCTGAAAATTGGTACATATATACTACTGATCACGACAAAGATAAATATGATGCCGGATTTTGAATTTTCGTTTCGTGGGTGGTAGGGGCGTGGCAAAAGTGTTTTTGAGAGGTAGAAGGCTGAAAATTGATACATATATATTACTGACCACGAGAAAGATAAATATGATGTTGAATTTTCGTTTGGTAGGCAGTGGGCGTGGCAATAATGTTTTTGAAAGATAGAAGGCTGAAAATTGGTACATGTATGTTACTGACCACGAGAAAGATCAATTTGATGCCGAAATTTGGATTTTCGTTTTGTGGGCGGAGTGGGCGTGGCAAAAGCGTTTTTGAGAACTAGAAGACTAGATACCGAAATTTGAACATTCGTTTAGTGGGCGTGGCTATAGTGTTTTTTAATATAGAAGGCTGAAAATTGGAACGTATATATTACTGTCCACGAGAAAGATAAATATGATGCCGGATTTTGTATTTTAATTTCGTGGGCGGTTGGGGCGTGGCAAGAGTGTTTTTAGCTAGAAGGCTGAAAATTGGAACGAATATATTACTGACCACGATAATATCAGTTTGATAAGATCAATATGAAGCCTGATTTTAATTTTACCATTTCTTTTTTTTTTTTTTTGCCTGGCGAAGCGGCCGGGGTTCAGATAGTATTCAATAATTTTATAAACAATTTGAAGTCATTTTTTATAAATACATTAATACATAAATGTATTAAGGACTCGGCATAAATTTCAGTATATACATATTAATTTCATTTTAGGAAAAACATCTTTCATTTAAAATTTCATAAATGGCATTTTTTCCATACAAAAAATTCGGATTTTTTCTTATGTACTTAAAACCTTGCAAATAATTATCCATATAAGTATGAATTTACTTAATTGTAACAATTTTTTATTAGATCCAAAGAAATGTTTTTAAGTAAATTTACTACTCTATTTCTAGTAAATGAATGATTTATTATGGCTTTGAAAGAATGCAACTTAACTCATACTTAGTTGATTTTCCTACTTTTAAGGAAATTTCTACTGAACTTGAGCAAAATTGTTGAACTACTTTGTTGTATGGATTTTACTCAGATTTAGTAGATAGTAGATTTAGGGCCATTTTCTCATAGTCCGATTAATGTGCTTATAAACTAACCGGGACATTAGTTTTTCGAAGCGATATAGTCCCGGTTAACCAAAATGGTTTTCTCATTCAACGGTTAAATTGTTATCAGATAAATGTGTGCGTGTGGCAAAGCTGTGGTAAATCAGCTGTTTATTTTTGTTGTAGTTTGTGTTGAAGTGGGAAACAACTAAAAATTCAACGAAAATGATCCAAAAAGCAACGATTAAAATATGCTTCACAGGTGGCGAAACACATACTTTCTAGGCTTATGAGGAGCACAAGTCTGTGTTAGGAAATATATGTATATAATTAGGAAAAAATTGAAGCTAAATACAAATTGATGGACAATATTTTAAATTACAGCAAAAGCAAAATACCATCAGCTGATCAAGTTTTTTGATGTGATAAACGCCTAACCGGCGGAGAAGTGCCGGTTATCGTTTAACCCCTAAAAAGATATTGAGAAAATGAAATTGTGGTAACCGGGAGTATATCGTTACGATAAATTTTAACCGGACTATGAGGAAATGACCTTTAGATTGTATGTACATACCTATAATACAATTTTACATGTATAATATGCCGTGTCATTTACAGCTGCAGACCGAGATCTTGTAATGACGAGTTTATTACGATATATTCACAAGATATGTGTCGAAGAGGTGCCAGAAATGGCTGGATCCTTGGAGACTCTGGATGTGCATTGAACCCATTCTTATAACGCTCTACAGAAATCCCAATTCCGAATAAATGAGCATACTTCCAATCAATGACATTGTTCTGCTCGTAACATTATAGAAAGAACATTGGGAATACAAACAGAGCAATGCCCTTCACTATCAACCTCTTTAAGGTGTGGAAATTGTAAATGTTTGCCGTGCTCTGGACACTATGTGCAAACACTACAATATGGAATTTTATGATGACTTCATACCACGGCCAGAAGAGGACGAATATGAAAATACAGAAGAATTACAAAACAGTGATGTTGGTAGAACCATTAGAGACAGTATCGCCCAATCTTTTGATTAATATATTCTGTGTATATAGTAGTTGATTAAAAATAAAGAAACATTTATGTATACATTCGATTTGCACCAAACATATATTTGGCGCGACTAGGGTTTGGACTCCGGGAATCCCGTCCAAATTTTTCCGGGCAAAAAAATTCAATTTCCCGGGGATACGGGAAAAATTAAAAAAAAATATTGATTATATTGATCACTAATTTAGTTTGCTATATAAATTGGAAATTTTAGATGTATTTTAAATTCGTGTATTTACATTAATGACAATAATAATAATGAGTATTTGTTTATATTGTATTACTAAAAACAAAACTTTTTAAATTCGATAAGAAACCCAGGGAATACAATATTTTTGTGAAGCTTTTTGCAGGATCTTTATTGTGAAATAAAAATATCATACCGAAAATACTATACTTGTTTTCCTAGAAGATTTTACTTTACATGTGAAACCAGTAAGAAATTTCCTCCTCCAAGAGTGAATTTACATCCACGACAGTTCGTTTTCGTTTGGGTGTTTTCGTCTGGGAAGATACAGACAGTAAGGGCGATCGAGGAGTACCTTCTTCATTTGAAACATTTTCCATTTCACTACAGTTTTCAGAATTTGAAATACGCGATTTAAAAGGTTCCTCCTTGTTGGCTCTATTTCCAAAATTTGAAGTGACCGAAAATAAACGTTCGGTCTAATGTTTGTTTGGCTTTGTTTGACTTTGAATTCGAAGATCCAGCGCTATGGCTGTTGGAAATTTCTTCTACGGACGAGTAAAACCCGCAAATAACTGCCAACTCGACTCGGCTAAGAATTTGTTTGTCAAATGGAATTCCACTTGTTGCCTTCGTCTCCGATTTTTTGTAAGCTAGCTTGCGTCGAATATTTTTCTAATTATGTTATGGTTTTGGGGTATATGGAGGCAAATAGAGTCGTAAAATTGGTATTTATTGTCGGAACTCTAAATAAAAAAGATTATTAAGATATTAAGAAAATTGTGAAGTCAAGCGCGTGGAAACTAGGTGTTCAAAACAGCTTCAAATTTTTCCATATTTTTAAGCCAATCGCTACTTTGCCTCGAAATTTTGCCTAGCCTTGCAGTATGAGAAATGTGTGTAGTTGTTAGAAGACCACGCCTACGCCATATAACAAAATATTCTAGATAGGAGGAATTCAATGTTAAACCAACGAGAAATTTTCGAAGGTCTTCCGATTTTGATGAAAATTGGTGATTGGATTAGGCCAAATTATTTTTTAATAAATTAAAACCTTTGGCAACCCTGTAACTTTGAAATTTTGCATATTTTGAAGAACAGTCATATCTTGCGATGTGTTAATGATATTGCATTTTTACCTAATAAAAATTATATACAAATTAAAAAAAATATTATCTCACAAAAAATTTTCAACAAAAACAAGATATTTAAATCCGTCATCATATTTTTAATTTCTGTTGTAAACGTCTACATTTGTACTATTCATACTCACAATGGGACCAACAGTAGTTACTGAGATATCAGCAAAAAGTGGAAATACGAATGTGTATTTATTTTTTAGATATTTTCTTTTCAGGCAAAATATACAAAATATATAAATATAAAAAAATGTTCTTTAATTTTATTTTTTCTGGTGTAAGTAACTACATTAATGTTGACATATCAAAAAGGCTAAAGTCGGGCCACCCTACACCACTCCCTGCGTATATACCTCGTTTTGATTACTAAACCCAGGTTGTTTATGGGGCGATTTTATGTAGTTCATATATATTATACATTATAGTATACAAATTAATCTTTAGTCATCAAGATTGTCTGTAATAAGTTGAATCTAGAGTGTTATCAACAAATCGGAAGGTGGTCCATGGTAATACGAAGGTTTTAATGTAAATTGGTGGGACAGTTTTATTTGGCAGGTATTGCGCGAGTAAATATAACATAATCTGGAAAAATTTATCAAGATCCGATGACAAAAGCAGATTTTACATCGGCAACAGTTGGAGCATGTGCCATAACTTGAGCCTATATATAGTTCTCATTTACGGTAAGTATTCCTAGTTGCAATATATCATGATCTGCAAAATTTCTAGAGCGGTAATAGTGTAAAATGGGGGCTCTATTTGCATGGGGATTATACCAAAATATGGACCCATATAATTGACTTTCATAGTAGCTGTTTCTAGTTTAAGTATAACATGATCTGCAAAATTTGATAAACTTCTGATATAAACTATGGATACTAGAGTGGTAAAAGTAATAAATGGGGGCCATTTGTAAGGGCGCTATATTAAAAAGTGGACGCTTATAGATCACTTTGAAAGTAGATATTCTTATTTGATGATCTGCAATATATTATCAAGATCCAATGTAAAATTTGGATTCTAGAGCTGTAATAATAAAAATTGGGGCCCATTTGTAATGGCGCTACATTAAAAAGTGGCGCCTTATAGATCACTTTCACAATAGGAATTACTAGTTGAAATATAACATATTCTTTCAAATGTTATCAGGATCCCATGTAAGACCTGCGTTTTAGAGCGATAATAGTGTAAAGTGGGGGTCCAGTTCTATGGGGTTATACCAATATTGACCCATATAGACTTTCATAGTAGGTATTTCTAGTATAAATATAATATAGTCTGTAAGATTTGATCCAGATCCGATGTAAAATATACATTTTAAAGCAGTAATATTGTAAATTGGAGGTACATTTGTATGGGGGCTATATCGAAGCATGGACCGATATAACCCACTTTCATATTAGCTGTTTCTAGTTCGAATATAACATGATCCTGAAAATTATATCAAGATGCAATGTAAATGTAATCCAATGTGTATTCTAGAGCAGTAATAGGGTAAATTGGAGGGATATTTGTATGGAGGCTATATCTGAATCCGAACCAATTTCTTCCAAATTCAATACCGATCGCCTTTGGGCTAAAAAACTGACTTCTGCAAAATTTAAAGACATTCGGTCTACAATTGCGACCTGTAGAGCGAGCAGAGAACAAGCTTAGATGGACAGACAGACATCGTTCAGCTGGTGATTCTAAGTCGATCAGTATACTTAAAGGTGGGTCTAGCTCGATTATTTCTTGGTGTTACAAACATTTGGCGGAAAACTAACTTATAATACCCTATTCCACGAAGTGGTGTAGGGTATAAAAACCGCTAGAAATTAAAATCTGACCCGAGCCTTATCAAACTATATCAAAAACTTTTAGAATTTCTCAACTCATTAAGGGTTGATTCTCAGTGGGTTGAATATGAAGTAAAAACTGAAATATGGGGTTATTTGCATCAGAAATAGATTCTAGTCTTATACAAAGCTATAATAGCAATTTGCTATAAATAATTTCACATATGAAATATGAGAAAATAATATTTTACAGTACTTTGCACTAAACATGTGCTGATACAACTAAGTTCTAATTTTTCTTCCTACAGATATTGCAATGCTTTAATATCAAATCATCCACAAAGAAAAATATTAAAAGAAACGTTGGGGTTTTGTCACTAAAATCTGTAAAACCGTGCACTGCGCGCCGTATTCGCCGTCACTCAATAACCACCACATCCGAAATGAAAAATCGATTACATAAAGAATGGGATAAAATACGAATTTCCTGTACCAGAAAAATCATGGAAAACATGCCGAAACTTTTAAAAGGTCTACTAAATACTAAATGTTCACAAAATGTCAAATTTAAAGAATATGGTAAATAATATTGTTATTGATCCAATTTTCCACAGATATTCCGAGTAAGGTAAATATGATCTGGAAAAATTGATCAAGAGCCAATCACAAATACAGATTATACAGCTGTAATAGGATGAATCAGACGGACATTTGAAGGGGTCTATATCTAGTTCTCATTCACGGTAGGTATTTCTAGTTGAAATATATCATGATCTGCAAAATTAGATCAAAATCCGATGTAATATGTAGTAAAACCCTTTGTATGTATTCTTAGTTAAAATATAATATAATCTACAAAATTTTAAACAATTCTGATGTAAAATGTCGGTCCTAGAGCGGTAATAATAAAAATGGGGGCCATTTGCAAGGGCGCTACATCAAAAAGTGGTATTCTTAGTTGAAATAAAACATGATCTCCAAAATTATATCGAGATCCAACGCACGTTGTGGGTTCTAGAGATGTAATACAGTAGAATAGTGGCCCAATTTGTATGGGGGTTATACCAAAATATGGACCCATATATTTGACATTCATAGTATGTATTCTATATACTATATATATACTTCCGATGTAAATTGTGGGTCCTAGAGGAGTAACAAAAAGGGGGGGCATTTCTAAGTGCGCTACATTAAAAAGTGGGCCCTTTTAGATCACTTCCAATGTAGGTATTCTTTATTGAAAAATAACAAGATCTGCAAAATTTTATGAAGATCCAATGTAAGATGTGGGTTATAGACCGATAATACTGTCAACTGGGGCCCATTTGTATGGGGGCTATGCCAAAACATCGACCTATATAGCTGGCTTTCAAAATATGTGTTTCTAGTCTAAATGTAACATTGTGTGGGAAATTTGAAAAAGATCCGATGTAATATGTGCATTTTAGAGTAGTAATATTGAAAATCGGATGTACATTTGTATGGGTGCTATGTCAAAACATCGACCCACTGTATTCCACTTTCCCGTTAGCTTAGATGGACAGCAGACGGACAGACATCGTTAAATCGACTCAGCTGGTAATTCTAAGCCGATCCGTATACATATATAGGTTATATATAGATTATTTCTTGGTGTTACAAACATTTGGCCGAAAACTAACTTATAATACCCTAGTCCACGAAGCGGTGTAGGGTATAAAAAGTAAATTATAAGATAAAGTTATATGTTTAAATACTGTAAACAGATTAATGGTCATTTGACCTTTCACCAATGCGAATGTCGAATATTAATGACACTCACTGTACATACATACTATCAAATAAATTTTTATTAAACACTAGCTTTTTGTACCCGGCGTTGCACGGGTTTTCGTCTTCCTTATGTATATAACTTTGTATGCTCGCAATTTTTGTTTTGTATATTCTTACTTCTGTAAATAAATGAAAAAATATAAAACAACATATAACTGAACATGTGAAAAACATGGATTTTCCAGATTCAATCCACAAACTTCAAGTGATTGCCCTGTGCTTTGATTAGCAATCAATGACGTTGGGCATTAGTCGCTTGACAGAAATTCTAGTACAAATGCACAATCGTGGAGGACTAACATTCCTTAGGAGAATTATAGGTGAACCAATTTTAAGAGATAGCATTTGCGGCGGAATTCCTGGAAGGTCCAAAGGATTTAGAAATTCAATTCGATAGTTGACAACATCATCGTCTATCGATTTGTAATGTGTGTAATCACCTAGAAATTTGTTCCAGAATTAAAATATTGATTGCATTAACATCGTTGTTTTTTTGTCAGCCGGTATAGCACGGACGTAAAACCACTCTTTGTTTCCATAGTTTGTGGTAATTTGTGGGAAGACTTTCTCGATTAATTGCTGAATTGATTCCTGAATGACATTTTTTGAAAATGTAATACTCCTTTTCACTGCATCAACTGATACTTTTCCATTACCAACATACAGCAGATATTTCGAAAATATAGCTGCTGAGTCATTGTGATGCAGATGTACACGCATATTGGTGGTCAGATTAATTTTTTGTACATATCGCCAGAGATGCGGGTGCTGATTTTGGAATTACTGGAAGGGTCTGTCGGAAGTCTCCAGCTAGTAAAATAAGAGTTCCACCTAATGGTTGTGTATTTGATCTAAAATCTTGCAGTGTCCGATTAAGCGCTTGTAGGGATTTCTTATGTGCCATGGTGCAGTCATCCCACACAATCAGCTTGCATGTTTTCAGCATTTTCGCCATGCCTGAACTTTTGCCAATATTACAGGTTGGAGAATCAACAAATTGCATATTCCATGGTAATTTCAATGCTGAATGTGCCGTTCGTCCTCCATCCAATAATGTAACAGCAATACCGGGGGAAGCAATAGCTAAAGCTATCCCATTTTGAGAGCGGATGTGCGCTAATACCAAACTGATGAGAAAGGTTATAACTGTGCCTCCTGGTGCATCGAGAAAAAAGGCCGCCGCTGTCATTTGTTACTGCAGTTATAATTTTATCAAAGGCCACAATTTTTTTGTTGCGACAAACAAACGCAAGTCTTCAACATTGAATAGCCGTTCTCTTAGCAAATCTCAATCAGTAATGTCAACGGTAGAACGTTCAGGCACCATCATTCCAAGTTGATTAAGAGTTTTGTTGCTGATGGCTAGGCATATGTCTTAAATTTTTATCAGCGTATCGTTGAAAATGTTAATCGCAAATGATATATGTAGAATCGTAACGGTGCGATAATGATGCAAAATGTCCTCATTCATACCCTCTTTGAATTTTTCCCACAGGTCCTTTGGGTTAGATGGCGAGCAAGTTCTTAATATTGTCGCAAACAAAGTTCGTATCTGGAGAGGATGACAGCTGACAGAAGCATACATTAATGTGGTCCCCCAGTTTCTGACACGCCTCACTCAACTGCTTTTAAATTTTAAACTGAAGTGGGTCCTCTCACGTTAACTAATAACATTCTCAAATAATAACATTCTCAGTTCAGAAGTTAGTCCCAATAAAATTTGCAAGAGAATCCGCACTTCGGAACGTGTTTTATGATAGTTTTAAAATATGTTTTATGATAGTTTTAAAATATAGTGTGGGCGGTGCCACGCCTCTTTTTCGTATAATGACCTAGTATGACCTGGAACCATCCCTTGCCCAGAAGTTAGTTGGAGTAAAATTATAGAGCGAATCCACGCATCGATATGCCTGTCGTGATAGTTTTAAAATATTTTTTGTGTGGGAGATACCACCCCCCTTTGTCCTATCGTGACCTAGACTATCCAGGAACCATCCTCTGTTCAAAAGATAGATACAGTATACGCAACATACAGACATACATACACACATTGATTTATATATATATATATAGATTTTGTTAACATTACTTATTTACAAAATAAATAATCAGTAATAATTAGTATGAGCGCCAGACACCATAATTACTTCTTCACGCCGTTATGTCATGGAATCGTTTTAATTTGTAAGCTGCTGGAAGATTTTTCTTCGCTCCAAGTCTTATTAATCGCTGCTGGAAGATCTTTAAGATTGGAGAAGTGCTGTCCATTGGTATAAATTCGGTTTGCCATAATCCCCAGAGATTTTCGTTAGGATTTACACATGCATTTTTGGCGTTATAATTTTAGCTCTATGGCCGATCAATAATCAACGGATCGCCAAGATCTACCAAACGGGAGATAACGACATCATCCAGCCGATGGAATTTACCTTGGAGCTACTGAAGCAAACAAAGTTGAATTTTCTCGCATAGGTGATTTTTTGGATTTGAATTTATACGACTTTTTATATATGTAGCTATTGGAATGCTACTTTGTATTCCACAAAATAGAAACTCAAAATTTTCCAAAAAGAAGGAAATTACTAGTGGAGTTCGTGGGACACCGGAAATGTTTACTTATCTTTTCGATACTTATTTGCAATTGTGGGCGTAATTATGTACATATACTTCTGATTCTTGGTATGGCTGCGAGTAAATTGTTTCCCCAATGTCATCCCATGTAAAAACAATTCGAAGGGCAATTCGAAAGGTAAGAAAAATCGTAATTTCGAAAAATGTTAGTTACGCGCTTTTAGACTTAAGGTAACGATATGTAGGTTTTTATTGGTGTCATTGAGCAATCACACAGCTGTTGTCATATGTGTACATTCATATACGAATAATAATAATAATAATCATGACAGTAACAATGAACTCAATTCGTTGTGCCATATACACGTTACGAGTGTATATTTGTAGAACGCTTCCTGCAATATGACTAGGGTTTGGGAACCGGGAATTCCAGGAAAAAATTAGAAGGATTTTTTTTTCAAATTTCCCGGTAATATGGGAAATAAAAAAATATTTTTTTTTTTGATTATTTTGAGCACTTTTACTATATAAATGGTAAATTGCAGATCTATAGTCCGGGAACCAATGTTTTCATTTTATTTTAGCATAAATATAGTGGCCTAAACTTTAATGACCTTTATGAAAGAAAAAAATTAATGTCTGTTAAACCTTCGGGTAGCTTTGGCCCCTTCAAATTTTTAAGGTCGAAAAAAGTAGGTGCTATTTACAGTATTTTATCATTTAGATATATATAACCTTTTACCCCTACGAGTTGCACCTGACGAATCAGGGGGTGAAAAGTGGGTGCCAGACAGGATTGAATTCCGGGGGTCAGCAACGCCTTTCCTTATACTATAAGTAAAACTTTTATAGTCACTTCCTTATATTATAAAAAAGAAAAAAAGGCATGCCTGGCAAACCTTGAGTGAGGCTTTGGCATCCCTGTGTGGTTTCAACAAGACGGTGTAACTTGTCCCATAGCCAGTCCTGATATGACAGAAAAACAGTGAAAATTCCCCAATTTGCTGATTTCAAGAAACTCCACTTTTCGTTGGGCCTTAAGTTCTTCCCTGATACCCTCCACCTTAGTGTGGAGTCATTCCGTTTGCAACACCTTAACGGGGTTTTAAGCTACATGAGACATATCGATAACTACACTGAAGAGAATTTGTTAGTAAAAGAAAGTAGAAAGAATACTGAAAATGCAGATTTTCTGCTGAAAAAGAAAATCTGTTGTTATGGCAGAAAAAGTGTTTTAATAGCCGCAAAGTGCCTGCTGATAGGTAGGTAGCAAACAATCTCAGCTCTTAATAACATACATTTTATTCTAAGTGTATGGTTTGACAGCTGATAATGTCAAACTGAGTTGATACTTCTGATCAGTGAGGTTTCGGAATTCATCATGAATCCAAATTGTGGAAATTTACTTTGAAAAAATCTCTATAAGTGGCCCAGTGTGCAAGCATTTCATGCAGTTGTTAATCGTTTTCGCTCTAAAACCATGAACCAGACAAAGAAATGTGTGTACCGAAGAGAACATATATATGGAAGTTATAAAGACTTAAATTTTACTTAGAACCGGATGATGTGTGTGGATAGTACTAGAAGGTGCGTTGTAAAAACATGATCAAATATCAAGCTATAGTGGATTCCAGGAAGCAGTATAGAAGTTAAAAAGGATTTAATTTAACCTAGTGTTGCAGATCGACCATATGGATCTCAACTGATGAATTTATGGCAATGGTATAAAATCCTTAAAGATAAATCCGATAGATGGCGGTATCGTTCCTGTTATGGTTGTCAAATGAGTAGTAGTTTTATGTACTCCGTACGAAGCAGCAACACTTGCTCAATAAAAAATGGCGATCTCGCCCAGATTGCAGGTGAATTCAACTTCTATAAAAATATTGTCGATTGTTCAATTTCAGAGTATATATGTTATAGCAGCTTCAATTTTACGTAGATTAGGGTGATTTGTGTGGGAGGTACTAGAAGAGTGTGGCAAGACAGGACACAATTTGTACAGTGATTATAAAAACTTATAAGTTCCAAAATATGGGAGGTATAGCGGATTCCGAATATCCGGGAGCCATCTTCGAACTTAAACCAAGTTTGGGAAAAATATTACCATGTGCAAAGTTTGAATTGATTGCTGAACTCCTTTCGAGAGTTATCGTGTACACCAGCCAGCCAGACAGACGGACGGACGGGCATGGCTCAAAACAACTTAAAATGTCATGAAACATTCTTAGGGTCTTAAGTCACTCCTTCAATGCGTTATACTTTTTGTCAGTCCTCCTACTCTGTAGAGTGAGGGTACAAAAAGAAATGAAGAAAGTTTTTCATTTGTACCGATTTCGACCAACTTTCCACGCAGTCAAAGGAGCATTGGTTGGTCCAATTTTATTATCTTTCGCGTACACACCCAATTGTACGGATTACAGTTTTATCCTTTTTACGGGATTTTCACGTGAATGAATCCAGAACGAAGGAATACATGCACCGAATTTAATGATTCTATCTGCGACCACCTGATTGGTACCATTTTTATCCCATTTTGCCCCCTTAAAAGTACGAATTTCTAAAAATGTACGTGTCTACGCTATTAATGGGATGTACACACCGAATTTCATTATTCTAGCTGTTGCCGTTTTAAGAGAAAATCGGTTTATTTATCGCTTCCACGCTGTCATAGTATGCACTGAATTTCATTGTTCTAGGTGTAGTCGTTCGGTTAATACCATTTGTATGTCACTACCCCTATTTGACCCCTTTAAAGTATTAATTTGGGAAAATAATTTTATTTTACGTGTCTACTCAATTAAAAGAATGTACACACCAAATTTCGTGTTTCTAGTTGTTGTCGTTTGCCCCGTTTCACCCACTACAAATAAATGGCACTTTATGGTGCACGTTTATGCTATAACGGAAATGCTCATACCAGATATATTGAAAAAAAAACATGCTTAAATACTCCAAATATTATTAGGGGTACCCAATAACAAGGGAATGTAATCAGATATATTAAAAAAACATGCTTAAATACTCTTAATATTATTAGGGGTACTTTTTTATGTCCTTGCGAGGGATGCGACTATAAGACGCATTGATGGAAAATTTGGCTCATTTCGCTTAGATGCTGGCGAGCTTTCAACAGATGGACGGAAGAGCATGACATTTCAAGAATATACATATACTTTATAGGATCTCGTGTCGATATTTCAAGGCGTTGCAAATGGAATAACAGACTAAGCATACCCCCATCCTGCAACTTTTACAAAAAGGGTCGAGTGTAACAGCAGTAGGAAAAAACTATAATGTTGGGAAATCAACAATTATGGAGCAAAAGATTAACTAAATCTGTTAACAACACATTATATGGACCTAATAAACATAAAACAATGCGCACTTCAGAGATGTGGCGTTCGGCTTCTAAAGAGAAAAGCTTTCGTCCTCAGTTGATAGATAAACTTAAAATGAAGTTGAAGACCAAAACGTAAGTACTCAATTTATCCAACGAAAAGCTGTTCAAATTGATGAGCCTGGCTTATTTTGGAAACTACTTCCTGAAAAGTCGTATATAACGTCATTGGCTACAGCTGCAAAGATGGGAATGCAATATATCATTTGGGACAGAAAAAAGTGTAACGCATTGAAGGAGTGACTTAAGACCCTAAGTATTTTTGGGCCAAATCCGTTTCACAACATTTTAAGATTTTTGAACCTTGTCGTCTGTCTGGCTGGCTGGTGTACACGATAACACTCGAAAGGAGTTAAGGAATCAATTCCAACTTTGTACATGGTAATATTTTTCCCAAACTTAGTTTAAGTTCGAAGATGGGCGAAATTACCACGCCTCTTCCGGTACCTCCCATACAAAATGGTCATAGTTAAATAAAAACAATGTAACTTCCAAACGGATATTCGTAATCAGTTATATTTTGGTATATGATAAAATTTTTATAGCAACTTTAAGCGTGCAAGATATGGCGGGTTTTGCCACACCCCTTCTGGTAGCTCCCACACAAATAAAGCTGTTATAACGTATATACGGATGGTCGGAGTGCTCTTTAATTTGACCTTTGACAATGTTCTTATGGGAGTTTGATACACTTGAAATATGGGCGATATTGTCACACCCCTTCTGGTACTTCCCGATCTAACATCCATACGCGTAGTCAACATCATTTGCAATTTAATATTTGAAAATGTTTTTATAATCGCATTAAACCTAAAAATATTTATGCTTTAGCCCCGCCTCTTCTAGTACCCCCCACACAACTGTCCCTATCCTAGCTAAACTTAAATTCTTTATATCTTCCATACCGGAGCGTGAAATCCACCATTACTTGATATTTGATGTTTTTACAGCTTTTTTTAACTTTCACATAAATTATCCGACCCGAAGTCAAATTTAAGTCCTTATAACTTTCATGCATATGGTATCTGAAAGTGAGGGTATATTGAAGTCGGTTTAGCCGACTGACGCTAACTTACTTGTTATACCCTTCACTAGGGTATTATGTCTTTGTGCATTTGTTTGTAACATCCAAAAGGAAGAGATATAGACCCATTGTTAAGCATATCGATCGACTTAGAATCACTTTCTGAATCGATTTAGCCATGCCTGTCCGTCTGTCTGTTCGTCCATCTATTCTTGTAACCAAAGTACAGGTCGCAATTATTGTCCGAACGTTACAAAAATTGGCACAATTAAGTTTTGCGCGTCAAGGACGAACGAGTGCATTGATGTTTTCTCTGGGCTAGGTCTCTTAAGGAATTTTTGTGAATTGAAAGTAAGAGATGAGACCAGTTGTCGATCATCCTAGGATGCTACCATTTTGTCTGCATGATTAATTGAATGGAGGAGTTATAACTCCTGTTACGGAACCGACTGAATGGCAAACATTATATACACAATTACACACAATAGTATTAACAACACGTTTCAGATTCAAAATCAATATCAATTCATGCGTCCAAAAATTAAATTCTGCGAGAGCATCGTAGCCAAAATCTACACAATCAAAATAGTCTTATGGTTCCAACGTGATCGTCCAGAGGATTATCACTACAGTTCCATCGTTCAAAAGTGTACTCTCAAAATGTCGTGCTTTCCTTTAAGAAGCGTTTCTTCAATATGCTATTCGTTAATTTCCCCACTTCCCAGTGTCGTTGCAAAAAATAATCTGGTATTAAATGAAGATTCTGAGACGATAGTCTGCGGTTGTCAACATAATTTTCTCTAGAAACAGAGTCTTCCAATTCAATGTTTTTCGTTCGCAGCCATATGTACCATGTTCGCTCAACGACAGACGATTTGGTGCAACGTATGGGAACATGAACTGAAAAAAACTAAATATCAACTTTCGCAATATCAACAGAATTTTTTATTGCAAATGTCCAGCAATTGTTTTGAAAATACTGCAGATTGGACCGGCCAAATAACACACTGTCCGTAAATCATTGAATAGTGCGCTATAGTACACTACTCCGGACCGATCAAAACGTTGGCCACCTCAGATCTTTGAATGGTTGCAAGATGGAGTTTCGTTAATTTCCATATTCATCGCCATCTGAGTACATTTCGGCAGTCTTCAAAGAACGCAGCTGAAATTCCTGATGAAGCAAGCATCGCTTGAAAAAAATTGTACGATCAAAAAAGATTTTCCGTTTTCACCGAGAGCGTCCAAGAAGAAAATCACTATAGTTCAATCGTTCATAAGCCGCGTGTTCCGTAAGCATCTTATATTCGCAATGCATCGTATTCACATTGTTTTTACATTGCATTCCAACTCTTGATTAAATTCTTAGTGCATCGGATAGTGGTGCGCTGTCTTTCCTAGTTGTCCTAACATTAATCGCGTGTCTTCGTTCAATGCCTCATTGTGAATTTTCAGAAATGTCAAAGTGCACGTTTCTGCAGATTCACAAAAAGTGCATAAAATAAAAAGATTTTTTGCATTTTGTCCGAATTTGTCGAATTTTCTTTATAACACTACTCAACAAATTGAAAAAAATTTCATGTACTCCGGATGCGATAATTTTTTCTGTGTAGATAACCTTGACATGAGCTCGAAAAACGCAATAAAATTTTTTTTTTCGTTTGGTTTTTTTTTATTATTTTTTTTTTTAATTTAAAAATTTTTTTTTGGTTAATTTGTTTCGTCCGGCATAACTCGGGAACCACTAGCCCGATTTAATTGAATTCAATTTTAAAAAATTTAAAATTACAATTCCCTTAATCTGTTCATATATTGTTTTCCTATACAAGCAACAGTTTCCAAGTTAAAAATGAATATATAAAGGAAAAAACTTATTTTTTGCCTAAAGATTTAAATTTTTTTTTTTTTTAATCCATAAAAAATCCAAAATGAAAAAAAATGTCAAATCTTATTACTTTTACGTAAAGTCACATAACCTATGAGCAAAATGAGACAAAGATCATGAAAATCGATGCACGCGTTTCGCTTTTATTCGCAATTGAGTAAAGGTATGAATTTTAAAAATGTAAAAAAATTTTTTTTGGTTTATTTGTTTCGTCCGGCATAACTCGGGAACCACTAGCCCGATTTAATTGAATTAAATTTTAAAAAATTTAAAATTACAATTCCCTTAATCTGTTCATATATTGTTTTCCTATACAAGCAACAGTTTCCAAGTTAAAAATGAATACATAAAAAGGAAAAAACTTATTTTTTGCCTAAAGATTTAAATTTTTTTTTAAATCCATAAAAAATTCAAAATGAAAAAAAATGTCAAATCTTATTACTTTTACGTAAAGTCACATAACCTATGTGCAAAATGAGACAAAGATCATGAAAATCGATGCACGCGTTTCGCTTTTATTCGCAATTGAGTAAAGGTATGAATTTCAAAAATTTGCTCGACATATGCACAACTTTGTCTATGGTAAGGTTTTTTCTTTTTTTTGATTCTCAGAATTAACAAAACGGAATAAACAAAGGGTTATTTAATTTTTATGATTGCGTAAGCAAAGTAATAAACGCTAATAAATGTGCGTGAACAATTAAAAGGAAAAAAGGAAAGGGGACTTTTTTAATTATTTGGGTTTTCCGTTGGCTACCTGTATGATTTTTTTACAGAAATGCAACCCACATTTAAGGGTGGTCATTATTCGGAAAATTTAAGACTCACACATGGTGAAACAGGTATGTAGCCACCGTAAAAAAATATACACCCATTTATAAGTACCTGTCAGTAAAATACTAAACAATACACAGTATAAATAGGTCTTCATTGATCGATTTTACTCATTCAACAAGTGTCGACGAACGCGATAGTTAAAATGAGCAAACGTTCGCGAGGATTTGAATGCAATACCAATCCAAGTAATTTTTGTTACATGTGCGGAGAATACGTTTCTGAAAAAAACAAGCGTTGTTTTTCACCTAAATTGAGAGATTCATTTGAAGAGAGCTTCAATTTAAAGGTCTCAAACATAGATGAGCGGTGGACACCAAGTGCTCTATGTCCAAGGTGCTACGTACAGCTAGCTGACTCAAGGTAAGTGTAGATTACGAAATTCAAGAACATATATAACTTATTATTGAAATTCTTTCAGACGACAGCCGAGAATCATCATATCAATGCTTTGGAGAGCTCCTCTTTGCCATGTAACAGATTGCTACTTCTGTCTTAGCAAAAAAACAGGCGTGGGAAAAAATATACGATGGACTTACGCTGCTGTTTCAACAGTGAATTTTCCAGTGCCATTTTCCGAAGAACCAGTGGACCCACAACCGTCCGTTTCAAGATGGGCATCTAATAATGAGGCGATACATCCAACATCAGATCCGGAGACAGTAGAAACCACATCAGAATGCGAGTCAACATATACATTGCATGGAGGTCAACGCTTATGTTCCCAAGCAGAACTGAACGATTGGGTTAGAGAATTGAAACTCTCCAAGGAAGATGCAGAGTTGCATGCATCGCGCATGCAACAGTTCGGTTTCTTGGCTCCTGGTGTGGTGACAACAATCTACAGGAAGCGTCATGAACCATACGCAAGGTACTACACAAAAAAAGACAACATCTGTTTTTGTAAGGACATTCCCGGATTATTTGGTGAACTCGGGTACTCTTACGATCCAGGAGAGTGGCGTCTTTTCATCGACAGCAACAAGCAGATCCTTAAAGCAATTTTACTGCACAACGGCAACGAGAAACCTTCGATTCCAATTGCTCATGCCGTTGACACCAAGGAAACATACGAAGTCATGGACAATCTACTAAAGTGCCTTAACTATGAGAGGCACGATTGGAAAGTTTGTGCCGACCTTAAGGTTATCGGTATCCTTTGTGGATTACAAGGTGGATTCACAAAGTACTGTTGTTTTCTCTGCCTTTGGGACAGCCGCGATCGTCAACATCATTACACCAGGAGGAGTTGGACAGAAAGAGTTAACTTCATCCCCGGCAGCGACAACGTGAAATATACACCACTCATAAAAAAGGAAAATGTTTTTCTCCCACCTCTTCACATAAAGCTCGGACTCATAAAAAACTTCGTGAAAGCTATCAACAAAGATGGCGAAGCGTTCGCCTATTTAAAAACCATTTTTCCTCACCTTTCATCGGCAAAGATTAAGGAAGGCGTTTTCGACGGTCCGCAAATTAAAAAGTTGTTGCAAGACCAACAGTTTGAGCACATTTTATCACCAAATGAAGCTGCAGCTTGGAACTCATTTCGGCAAATTGTTTCCGGATTTCTTGGAAACAACAAAAGCTCAAATTACAGAGAGATCGTCGAACAACTACTCCAAAATTATAAAAAAATTAGAGCAAATATGTCGCTTAAGATACATTTTCTACACTCGCACTTCTTTCCGGACAACCTGGGCTATGTGAGTGACGAGCATGGTGAGCGTTTTCATCAGCAAATGAAAGAAATTGAGCACCGATACCAAGGATTTTGGAACGAAGCTATGATGGGGGACTATATCTGGTTCCTGATAAGAGAAACAGACCCACAACAATATAAAAGAAAGACAAAAGCACATAATTATTTTTAATTTGAAGGTTTTTATTTTTGTGTTTAGATATTTTTTTAAAAACTTTTTTATAATTAATTAATGTTGATATCCTTAGGATAATTTCTTGTACATATATCGAATTGTTTTTTAATTTAAAGTCATATATTTTTGTCACCCAACAAATTTTAATTTTTTTTGTAATAAAAAAGAAAAAACCTTACCATAGACAAAGTTGTGCATATGTCGAGCAAATTTTTGAAATTCATACCTTTACTCAATTGCGAATAAAAACGAAACGCGTGCATCGATTTTCATGATCTTTGTCTCATTTTGCTCATAGGTTATGTGACTTTACGTAAAAGTAATAAGATTTGACATTTTTTTTCATTTTGGATTTTTTATGGATTTTTAAAAAAAAAATTAAATCTTTAGGCAAAAAATAAGTTTTTTCCTTTATATATTCATTTTTAACTTGGAAACTGTTGCTTGTATAGGAAAACAATATATGAACAGATTAAGGGAATTGTAATTTTAAATTTTTTAAAATTTAATTCAATTAAATCGGGCTAGTGGTTCCCGAGTTATGCCGGACGAAACAAATTAACCAAAAAAAAATTTTTTAAATTTTTGAAATTCATACCTTTACTCAATTGCGAATAAAAGCGAAACGCGTGCATCGATTTTCATGATCTTTGTCTCATTTTGCTCATAGGTTATGTGATAAGATTTGACATTTTTTTCATTTTGGATTTTTTATGGATTTAAAAAAAAAATTTAAATCTTTAGGCAAAAAATAAGTTTTTTCCTTTATATATTCATTTTTAACTTGGAAACTGTTGCTTGTATAGGAAAACAATATATGAACAGATTAAGGGAATTGTAATTGTAAAAAGAATTTTGATTTGATATTCAGGAAGGAACAACAAGCGCACTTCCAAATTTATTCCCGCTTAATTCGATCACACACTCTATGTAGCAATCAGTAATACGGCATACATTAAATAAATTATTGACACTTTATAATGGATTTCTATCTATTTCTTATTTTTTGTTTCTTCTTTTCTTTGTTTACTTTTTTTGACATGCGACTAGAAAGTTCCAATACATTGTCGTTTTTCACATTGATTTACAGATACAGTTTTTACTCACATATCGAGAAACAGTTGAATTTTTTGTTTCAAACTTTCTCGATGTGAGAAGTTTTCATAAAAGTTACAGAACAGGGGTACAAGTGTACACAAGCGCATACAGAAAGCATTAATGGCTTAAAAAAGATGAAGAATATCGAGCAATAAATTATGGCGGTAGCATTGGCGTAGGAGGGATATTCTTCTGGGGGGCTGTAGCCCCCCAATTTCTTTTTTGTTAAAAAGTCAAAAAAAATTATAGCCGCACGGATAATAGGGCTGTTTTTTGTAAGATTGGATAACTAAGCTGCGATAAGAAAAATCTAAACAAAATGTTAAAATTTCAATCAAAATAAAAAAATAAATTTTTTAAAATTTCCGCCAACAGCAATATCAATGTGTGTATGAAAACAAATTAAAGAAAAACAGCCCTAACATAACACTGTACCACTGTTCAGTTCGGTACACTGAACCCCGTTTTAAGTTGTTTGTGTAAATACTACAGTTAAAGAAATCTACCATTAACAAATGTTCTTACAACGATTTGAAACATTAGGGGTGTTTACACATGAATATGTTTTGTATTTATTTATTCGCACACAGCTAGATGTTTGACAATTTAATTTTTAATAAAATTTTGGTAAATAAACAACAATGCAAAAATAACTTGGCAATGACAGTAGCCCTTTTGCGAAATTATAAAAACTAATGAAACAATAGCTGTGTTCTTTTCGTCCCGTATATAGGTGACGTATATACGGTACGAAAAGAACGAATCGGCGCTTAGCAAAATTTGATTGGCAACACTTTCATAAAATATAAAATTGTACACCCTTCTTAATAAGAAGAGTTATGTTTTTTATCATTCCGTTTGTAGCTCCTATATATTTTCAGCATAACAGTAAAATCCAATGACGTTTTTTGTTGAACGTATGTTAGTATTCCAGAAAAACAAATTTTGTATGTCTGTATATATAAAGTATTGTTAAAGGACCCATCGAAATTTATCTTATACGTTCATTTTCACACAGCATGCGAAATCTAGCTGAAAGGACATAAGTTCGATTTTCAAATGTCAAATTTGTTTGGGATCTGGCATTTGCATATCGCATGCTGTGTGACAAGGCTAAAAGGAAATGATAAGGCAGGAATTACGCGATGAAATTTTTGAAAAATGTTCTATAATTTTATTTTTTTTGTAATTACACATACATACATATACATACCAATTACGCTTTTGGAATAATTTAGAATATTTGAGTAGGGTGTAAAAATACACTTCCCAGTTAAGACATAAGGAGTAATCCAATTGAACACAGACTTGTCTTGGATTACAACGCTTATTTTTTCTCACAATCTGCAACAAAATACAGTCAAACCAATATTTATTCGTACACTTCACATTGTCAAGTTTGAAACACGATATATTCGGATGTAGGTGACATAAATCAAAAATTTTTATTACATTTTGAAATACAGGATATATATTTCATTTTAGGAAAAAAAAACGATAACAGTTCATTTATAATAAGAAAAAATAACAAAAATGTAAGAAAAAAGGGACTTTTTCACGCCAAAAAAATATTCGTACACTTTTTAGATAAAATTAAAATTTTAATTTTTAAATTAAATTAATTTTAAAATTTAAATTAAATATTAAGTTTTAATATTTTGTGGGGCCACCTTTAGCCTTAATGACAGCTTCCAAGCGTCGATTCATACTTAGAACGAGGTTACTGGTATCGCTTGATGAAATTTTTTCCCACTCGTCTATTAAGGCCGCTTTTAAGGATTCCTTCGAGGATATTTTGTGCTTACGGATCCTTTTTTCAAGCAAATCCCACACATGTTCAATAGGGTTCAAGTCAGGTGATTGTGGTGGCGTTTTTAATTGTTGGCAGTGATAAATAAGCCATTCCTGAACCAAATAAGACGAGTGTTTTGGGTCGTTGTCTTGCTGGAAGAGGAATGTACTGCTATCTAGTCCAAGCTTAGCGACGCTTTCATACAAATTTTCTTCCAAAATGTTCTTATAAATATGTTTATTCATTTTTTCAGAAATAACAACCAAATTTCCAACTCCACACGCTGCAATACACCCCCAAACCATTATGTTGCCCCCACCATGCTTTACAGTTGGAATGAGATTTTTTGTTTTCAGCGATTCGTTCACTTTTCGCCACACTTTTGGGGGCCCATCGTACCCAAATATATTATATTTAGATTCATCACTGAAAACCACGTTTTTCCAAAAAGATTCAGGTTTATTGATATACTCTTTTGCAAAAATTAGCCTTTTCTTTTTGTTGACATCAGATATGAACGGCTTCCGGCGTGCTACTCTGCCATGATACCCTGCTTTATTAAGACAATTGCGTATGGTTTGGGGGCAAACCTTTTTGTCACCTTCTTCCTGAATTTGTCGAAGAATTTCTGTGGTAGTTATTTTTGGGTTTTTTGATACTGTTACTATTATAGAACGCTCCTCTCGAACAGTTAACTTTTTCGGTCTGCCAGCTTGTGAATGATCTGCGTCTAATTGACCCGAATTAATGTATTTCATTATGACACTTTGAACTGTAGAATGAGCTTTTCCAATTATTTTGCCTATTTCACGATATGATCGATTTTCTAAGTAAAGTTTTATTATTGTTTTTCGGATATCGAGGGATAAATCGCGACCACGTGCCATATTGCTTAAAATAACCGACTCTACTGACTGAGCACAGCAGCACGTGACAAATAAATGCAAAATCATTTGAGAATGAGAAACAGAAAGATCAGAATAGCAGAATAAGAAAAAAACACAAGCCAGTGTCAAATAATTACCGTTATAAACAGTAAGACACAAAAGTGTACGAATAATTTTTGGGCGTAAAAAAGTGTGTATTTTTGACATATTCATTATATTTTTGTTACTTGAAAAACATTTTGTTAATTTTTCCTGTAAATACATATTATTTTTTCACAATTTCTAGAAATTTAAAAATATTTTACTTTTTTATCAACCATGTTCGAAGTTACAGTCTTTTAAACATAGCGTTGTTAAGTGTACGTATAAATTTTGGTCTGACGTATACGCGGATATCTATCTGTTTTGCTTGATTTAAATTTAATTTGTGTTTACATTTATTTCATAAACTGTCACAAATGGATAGAAATATTACCAACATATAATTGTTATCCATAAAAAGTTTCGTGAAATAGACAACCCGTTTTAAACCTGTTTTACTTACTGTGGATAAAAAGGTTGTTTAACTAAGCGTATATGGGGGACGAAAAGAACACAGCTAATATTAATTAAATCCAACCTTTTTCAGGTTCAATTTGAAAACTCATATTTTTTCTTTTTGTGTTGACAATGATTTTTGCTTTTTCGAACACTGAACAAATTAAGTATTTAAAAAATAAGATTTTTGCGCGACACAGACACTAGTACAAATTAATTAAAAATTCTGGGGGGCTAAAATTTTTCTGGGGGTTGCTTAGCCCCCCACCCGTCCTACGTCAGTGAGGACGCGGTAGTGAAAATTCCCTCTCTAGCTATGAATATAAGCCAAAGTGACTGGAATGAGTAAAGTAACTGCCCCTTGACTTGCAACTGCGTATATATATATATATATATATGGTCCCTGGGAGTTTGGGACCACTGAGCAGCGTTAAAATAAAATGTCACTATTATTCGTAACGATGTAGTCGCCACCGACAAATGGAGTTGTAGTCGGCACTTGACTAATTTAGAGTCAACATTTGACTCAATTATATTCATTGGCTGGATCTAAGCTCCAGCCAATCGAATGATCTCCACAATAACACAATGTGAGTAACATACTGGATCGGGTAGTAACGATAGTTACATATGTGTATACATACGTATATATATGTATACACATATGTAACTATCGTATATATATATATATATATATATCTAAATGAGTTTCGTACACCGATATGATCAAATGTGCTATCTCGATAATTAACACTCTGGTAATGCGCTCATTTTCTAATCATAAATTACTGTTTTGTCTGGAGAAAATGGTACCCCACCCGCGACTGTTCTTGAGGAGTTTTTATAAGCCGCTTTCCGGATCAGTTTCGAGTCATTTCCGATTTTTTATTTTATTTATTTAAATTTTTATTACTGAATCCATTTGTATACTAGCAAGTAAAAAGGCGTTAAGTTCTGTCGGGCCGAATCTTATATACCCTCCACCACGGAGTGCATTGCACAGTATTACCGGCAGATTAGAATCTGTCGACTTTTTTCTAACGAGCGGTCCTAACGCCTCTCACACCCGCCCCTTCCGACCGAAACATGGCGGCTAAGCAGTAGAGGGTGGACACCGGCTACAGATCAAATATCAACAGCTGACATAACAAAAATATTAAACTTTAAATAGAAATAAATTAAATAGAAGTGCAGGCAGTATCGTATTAGGAAAATTGAATAATTAACCTCTACTATATAAATATAAAACTTCAAGAGTAAGCAAAAAGTGAGCATGAGGCAGCAATCTTCAAAAATATGTCCTAGATATGAGGTGCATTGTCAATCGTTATTAGGTAGAAACAATTTCCCTCAGTGCCGATTTTCCCATTTGCAATTTCTTGATTACAGCTACAGCCCAAATGTCCGTACAATTTTGATAGGAAAAGTACTAATATTTAAGATCCAATATGTTTCGCCTTCACAATAGAATGTGCACACCATATTTTTACGATTTTAGCTGCAGCCGTTTGCTTGGTACCAGTTTTATTCTTTTTCTTGTATTAATTTTGACCCTAAAAGTACGGATTTGGAAAAAGTCCACTTATTTTCCGCGTCTACGCAGTCAGACGAATTTCATGATTCTAGCTACAGCTTGATTGGTGCCAAATTTAATCCTATTTATATCCAAAATAGAAAGATCTCTTTATTTTTATCATCTACATTTTCAGATCAATGTACACAGCGATTTTCCGGATTTTAGCTGTTGCCTTTTGATTGGTACCATTTTTATCCCCATTCGCCCCATTTTCCGCTTAAAAATAAAATTTTCGAAATTTTCCTTTATGTTTCGCGTCTATTCAGTCCGATGAATGTGTTAGGTGTATACCTAATTTCAAGATTTCAACTTCATCTTGGTTTGGTTGGTACCATTTGTATCCCCTTTTCCAATTGTATCACTTAAGAGTACGAATATGGAAATATCCTTCTATTTTCATGTCTACGCAATTAAAGGGACGTACAGACATGTATTTGGTTGGATAATGGTTCTGAATATGGACCTGTTTCGGAATCCCCAACCTTTAATTATTTATTCAATTCAGTTCCGTAAAACAAAAGTCCTTCAGGCCTATATAAGTATATATTACTCGTTCTTGTTTCACAAGGCGAGGCTACCAAAACGTCAATACAAAAAATAAATATTCTTATATTTATATTTTCAAAAAGCTTAAATACCATAAATATTGGTAGATAGTGGGTGTTACAGTTGGTTGTATTTCCATTCTATTTTAATTCCAAAAGTACACATTTTGAAAATCCATTATCAGACGTACATAGTGCAAAAATAAACAAAATAACCTAACTTCATGATTCAACCAATTTTTGCCGTAAAAGAAAAAGTACGAATTTGGAAAAAAAAACTTTTTATTTTCCGTGTCTATGCAGTCAGAGGAATGTATACACCGAATTCCATGATTCCAGCTGCGGCCATTTCATTGGTACCATTTTTACACCCTTTAGAGTACGACTATCTAAAATCGCTTTATTTGACGTTTCTACGCAATTAGAATTTCATCATTCTAGCTATAGTCGTTTAGTTGGTACTATTTTTATCCATATGTACCATTGTATACCTTGAAAGTACGAATTTCGAAAAATCAGTTTATTTTCCGTGTCTACGCAGTCAGAGGAATGTATACTCCGAATTGCATGACTCTAGCTGCGGTCATTTGGTTGCTACTATTTGTATCCCCTTTATCCATTTTAACCCCAAAAAGTACGAATTTCGCAAAATCCGTTTATTTTACGTGTCTACGCAATCAGAATTTCATTATTCTAGGTGTAGCCGTTTGGTTGGTACCATTTTTATCCCTCTGTACCCATTGTATCCCTTGAAAGTACGAAATTGGAAAAAACCTTTTATTTTTCATGTCTACGTAGTCAAAGGGATGTATACTCCGAATTTCATTTCTAGCTACGGTCATTTGGTTGGTACTATTTTATCCCCTTTTTCCATTTTAATCCCAAAAAGTACGAATTTTGAAAAATCCGTGTATTTTACTTGTCTATGCAATCAGAGGAATGTGTACACCGAATTTCATTATTCTAGGTACAGCCGTTTGGTTGGTACCATTTTTATCCCTCTATTCCCATTTTATCACGAAATTCTATGCATACGTTCCTCTGACTGCACATTCACGTAAAACATATCGAGGGCTTATATTCATAAGCATGAACATGAACAAAAACATAATTTTTCAGGAGAGCGAAAAAACTGATTTGCTCCTTAATTTTTAGAGTAATTATTAATCATTCTTCTAAAGTTCAATCTAAAGAGGATTACTAATTGCTTCGATTAAAAGGTTTTCGAAATTTCCTATTATTCGGGGTTTTATGGTTCATAGCCAATTTTGCACGTTTTAAATTCAGCATTATGAATGTTGAAATAAGCACATAGCCATTAATGCTCAAATATATAAATAAGATTTATTGTAAATTTGATAACGTTTTTTATGAAATGTTGGCAATGTTGTGTAGAAAACGCATTTTCTGGATTGTACACAGCAAATTTAAAGATTCCAGCTTCATTCACAAAAAAAAACATTCGATATTTTTTGCAAAATATTCATTTTCGCGGGAAATATTGCTTAAATGATTTTCATGTCTGACATTTTTTTTTTTTTGATTTTGTCGCGATCTAGCCAACGGAGCCAGCTGAATTTTCGTTTGCTTATTAAGAACCAATGTCGCTTGTAATATAATGTAGTCAGTCGCGAAAATCGTTGCAATTGTTGAAAAATCCAAAACTCGCGGATCCATTTGCTTAATTTTAACTGTCTCCATCCAGGATTCTGAAACTTTTCTAGCACAAATATTCCCCATGAAGTCAGCAATCACATGCCAAGAAATAATTTGGTATTCTCAATATGATAAAAAGTTACGCGTGTTTTTCTAAAGATACTTTTCACAATTTTTGACTTTACAGCCACTATTTATCTTATTTTAGCCTGATTACTTGGGAAGCAAAATGGCATTAACCGCGAAATTATGGAATTTGATAGTACGATATGCCCTAATTCTAGAAAAATGTATTAAACAAAATCGTTGAAGCGAATTACAACATTCGGTTATATGGCGCTCCATTTTTGAACTATTTTATTTATATTATTTTTATGGTCGTAGCCACTTATGCAGTCACAAAGTAACGTGTGAGTAGATAGCCAAATCAGAAAATTTTGAAAAAAATGGCTTTAGAAAAAATAATTCTTTTCCAAACTTATATGACAGATGACATCAAAATCTGAGAATAGTTTGGCATCAAAAAGAAATGTTTCATAGCCACTTTTGAATAAAAGTCCAAGATATGTTTTTTCCAAATTTATACTTTTTTAAGTATATGATATGTTCAGCAATATTACTTAAAGCACGACTAGGACTTTATGGTCTCTTTTGTGCAAAAGGGTAAAATCACCTCCTAAAAATCGATTTAACGGAGTAAAATGTTCCACAGAAATATTTGCCATGAAATTGTACTATGAGTCTCTGAATACACGAAAACTCAAAACACAACATAAATGCCAGAAATAAGTCTAAACGTATTCTAATTAATTTTAGGATTTAACTTTGTACTTTTTCCGATTTGGTGCTAAACTGTCCCACAAAGCTGAGTTATAGGCGGATGGTGTGAATGGAAAAAATATTCACATAAGTCCCCGAACAAAAACTCGAAAACTCTAAATATAATAAATATGCATAAGCCCTAGCAATTTGGGTATTTAAAGAGGAAATTATTTATTAAATTTTTATTTTAGATCTTGCCAACTATATACCGTTATCAAACAATGTCAGCTATATAGCGTTCTTCAGTGGGCGCACGTGTTTGATGAAATCGTTCATCGGACTCTGTTGCCAACTGATGTAATCCATATGAGAATACAAAAAAATGAATTTTCGTTGACATATGAACACCAAGTTTTTAAAAATCTTTTAGCATCGTGTCGACTTATATTTGATCAGCAGGTGAACGATGTTTGCCTAGAGGGCTGTAAATAAAATATTAACGGTGTAGCACAGGTACTGGAAGTTTATCAGAATGTGGCACTGGAAGCAAGGCTGCTGGTACTGCTTTATATACGAAAATCTTTCGTCTGTAAATTAACCCTAAAATGAATTTCAAGTTTTGACTTATTTTAGGCATATAAGTTGAGTTTTGGTGTATTCAGAGAATAAGTAGAATTTCATGGGATTTTTCGATTTTTTGAGGTGTTTTTCCCTTTTGCACAAAAGAGGCCCATTGATCCAAAATGTTCCTAGTAGTATTTTAAGTAATATTGCTTAATATATCCTTTATATCGAAACATCATAAAAATTGAATCTAATTTATTTTTTTCAGTAACGCCGCAAAGTATATAACCTCGGCACAACTATATATTTTTATAACCGTTTGTAACACCTTGCAATATTCATCGGAGACTCCGTGAACTATATATGTTCTATGTTGTGGTAAGAATCTAAAACGATCTAGCCATGTGCGTCTGTCTGTCTGTTGAAATGAGCTAGGAGGTTAACATTTTCCCTAAATATGTCTTATGGTTGCAGATCCGTTGGGATTGATAGTGGGCGAAATCGGCCCAGAGGGAAAAATTGTCCCAAACAATTTTTTAAAAATTTCGGCTTTTTATTCACCTGAAATTTGTTGCGTACGTTATGTGAAAGCACAAGAAGCACAAACCGCTGAAGTTGAAATCATGAAATTAGGTGTGTACATTTCTTTGACTTGGTAGACGCGAAAAATAAACAGATTTTTCGATATTCGTATCTTCAGGATCTAAATGGGATTAAATTTGGCACCAATCAAGCGGCTAAAGCTAGCATCATGATATTCAGTATTTGTACTCGTCTGAATGCGTAGACGTGGAAAATAGGAGGTACAAATATTTCTACATTCGTACTTTTAGGGTCAAAATGGAAAAAGGAGGTGTGTATATTCTATTCTGAAACCAGAGCTGTTAAATTTCGATTACGATTAGTAATCAATTACATTACTTTTTAAAAAGAATCGTAATGATTATATAATCCACTATTCAACAATTTCTGATTACTAATTGATTACGATTACAAATAATCAAAAAATAATCAGGATTACTTGCGATTACCGTTACCTTTCGGTTTTAGCTGGCAAAAGAACGAGAACAGAAAAAATCAAAACTGACATATATTGAAAAGTCAAAAGTTTTGACAAACAGACTACTATGAGTAGTCGAACTCATTTTTGATTACTTTTGATTATTTTTCAGTAATCCTGATTATTTTTTGATTACTTGTAATCGTAATCAATTACTAATCGTATAAAACTGAATGTAATCGTATTGTAATCATTACTTCTACTTTAAAAAAAAGTAATCTAATTACTAATGATTACGATTACTAATCATTACTTAACAGCTCTGTCTGAAACATATTGAATCTTCAATATTAGAACTTTTCATATCAAAATGGTACAGACATTTAGGCTGTAGCTCGAATCAAGAAATTGCAAACGGGGATAATCGGGCTTGAGGCAAATTGTGGAATGCACGCCGTGGTGGAGGGTATATAAGATTCGGCCCCGACGAACTTAACACCTATTTTTCTTGTTTTAATGTTTACTTGGCACTTGTTGAAACTACACCGAAGCGAGCAAAATAAATTTTGGTACTACAAAACTTAATAGGAATATATATCCCTACTTTTCTTGATTTTTTCATACATTGATTTGAATTGTTTGTTCATAACATGTTATAACTGTAAAATGTACCACATTAAACACGTGTGCGGAGTAATGCAGCTATTTATGCTTTGCTACAGTTCTGTTACATGGCCATATAAAGGGTTAAAATGTAAGGGTCAGAAGGTTTCCTACGCCGCTTCATTATAGGAATGCGCAAAGGGTCACCCCTCCTCTGAAATGACCACTATGCGTAAACTTTCAAAACGCCGACACAAATATATAGAGGAGTAACCCTCTATCAGAATCCTTTGTCACAGCCTCGTTATTTTGTTGTGTTCCACAGTGTATTGAATTAACCTTAAGAAAAAGGGTCAGTTGTTACCAAAAATGTGCATAAAGAATTTTTATATATATTAGAATTTTTTTATAATAATTGGGGCTTAGTAATGAAACCTTTTCTAAATGATATGTTTGCGTATATTATTTATCGTTGGTCGTTTTTTGATAGCTAACATACCGACATTTACGTAGGTAAATGTTACTGAATCACTTTTACGGCAATTGTAGTAGACTATCGAATTTTGAAGACACAGACTTGCGGTATTGAAAGGAATGATATGAAAATGTTCAATCAACATGTGGATGTCATAGAAGCTTTTTAAAATACTATTCTGGCTTAAAATTCGTAGTTTCGGTATTTTTGACATATCGTCATTGCACAACGTGAAAGATTTGCACCCTTTTCGGGCAGTATTATTGTCATCCATATACAACTACACATTTACGATACTAACCTTACTTTGTTTACGTCGTTCGCTGCTGCTGGTGTGATGGGATGCTGCTGTTTAAGTTTGAACGGAATATTGTCAGACCGATCACCACTTCGATTTTCATCAAAATGCGACTTGGCCGGAGATTGGATCATTGGATTTACGGGACAATCATTCTGTGTCGTTGCCTGTAACACGGGGGCAGATTGTTCGGTTTCCTGGTCGGTTTGTTGTGCAACGGATTTGTAAGATCCAAATATTTGTTCGTTGGCATCACATGTTTTCGATGATATGACATTTCTAATGTGGACCTTTGTCAGGTTCATTTTGCCCATGGAAAGATTTGATGCGTCGTCCGAGTGTAACAGCGCACCTTCGTCTTCCTCCATACTTTCGATATTCGCAGTGAAAATAAGATATGTTGACGGATTCTGATGCCGATCGAAATAACGATTAATATTTAATCTGAGCTTGTTCGATTCTAACCGAATTACACTTTGAATTTGATTCGATATTTCGAAGCACTTCGTAATAATCTATGTTTGGCCCCAGTAACCGGTGAAGTAATGTATGAACTCCGCAATGATTGTTCCTGCTCCGACGAGGGTGAAACGGCTATAATAATTTACTGACCGACATTTATACAATCCCAAGTATTGACAGATGTATTACTGATGATAACACGAACTAATCGCGCATTTTCCACTGTATTTCCACTCCTTTCAACATACTCACGAGTTTCGGGCAAGTCGAAAAATGTTCTATTGCAACAAAAGTACAAGTTGATACTTCAGAGGCAATGAATCCATGCCGAGTTTTTGATGATGAGTCGACGGAACGTCCTTAAACTGAAGCTAACAAAGGAAAGATGTATTAACTAATGTTTTAGTTACGAAATAATCCAGACCATAACGAACAAGTTTGAACCATATTTAGTACGAAATGCTCCATTGGAACTAGAATTAGCAACTTTTCTACAGATTTCAATGATCTTTAAAAATATAATCAGTCAACGAGAGGTATGTATATATATATATATATATATATATATATATATATTTGAACCTAAAAATACACAAAAAAAATTTGAGCTTGATTGGACAATTTTTAGGCGTGCCCCCGCCAACAATTGTTTGTCATTAAAGTTAGTTACTATCATATAGGGGAAATTATCACCTTTGGTGCTCTTTTTTTGACATAACTCGAGAACCACTAGTCCGATTTTGTTTAAATAAATTGAAAAATAATTAAGAATTACAATTCCTTTGTAATGTGTATATATAGCGTTTTTCTATATAATCAACAGTTTAGCCGGTAAAAATAAATGTATGTAGAAAATAAATATTTTTTGCCTAAAATATTAATATTTTTTATTTTTTAAATTCATAGAAAATCCAAAACGAACAAATACATTTTAAAATTAAAAATCTAAAGCGTTGACAACCAAAAGACTTCGATCGGATGATGACATTATGTTAATTGGCGTAATGGACCACCAAATTACTGGAGCTAAATTACCAGGAAGAAAACAAGTGCTACAAGTTTTATTTTATAATTTAAGAATGGTTGGCTTAAATTTAAGAGAAAGTTCTAGATTAGTTGTTGCTGAGGTCAGCACGTTTTGGAAAAAAGCACGAATTCCAACACACCATGAAAAACACTGCATTGAGAAGCTGGAAAAATTATACAACAAGTGGAGAGATATTACAAAGCAACATGGTCGAAAAACAGAATGTCAAAACAGGAAAGAAACTGAATTTCAAGATAAATTAGATGATTTATTCGATATCGCACATGCAAACGCGTTTGAATTAATTAAAATACAAGAAGACAAAGAGTTCTTAAAAAAGCAACGAGAAAAAGGAAGACCAGGTTGTATGCTAGGAACGGATAAAATTGTAATGCAGAAAGAAAAGCGAAAGGCAGTCCAGAAAGAACAAGAAAACCAGCGTCGAATAAAAGAAGATGAACGAAAAGAGTTATATGAACAACAGATTCAAAGAGGTATACAATTAAATATTCTATCTTTTAAGCAAATCAGAATTATTGTTGTAAAACAGGTATGATTGACATTGACGACGATAACGATATTGAAGTTGTAGCATCAACATCAACATCTGTATCAAATCCAAATCCAGGTATATCAGGTATCTCCAGAGGTAAAACAATTTTTTTTACACCAAGACTGCTTTCAACTTTGGATAAGTGGAAAATCACTGATGGTGCTGCAGTTCATATCCTAAGCGCAACTGCTGACGCGTTGGGCTATGATATCGAAGATCTTATACTAAATAGATCATCAATTCGTCGAATGCGTCAGAAGCATCGTGCAACAACAGCACAAAACATTGCAGCAAACTTTGATGTAAGTACTGTAATGTGGGTTTTCCCTATGCTTCTTTTTTATGTTTTGAGTATAAATTAAGAAACTTGAGTTTTTATTTCCAGATTCCACGTAGTTTTGTTTTGCACTGGGATGGTACAATGTTACCAGAAATTAGTGGCATGGAAAAAGTTGACCGCTTGCCAATCATAGTCTCATCTCAAGGTATCGATAAACTACTTGGCATTCCAAAGTTAAAATCTTCGAGTGGAAAAGAAATATCAGATGCCGTGTTTAATTCAATAAATGAATATGAAATGCTTGATCTAGTTCAAATAATCTGCTTCGACACAACTGCTCATAATACAGGAGTTCAAAGCGGTGCTGCTGCTCTGCTTGAAGGAAAACTAGGTCGCGATTTATTATATTTTCCCTGCAGACACCATATTTACGAGTTGTTGATCCGGAAAGTGTTTGAAATTAGAGTGGCTACTACAGCCGGTCCAGAAGTGCTAATTTTTAATCGCTTTAGCAAATACTGGATTAATATTGACAAATTAAATTACAAGAGTTGTTTAGAAGATGAACACATTATTACAGTATTGACTGCTGAAGAACGTGGAACAATTTTAAATTACTGTCTAGATAACTTAAAACAAGCTCATAGCAGACGCGACTACAAAGAATTATTGCAATTAGTTGTCACTTTTCTTGGTGGTACGGTGCCGAATTTTAACACCTTTCGTATACCTGGTGCAACTTCTCATGCTCGATGGATGTCAAAATGTATTTATGCACTTAAAATGTATTTGTTTCGTAATGAATTCAATATGACCAACCAAGAGTTAAACGGTATACGTAGTGTCTGTCTGTTCGTAGTTCGTATTTATGTAAAAGCCTGGTTTGGATGCACTAAAGCAATTGAAGCACCAAATCAAGACTTAAATTTAATTAAAAATATTATGGCTTATCCTGAAAGGGATATAGCTCTTGCTTTGCTACAAAAAATCAGCAATCATTTGTGGTATTTGTCGGAAGAAGCAGTCGGTCTTTCATTCTTCGATCCTAATGTAAGTGTTGCAATTAAAAAAAATGGTTCAGGCAATTAATGTTGAAGCAAATACAGAAAAATGCAAGCGAATAATAACTAATCCAACAAATATCGGCACATTTGCGCAAAAAGATTTAAGCGATTTTGTAAATTCCAATACACACGCATTCTTTGATCGTTTAGAAATTTCAAAAGAATTTTTGCAAGTCGATCCATCGGATTGGAATGAAAGATTTGACTACGCTCACGGATCACAAATTTGTAAAAACCTATCTGTAGTGAATGATGCAGCTGAAAGAGGCGCCAAATTCATTACAGATTATAATAATAAATTAACCCACAACGAAGAGGAGAAACAATTCCTTTTTCAGGTGGTTAAAGAATATAACATGAATTATCCCACTTTTAAAAAGACTTCACTATTAAATCAAAATAATATTAATGTTACTATGAGTATGTAATTAATAAAAATATTTAAGTTTATTCTTAATTTTCAAATAAATGTAAATAAAATAAAAAATATATATATTTTTGCCTTATTTCTCATAATAAAAACAAAAAGGTGCTTGGGGCACGGCTAAAAATTATCCAATCGTTGTCAAATTTTTTTTATGCTTTTTGGGACTAAAACGAATATTTTTAGCGCTTGCCGTAACATATATTCGAGAAAATAAATTTGTCCATATAAATAAGGACCGGTCTAATCTATATACTGACACAACTATTAAATGTTCATAGAAATCAGAAAAAGAAATGCTGATGATGCTTTGCCTCGGCCTACTTTCAACGCCCTCCTTTGTAGTGTTTTGTGTAACTATTAACCATTTCGTCAATCTTCGATTCCGAAAAGGATCCAGTTTTTATTAATTAATCTTCTTTGAAATGTCCATCTCGTCTTGTCTTGTATATTTCTCTATCCCAATCAATCAATAATTTTAAGAATGTTGGTAAAATATACCAAACGTAGGCGTAAAGTCTGTGACATCCACCGTAATCTGGAAGTCCTAGAATCCGGACGCCATAGACGTAGGAAGGGCACACCCCGGGTTTTTTAAATTTATCAATACCAATATTAGTGGTGTTTACACAGTTTTGATAGAAGGAAAAGACCAAATGAATCTTTTAAGAAACATGACCATCCAAAGCAAATCATACAATGTTTTCAAGCCTTCAAACTGAAGCAAATTGTGGATCAAGATGTAAACCAACTCGAAGAACATAGTGAGCACATAACGCAAAAAGTCAGATTGTGACAATTGGACGAGGGCAAGTGCTGTAAAGAACAACAAATAACAATTTCTATAAGTTTTACAATCAATTTGGCAATAGAAGAATGATTCCTTGGTTTGGTAGGGTTTAAATAGTATGGAAAATATCCTAATAGTTGGAAAGTCTTAAAATGGTGCAAATGTAATGCCGGGCTACAAGAATGGATTTCAAATGAAAATAATAGAAAAAAATCACAAGGCGTTTTTATTCTCTGCCAGTAACACAAATTAAATTTGATAATTGTCGACTTTTGTTCCAACATACTATCAGCCAAGGCGTATTTATATAGGTGATAGCAGCAGAGCAAAAACAAATTCGACAACAACAAAATACAAGTAATTTTTTTAATGGTTAGCCATACTGTCAAAGCAAAATATATGGGATTTGACAGTTTCGGTTACTTTTTAATGAAAAAAAAATCAGTCAGCTGGGCTCCTGCTTTCACCTGATATAAATACGCCTTCCTGTCAGCATAAACATTTTTCAATGCATATTTCCAAACTTGGAATCATAATGATGTAAAAAGAATTGGCAATGATTTACAAATGAAATATTTGGGAGTGCAATGTTTCAGTTCAATTAGATTGAGTTGCAGATAAGAAAATTGTAGATCGATCATAAACAATTATTTTGTTATGAAAAATCTTTGGAGAATACAGCCAATTTATTATAGGGATTATGGCCGATATTGCAGCAGTCGTACTCCCCAGGACGAATATGCGGTGTTATGTTTTTTGTGAAAGTTTTGTGAAAGAGTCAAGATTTTTCAAAATGTTTTTTGAATGTCGCAGATGTTGAAAATGTCATTTTCGAATTTCGAAAAAAAGTTGTGCTGAATTGTGAAAACCACAGATTTTAGGTTTTGTGTTTTTATTCTGTAGAATTCAGCATAACTTTTGTTTTTTTCGAAATTCAAAAATGGCATTTTCAACATCTGGGACAAATAATTTGAATGATATTGATTGATTTACAAAATACGAAAAAGTTTTCAGTTGTCACTATGAAAAGCCAGGAGAAAATTACTATAAATGCCCAAAATTCGAACAATAAGTTATATATAAGATATATATAATATAAGACAAGATTAAAAAATATAATTCAAATATTTCAGGTGTCTATTAACTAAAAAAATGACCAAAGCGCAACACAAAAGAATACAAGGGAAAAACAATTGTTAGAGGTGATTTAAGGAGCGTTCACACGCAGAAGAAAACTTGTGTTCAACTTTGTAAATCGTTTTTTATATAGAGTTGACTGAAGTCATACAAGTAAATGCTAAATTTTCCTCGTACATAAATTACACATGTGCTTCTTTTGTATAAATAACTAAGTTTACTTAGCAGGTATTCAGTCGTAAAAGTCAAATGTCATAAAGCCCAATAATCGGCATATCGCCCAAATTTGGGCAATAAAAACGTCACTACGCCCAATAAAAATGTCAGAAAGCCCAACAAACTTCTTTGGGCCTTATGACGCGAAGTTTGGGCTTTATGGCATTTTCGTAAAATTAAAGATTTTTTCCTATAGGGTATGTCAAAAGTCGGCTACGTAAAGTAAAGACATCCTGTGTTGCCGCCCTTCGGCCGGGGTTAAAAATTTTCGTTTACTTTGCGGCTACGCAAAGTAAAAGTTTACTGCGTTACCGTCCTTCGGCCAAAGGGTTGTCCAAAGACGTACTTCGTAGTAGAAAATATTTAATCCCGGCCGAAGTCCTTTAACGTAGAAAAACTTTACTTTGCGTAGCCGGCTTTGGGCATACTTCGTAGGAGAAAATCGCAGAAAACTTTTACTTTGCGTAGCTGGTTTTGGACGGCTGAATACTACTTGGATATCATGCGGGTTTTAGGTAATATGTCGCAAATTTGGGCTTTATGACGGTCAGTGGATTGGGCGTTGAATATTTGGGCGTTATTGCTTAGAAATAATGTCACAATGCATCGTTTTTGGGCTTTATGACATTTTCAATTTGGGCGTTATGACCGTACGCCAAAATTAACTAGTTAGTTGGAAAATGGTGTAAGTGTAAATATGTAAGTTGCCTATTTCATGCATTTTGTAGCAGATACTTGCAAAAATATACAACAGTGCGTACGATTTTGCAAGACCATCTGGCAACAACAGTTTATTAAATTTTTCATCTTCAACAAGATAAGTCGTCCAAATGTACAAAATGGAAAAGGACTTTAGTCGAATAAATAATAAGGTAAGTGTGTGTTTTGTGACTTTGTTTGTACCTGTGTCTGTGGCGTCTTTTTAATATTTGAAAATCATAAGCCCGAATATGGCATTACCACCTTCTTGGTAGATCGTGAGGCAATACGTGTATCATTTATATGACTATTGCAATATCGTTTGCAAGTGATAATAAGGAGTGTATGTATCATTTGGGACAGACTCCGTTTCTCGACTTGTTAAGCTGTTTGAGCCATGTCTGACTACCTGGTGTACACGATAACTGTCAAGGGGAGTTAAATAACTTCTTTCAACTTTCCAAACTATATATCTTTTCCAAACTTAGTTTATGTTCGGATATGGACGATATTGCCACACCATTTCTGATACCTCCCACTCAAATAGACATACTGATACACGTAACTTCCGTAAAGATAGTTGAAAGTTCCAATTTGTTATTAGAAAATATTTTCACTTTAAACTTATAAAATATTTATGCTTTTGTCACACTCGTGTATTAACTTGTTGTAGAGGGGGACACCACCTACGTTTAAAGGTTACCCAAATACAATTCCAGAACAGCACAACTTTTTTGATTCGGTCCGTCATTATTTGTTGCGCTGTTATTTGTATCCTATCGAACTACGCTTTTCCGTTGTTTCTAGGTGTTTTGAAGGTTATACATTCGAATTCCACCTACTCGATCAAGTTATTTCTTACGAAGAAATTTTTTATTTTGTTTGATAGTTGTCTATGGATAATCTTTAAACGTAGGGGACGCCACCAGCCTCAACAATTTTTGTCGGGATCGACCCAATAACTGTATTTAAATTAATATTAAAATTTTGCAACATTTACTTCATTTATTCTCAGGTTGGTATCGATTATAGAGTCTCATTCGAGCATAATGCTTTTAATTACTCAAATTTGACGAGTTTACTGGAAAGGACCCCATTATTTTAAACACTTTAAAAACAACAATCATTAAAAATGATGTAATCAATAAAGGTATATATTTCAAATCATTTATTATGGAAGTGTTTTACATAATACAGGATTTTCCAACAAGAGGTGTTTTTTTGAATCACCCGGTATTTTGACGCTTTTATTCTATGACATTTGACAAGTAGAAACTACGCCATTACTAACAAGTAAGGAAAGGCTAAAGTCCGAATACAATTCAATTCGGTAAAAAAGTGAAAATGCGATGAATTTTTGTATGTTTCCTAATCACAGGCTAATATGACCTGGTCCAATATGTCAAATCGAGAAGAATATTTGTATCGGGGCTATATCCAAACATGGAATGAAGTGAATAACTAACAATAAGTTCTTCCAGTTCAAGTTTTACGTGTTATGCTCACTTTGAAGAAATTCGGCGGGAGTGCAATTTGTATGGGAGCTATATATAAATCTGAACCGATCTAACAGATTTCTACCACAGGTGTTTCTAGTGGAACTATAAGATGTTTTGCCAATTTTACAGAAAAGCTGTTAAAATATGTGGTATCTAGGTGAAAAGAGTGAAATCGGGAGTGAAATTCGTATGGGGGCTATATATAAATCTGAACCAATTTTCTTCAAATTAAATAACGTTCGTCATTGTCCCGAAAAAATTCGTTGTGCTAAATTTCATTTGGTTCTGGCTACAATTACGACATGTATCGTGATTACAAGAATAGATGGACAGACGGACGGACATTGCTAAATCGACTCAAAAAGTGATTCTAAGTCGACCCTTCCTTTTGGATGTTACAAAAAAATGCACATAGACATAATACTCTCGTGGAGTATATAAAAGTGGAACGATACACGCTTTAACAACGCATTGAGATTATTAAAATTCACTACAAAAATGGTGAAAATCTTGCAGTCACAGTTCGCAAAACTAAAGCGTTTTTGGGTCGTCGTGAATCAGCTTGTCGGACCGCAATACAGAAATTAGTGGGAAAATTCGAGCTGTTGGGACAAGTTAGTGATGTGAAGAATAAAACCCGTGCCTCTGGGGCCTCTCCATCCTCATCGTGTGACTGTTTGGTGCGGTTTATGGTACGGCGGGTCATTGGACCTTACTTTTACGAAAATGAGGTTGGATCAACAGTTACGTTGAATGGATTGCGCTATCGAGAGATTATTAATGATTTTTTATGGTCGGAGTTGGATGGTAATGATCTGGACAACGTTTACTTTCAACAAGACGGCGCTACGTGCCACACAAGCAACGAAACCATTGCTCTTTTACGGGAAAAGTTTCCGGACTGTGTTGTCTCTCGAAGAGGTGATCACAATTGGCCACCGAGATCTTGTAATTGAACACCCTGCGACTTCTGCCTTTGGGGCCAAGTGAAAGATAAGGTATACGCCAACAGCCCAGCGTCGATTCAAGACCTCAAAGATAGAATTCGTGAGGCTATCGAGGACATAGGGCAGCCACTTTGCGATTTGGTTATGGAAAGGATGTGGTCCTGTAAGCGTGGTCGTGGTGGCCATTTGGCTGATGCTCTTTTTCATTATTAATGACATACATTCTTCTTTATTATGAAATAAACATCCGATCATTTATCTCAAAAAATTGTATTTTTCTTTGAATACCAAAATAACACCTCTTGTTGGAAAACTCTGTATATATAAAGGGTCCGCCATCTAACGTTTTTTTTTTTCAACTATTCAACGGTTGGACTATTATTTGTGGGGTGCTCTCAGCAGCCATTTGAATGAAATTATTTTCCATTATTAACCGGAAGGATTGTACTTTCAAATAAAAAAAGAAATTTGAGAAAATATTAAGTAGTTTTTTTATAGCATTTTCAAAAAAAAAAAGTTATTTGTTGAAATATGTGGTTTCTAGAGCGAAAAAAGTAAATCATAGGAGACATTGGTATGGGAGCTATATAAGGGTCCGCCATCTAACGTTTTTTTTCAACTATGCAACCGTTGGACTATTATTTGTGGGGTGCCCGAGGCAGCCATTTGAATGAAATTATTCCATTATTAACCGGAAGGATTGTACTTTCAAATAAAAAAGAAATTTGAGAAAATATTCAGTAGTTTTTTTTTAACTCCCAGCAAAGCTTTACAAAAGAAGTAACAGAAATTACAAGTTACGAAAGTGAAGATGATCAAATTTCGGTAGTATTAGTAGGAGAGGAGATTGTGTTTCTTGGCAAATCGTTTATTCAATTTGAAACATATCTCGATTCAATAATTTTTTAAACTACTTAAAACAATGAATATACAATTTCCAATTGAATGTCTATTGTTTGATATTAATATTGCAAATGCTGTGCCAAATTTATCTACATTTATAAATGATTTAAAAAATATAATAATAAAAAAATATAAATAAAAATATAAATAAATAACAATTAAAATTAGTTTTAGTTTTTAAAATGATCTATGATCTCGTTTTTGAAACTATATTAATTGTATTCAACTAAACTTTTGAATGGCCTTGTTGGTATACTATTGATGTTGTAGTGGAATATTCCTTAAATCTCTTCTTTGATAAGCCTTCCTTTTTTGATGTAAGCCTTCTACACCTTCTAGTGAATATATTAAATAAATAGGTTTTTGATTAAAGCCATATGCGTTTTTATTTGGGAGGGAAATAGAATACTAATTAAATGATTTTTGGTAATTTATTTTATTCAATTTAGTAAAAAAAACATTAAAAATTGCATAAATGAAACATGGAATGGTAAAAATTTCCAATTGCTTGCGTTTTTTATATTGCGACAATTTGTATGTATTGAGGAAATACAAATACAAATTGAAATACAGCCAAAACATACAAGGTAATTTTTTATTTTCACAAGTTTTATTGTATAACTGGCAGTAGTTTTTTTGGTACCAAATTACTCAAAGAAGTTTTAAAGTTGTACTTCACCAAAGAAACTTAGGGAAAGTGTACGCCTTTCTTTTACGATTTCTCACATTCTTTGCGTATAGGAACGAAATATTTTCTAAATCCTCAATAAACAATCCGGGGAGAGTATGATATCCGAGGCCCAAGATCTTACATATACACCCATCCCATAAATCCCATGTATAGGCATATAAATATAAAGAAACTATGAGGGAATCATTATTATCATCATTATTTTAGCAGTAATTAACAAACAAACGGTAGAATTTTTCTGTAAAATACCCAGCAAAAAAATTGGAAGTACTTCCGTAGAAAACCCATTTTAATCGCATCTCAAAATCCAAATGTGCATTTTCCCGGTTTTGAGGAAGTTCTTTTGAACAGTTTCCAAAAAAGTCAAAAATATTGAGTCGTGTCTGTCATAAAGACGTAAGCAACACAATTTTGGATCATTTACATAATCTCTGAAAAATACAAAGCTTTATATAGCCCCGTTACGGATTTACAGCAAAATCAACTTTGACGTAATTACACATTTCGAATCGTTACTCGTTGTTCTACCGCCGGTAGCGGTGGATTTTTAAAAAAGAAATGGAAACTAGTGAATAAGCAGATCTATGACACTACTAAAAATAACCTTAAAGACTTTCAAAATAAAGGTCATCCCTCTTATGATAACTCCATGTTAAATTCATTGGTGATGATTCCAATTTTCACTACATCCGAAACACACTTCTTCAGGTATTCTCTTTCTGCTGGGTATAAGTTTTATATAATAAAATGATTATTTTCTCTGAGAAATGCTGAACCAAAGTCGGACCCGACATCGTACTATAATCTTTAAGTGCTAAGGGGTAATGATGCCAACGTAGCCCCTTTCGGGCTATATTTAACCCGTTTAGTGTTGTCCGAAACCTGAAAAAAATATTTTTAGCCCGAAACTAAAAAACGGTTTGGTTTAGCACTTTCAGCTCTATTTATGAGTATTGCAACATTGTGTTTACTGATACCGGTTTATGATCCATACCAATAAAGAAAAACAAAATTAGATAGCATCTGTTCATACGCAAGCTTCTTAGTAGAACGACGCTACATAGATTTGTATTAAATGCTTTAACTTTACCATATTCAACTGCCTAATATATATTCAATATAGCCTAAAAAGATGAAATCTTTGATGTTTAATCTGCGAAGTAATTTTTTTATAATACTTCAAAATATAATACTGTGCGATAATATTATGTGTTATATAAATGGACATAAAATTCTTAAAGTAGACGTCAAATATAACAAATCTGTGTAGTCAGTTCTTTACTTTCTGGTAGAGTTTGAATAAAGGGGACTTGTCATTTTTGAGGGATATAATTTTGTACTTTTCCGCTAGTCCTACTAGCTAGAAAGAGGGCCTAGTATTTTTTGTGCAAGTTACAACTTTGGTGGCATTCTAATCCTTAAGTGTCCTTTTTGAAAGGACTTTTTTGATTTTCTCAAAGGTAAAATTGGTCCATAAAGGGAGGAGCTGGGGGATTAAGATCTTCCACAAAAATGATCCTCATAAAATTCCACAATATACAGTATCGGACAAAACATTTGCAACTCATAAGCCAAATTCTGTTTTCACTACGAATTTGGAAATTTATTACTTTTTATTTCGCATATTTGTGTAAATAGTGATGTTTGATACTTAGGCAGTAATTTCAGATGTAGTTTGTGTTCTGTTATCATAAGTTTGCATAACTGTGGTGCCTAATACGAAAGTGCTTCTTGTTTTGACACGACAAAACAATTGCAACTCCACAATTCTTGTTGAAAGTCGTGCGAATACCGTTATGTCTTATTTTGTTTGGACAATTCTCGCAGTTTTTTGACAGAAAGAAACGAGTAGAAGTAGTTGCAGATGTAAATTGAAAAGAAAAAATCAAAAAACACGCGGCCGTAGTCATACAGATTTATCCATCAAGATGGCACCGAATAAGTTTGGCGAAGCTTTACGAAAGCTTATTGTTGACGATTTTAAGCAAGGAATTTCCCAAAAATAACTCTCTAATAAATATAAAGTGCATAATTCGTCAAATTTTGTCACGTTTCCAAACAACAAAATCTGTGAAAGTGATCAGCAAGGGAGGTCGCCCTCGAAAAACTGACCAAAGAACGGACTCGTTATTAGTGAGAGAGGTTAAAAAGTTTCCTTTTAAATTGGCCCCTAAACTAGTAAACGAATTCAATTTACCAGTTAGCTCAAGAACTATTTGCCGACGTCTTGTTGACGCTGATCTAAAAACTTATCGTCCTGCTAAAAAACCGTTGATATCCAATCGCAACCAATCTAAACGAATGCAGTTTGCCAAAGAACACATTAACTGGACAGTTGAGCAGTAGAGAAACGTGCTTTTCAGTGATGAATCCAAATTTAATCTTGTTGGAAGTGACGGCATAATACACGTAAGAAGACCAAGATGCTCCAGAAAGAGTTTTGTGTTAAGACTGTCAAGCATGGAGGGGGCCACGTCATGGTTTTTCGGCTAATGGACTAGGTCCACTACTTCGAATCAACGGTATAATGGATAGATGGATGTACAAAAATATCCTCGAAGAAGTTATGTTACCATATGCCGAATGGGAAATGCCTATACGTTGGACGTTTCAACAGGATAACGATCCAAAGCACACATCAAGGGTGGGCAAAACGTGGTTTGAGCATAACAATATTAATGTTATGAAGTGGCCACCTCAATCACCGGATCTTAAACCGATCGAAAACCTTTGGTCAATTGTGGATAAGGATTTTGATCGTAATAATGTAAAAAAATACTGACGATTTTTTCATACGCCTGCAGAGTGCATGGAATAATATAACACAGGATACAATTGATCATTTAATAGAATCCATGCCCCGACGATGCAAGGCTGTTATTGAAAATAAAGGATTCGCAACGAAATATTAGAAATTAAGCCTTTGAACACAAGATGTTATCGAGTTGCAATTGTTTTGTCTTATTCAAGTTGGAACTTAGCTGATATTTAGTTTCATAAAATTGAAAATATTAATGAAATTAATTTAAGTTTAATCTGAAATGTTAATTGAAGTCTATAAAACATAAATATAATATAAAAAATGGAATATTATAACCCTACATGTTTTCTTTTGACATAATAATGAAATGTATATGATAGTTGCAAATGTTTTGTCCGATGCTGTAGTTCCGACAATAAGAATTCTCTCAGACATTAATTTAAAACATTTTTTCACTTAGTAAAATGCTCCCTTGGACCAAAAAATTAAAATTTTGGCCCACTGTAAAAAGAAACTCAGACCTGCTGGACTATAAACTAATTGTGCAAAAATGGTCTATTCTGTTCCAATCAAAAAGTCTTAATTTGTTGTACTGTTTATTATTTTACTCGTAATGGCCGGCTGCAGGCAATTTCGGAAATATAATCTATCATATCTCCTATATTTTCTAACGTATCGGATCATATGCATAGCTTACATTAGCCCACCAATAGAATATATTAACAATACTTTTTTAGAAAGAAAGCTATTACATTTAACTTATTATCACACTTGATAGATATTTGCAATGTCATAGTATTTTTAATTATAGGCATATTGTCTCGAGCTATTAGAAAATGTAGTTCGAGTTCGAATCTTACTTTTATATTTTAATCTGCATCAGTCGTTTTTAGCAGGCTGCAAACTCTTTAGCAGTTTAAATGGTGAAGCAAAACTGTTGGCAGAAAAACTGTTCTAATAGCAGAAACGTACCAGCTGATACGCAACAAACAGTCACTGCTGTTAATAGCAGACTTTTTTCTAAGTGTGGGCACCATATGTGCTTTATTAGTTGGGTGCGATTTTTTAGACGGATATTCGGAAAGTGAGTTGTGCTTCTCATTCTTTTGTGAGAGGATGGGTATGTTCTGGAAGTAGTAGTAGTGTGCAGCCAAGTATTAAATGTCACCATGAAGTTTGTAAATAAAAATGGTCTTGAGCCAGGAGAATATCCCAGTTCTAATCAAATATTGATTAACAGGACAAACTAAAAAACGCAAAAATTTAAACAAATGAATGAATACGAAATCTGAATGAGTCGCGCGACAGTCAGACAGATCGCGTACAAAATCGCATAATGAAAACAAAGCCAGACGATTTCGAGAGGGAATCACTCGAAAGTTTTGATAAATTCCACACTATTCCTGCGGTCAGGGATATATTTCACGAGGCAAACAATGGATATAGAATTAAAGTAAGCAATTTTGTATGGGATCGGACTTTTGTAAATCGACCTATTATAATCTCGTCACACTGCACTCTAGCTGAAATGACATAAGGTCTATTTTCAAATGTCAATTTTGCATGGGATCTGACATTTGAAAATCGACCTTATGTCACTTCAGCTTGATTTCGCATGAGTGTAAATGAGTTTTGTATGTTTACAAAAACAAATTGCATTACTATTGAAGTGTAATAACGGGTTTCACGATCTGATGTATTTGTGATGAACTTTTACCATAAATACAATTTTGTACATCAAATCGCTATATATAAGGGTTTAAGTATCGTATTTTTGACAAATCATTGTACGTATTTCAAAAGTAAAGAAATTGGGCTTTGTATACATACACAATTTTAATTTAAAATACAAGTAAAATTTACCAAAAATACAAGACCAAATGATGAGCCAAAAATACAATGCTGAAACCCAATTGTATTCGTATTATATGTTGTATTGTATATCACTATTTGATGTACAAAATCGTATTTACGGTAAATGTTTATCTCAATACATCAGATCATGAACTCCACTATCATAAAATGCCAAACTGCACTAAACATCCACTAAACGCACACAAAAGCGATGTCGCGACGCCCTCATGCGACACTTATGCAGCTACATAAAAATGTGAGACGGCACTTCTGCCGCTATGACTGAGAGCAGCTCAAAATTATACTAAACATCGTATTTTAGTGGATTTTTTGACAATTTAACGCACCACATATTTTTTTCAATACTATCCCATTGACTTCACTTCGTGAGGCCCCCTAGTGTACGCATATTAGTGTATGTGTGCGTACAGTGCAACCTCGACTAGCACTACCCTCGATTAATATCATAGATCTTTTGCAAAATTCATTTGTTCCCACTAAAATGTAGAAAACGGAGGAGTGGTGGTTGGAGAGCAATGGTCGTATTTATTCAATTTGGTTTTATTTTAATTTGCAAATGCGTGCAACATATTGGAGCCTTTATTGCAACTGTGTACCATTTCGTTTGTCGAGGTTGCACTGTATGTTGTTTGTTTATCGCGCGTTATGTTTTTGTTGTAAGAAATCCTGTAATTATCATCTGCATACGTTCGTATGTAAGAATGTCTGGCTGTTATTATATATGCATACATACATAGGTATGTACTTATGTATGTATAACCTGAGACGTTAAAAAATCTAGATTATGTCCGTTCGTACACCGTACACAAACTAACAAAAACAATGACAATAATAATAATAGCAAAAAACATTAATCTGAAGCGCCGTTTCGTACCGTTTGCAGCCGCCGTTTAAAAACCTGCGTTCCGACCCCGACCGATCTCGTTTCTTAGCTTAATTTTTCCACACTCTTTGATTTACTTTGCAATTTTTTTAAGTTATTTCGGTCCTTCTACTTTTGATATTATTGCATTTAAGCGGATTTTTATTTTGGCTTTTCGACAATCAACTAAATATGTAATTTATTTTCACGTCTGTCGTTTTTTCGTGTTTGGTAAGTAAATTTGCGACACAGAGCGGCCCTGACCAACCTCGTTCAATGAAAAAAAATCACTAAAATTTGTTGAAAAACGCGGATTGAAATCTCCCCAACAACATGACTCTGTCAAAAACAGAAAAACAAAAAAACAAAAAAAAACAAAGAAACAGAGAGCACAGTCAGTCAGACGCATCATAAAACCTTACATACATACTTACATATGTACATATATCTGAGCTGTGCGTACACATGGGTGTATGGACATTCATGTCGTCACCTAAAATGCAGAAAACCCTAACGACAAAAACCGGAAAATTGAGAAGTAGACTGATTATGATAAAATGTTCTCTGATTATTCTTCCTATCTATACATGGCATATGTATGTTTTCATTGATATAACTTTTGGACAGAAAGGTCTACCAGGCTCGAAGAATAAAAAGGTGCAGAATATTGTTTCTGACTTGTATTAGTAAACGAAAATATAATAAAGTTGAAGAGTCCAACGGGCAGCTTAGTTGCAATAATGATAATACTAATACGGATGCAAAGCCACATTCAGGATTTATTCACTTTTTATACCATCACTCTACAGAGTTGGAGGGTATATATCATTTGGGACTAGGGTTTGGGGTTTCCCGGACTTTTTTCATTTCCCGGGAAAACGGGAATGAAAAATTTCATTCCCGGGATTCAAATCAAAAACGAATGTTATTGTAAAAATATTTTACAAATTATTTTTCATTTTACAAATATTTTACTCTACACCCTTTCAAGATTATATTCAGAACATACAAATTTATATTGAGAAATGTAAAGTCATATTAGGGACATATAAATTCATAATGGGTAATGTACATTTATAATAGGAACATGTCAATTCATAATGAGATATATAAATCATAATTCATTGAGAACAATTAATTCATAATGAGATATTCATTGAGAACAATTAATTCATAATAGAAATACCAATTCATAATGAAATATACAAGTTTGTAATCAGAAAATCCAAATTCATAATCAGAAAATACGTTTTCATATTCAGAAAATATGAATTCATAATGGGAAAATATGAAATCATATAGAGAAAATGTAAATTTATAATGAGAACATTTATAAAATATGTGTTTCTACGAAAATATCCATAGAAAAACGTACATACATAGCTTCGATTATAAATTTTAAAGTTCCTGATTTCTACGAAAATATCCATAGAAAAACGTACATACATAGCTTCGATTATAAATTTTAAAGTTCCTGATTATCAATTTATATTATATGAATATATATTCCTGAATAAGAATTTATATTTTCTCATTGTCAATTTGGATTTTCTCATTTTGTATTTATATATCTCATTATCAATTTGTATGTTCTTATTATGAATTTATATTTCTCAATATGAAATTACATTTCACATTACGAATTTACAGTGCTGATTATGAATTATCATGCTCCTATTATTAATTTACATTTCTCATCATGAACTTACATATTCCGATTATAAATTACATTTTCTCTCTATAAACTTGAAAAGTTGTAGACTAATCGTCAGAATTGGACATTTATATCGCAGGTAGAAGTGACTGACACCTACACTAGATTCAAAATTGAAAACGATTAAGGAAACAAATAACCAATTTACGGAGAATGTTATGACGCATTTAATTTAGAATATTCATTCGTCTGGAGACAAAAATATTTTATAGAAAAAGGGGGAATATTCTAAACTGTAAAAACAATAGAAACATAAAAAATTAATATTAATTTAATAAATTCATAAAAAATAAAAAGATTGAAATAGTCCAGTCATTAATTCTTACAAAGGACCATTTAAATACACCGTAGCATATATTTATATTCCTATTAGATTTCTCTTGAAAGTTTCCAGGCGAACAATTTTTTTTGTATTCCTATTTTTAGACCATTTCTTTCTGGCTACATATGTAAAGTAAATTGTTCTTGAAGAAGATATTCACCTCGATTCTTCTAGGAAAACAAGAAAATTTACATTATGTAAGCCATAGTATTGTCGGCATGATATTTTTATTTCACAATAAAGATCCTGCAAATAGTCTCACAAAAAGTTTTTATTCCCCTAGCTGGGTTTCGCATAAAATGACTATTTAGCGAATTTAAAAAGTTTTGTTTGTAGTAATATAATATAAACAAATACTCAATAAATACTTAATATACATTATTGCCAGTAATGTAAATACATATATATGATTTTGAAATACATCTAAAAATTCCATTTTATATAGTAACATTAAATTATTGATCAACATAATAAATGAATTATTTTTTAATATTTCCCGTATTCCCGGGAAATTGAAAAATTTTTCCCGGGAATTCCCGGAAATATTTGAAACGATTCGGGAATTCCCGGACCCCAAACCCTATTTGGGACAGAAAAAAGTGTAACGCATTGATGGAGTGACTTAAGACTCTAAGGATGTTTGGACCAAATCCGTTTCACGACTTTTTAAGATGTTTGTCCGTCTGGCTGGCTGATGTACACGGTAACTCTCGAAAGGAGTTAAAGAATCGATTCAAACTTTGCACATCGTAATATTTTTCCCAAACTTAGTTTAAGTTCGAAGATGGGCGAAATTGCCACGCCCCTTCTGGTACCTACCACACATATTCCAATGTTAAATTAAACCTCACATAACTTCCACACGCATAATCGGTATTTGATAAAGTTTTAATAATCACTTTAAGTGTACTAAACATGGTGGGTTTTGCAACGCCCCTTCCAGTACCTCCCACATAAATCACGCCAAACTATATAACTTCTATACCGATGATCGGAATACTGTGAAATTTGATATTTGACAATGTTTTTATAGAAGCTACATTCGTATGGAATATAAGCGATATTGTCATACCCCTTCTGGTACCTCCCATACAAGTGGCATAAACTTTGGTTACAATAAAACCGACATAACATCTATTCGGGTAGTCCAAATCATTTGCAATTTGATATTTGAAAATATTTTTATAATCACTTTAAACCTAAAAATATTTACGTTTTAGCCCCTTCATGTACCTCCCACACAATTATCTCTATCCTAGGTAATATTAAACCCTTCATAACTTCTATACTGGTTCATGGAATCCACTATGACTTGATATTTGATCATGTTTTTACAATAGTTTTACAAATGTGGAAGCTGGGACCATGTGACACCTCCTGGTACCTTCCATACAAATTATTCTGTGGAAATTTAATTCCTTATAACTTACGCATATATGTTCTCTGAAAGTTAGGGTATATATAAGTCGGTTTAGCCGACTGAAGCTTACTTATTTGTTATACGTTTCACTAGGGTATTATGTTTTTGTGCATTTGTTTGTAACACCCAAAAGGAAGCGATATAGACCCATTGTTAAGCATACCGATCGACTCAGACAATTTAAAGAGTTTAAGGATTTTTCCTTTTTCTGCATAGATATCACAATGTATTTCTTGAAATTGTAGATATAATTTAATATTACAACGGCGCCTTCGCAGTGGTTGTTTAGAATAATTCATAAAGTATTTAAGAAATAAGTCCTTGCAAACGAACGAGGATTAAATTAATATTCAAGAATTTTTTAAACAATTTCAAATGTTTTTATAAGTTCATTAATACTTAAATGTATGAAGAATTCGGCTTAAATTTCAAAATCATTTCAACTTTACATTTTTAAGTTAAAATTTCCCAAATGGAATTTTTTCCATACAAAAAATTTCATATTTTTTTCTCACTTAAAACCTTGAAAATATTCTTCCACATAAGTTTCAATTTACTCAATTGTAAGAATTTTTTATTAGATCCAAAGAAATGTTTTAAATAAATCTACTAGCCTTTTGCTAGTAAATGAACTATTTACTATGGATTTGAAAGAAGGAAACTATTCATACTTAGTTAATTTTCCAACTTTTTGAGACATTTTTACTGGAGCGTTTGGCAACCGCTCATATTTTATTGCCAGGATCTGCGAGAAATATTTTGATACATTCGTCCGACAGACACTGTCGGCAAAATTGCATTTCAGTAATCCATCTATCAGTACTCTCAAAGGAATATGTCAGTTAAAGAAAGCAGAAAGTCTACTGAAAGCGCAGCCTTTCTGCAGTTAAAAAAGAGACAGCAGATTTGTATCTGCTGAGATGGTAAACAGCTGATTGCTGTTTTTAGCAATAGATGTGATACGCACATTGTCCCAAGCTAATATAAAAGAAAATTCGAGCTAAACTCGCTTATGAACTTATCTATCTATTTTTATATTTTAATTAACAACAGCCAATTTTGGCAGACTGCAAACTCTTTAGCAGTGTGAATGGTGATGTAAGATTGCACAAAATTGCTGATATGTCAAAAAACAGCTGTAATAGCAGAAAAGACAATCGCTGCTTTTATTAACAGACTTGTTCTCTAAGTGTAGAACTTTTTTTAAATAGTTGCTCGAAATTACATACATACATATCAAGGGCTTATATTCATAAGTGGCTATGAACAAAAACAGGAGAGCGAGAAAACTGATTTATCCATAATTTGAAGAGAAATTATTAATCATTCCTCTACATTCCTGCTACTATTAAAAAGTTTTCGAAATTTCCAATTATTCGCGGTTTCATGGTTCATAGCCACTTTTGTATGTTTAAAATTGAGCTCTATGAATGTTGAAATAAGAATAAGATTTATTGTAAACTCCATAACTTTTTTCATGAAATCTTGGCCATGTTGTATACAAAACGCATTTTCTGTGATGTACACAGAGAATTTAAAGATTCCAGCTTCATCCGTCAGATTGGTCGCTTGTAACATATAAGTAGCCAGTCGCGAAAATTTATGAAAATCCAAAATTCGCGGTTGCAATTCCTTATATTTTAAATTTCTTCATTCATAATTCTGAAACCTTTCATACACAAATATTTCCCATGAAGTCAGCAATCACATGCCAAAGAAATATTCTTGTATTCTCAATATAATACAAAGTTACGCCGGTTTGTCTAAAGATACTTTTCACAATTTTTGACTTTACAGCCAATATTTATTTAGAAAAATGTTTTAAACAAAATCGTTGTAGCGAATTATAACCTTCGGTTTTATGCAGCTCCATTGTTGAACTATTTGATTTATATTATTTTTATGTTCATAGCCACTTATGCAGTCACAAATTAACGTGCGAGGTGATAACCAAATCAGAAAATTAAAAAAATTACTTTAGAAAGAATTTTCCACATTTATATGACAGATGACATCCAAATCTGAGAATAGTTTTGCATCAAAAACTCATTTTCGAGAAAATTGTTCATAGCCACTTTTGAATATAAGCCCTCGATATATATTTTGAAGAAATATTATACAAAAAAGATCAAATTCCTCGGCCTTCAGTCCCGCATTTTTTCTATGATAAGTTCAGAAAATTGGATATGCTTTTTGACAAAGTATGGGTCTAAATAGGATGTCTAAAGAGTTTTGTGGTTTTTAATTTATATAGGACATGAGTAACAGGATGTTTACTCAAAATCATTATACACATATTTAGATTAAATAAAAAATATTTGGAATTGTTTCTTAATTTTTATAATCTTAAATATGTATAAATTCGAATAACAAATACAGTTTTTTTGTATTCGATGAAATGCAAGAAAAAACAACTAGAAATGTTAATTCCAAAAAACCAAATAATTGGCATTTTAGAGTTTCGTTTTCCTACGTAGATCCAAGTTACTGAATTTGTTGTTTCTCTTTTGAATAATACTTGTTACATATGTACAAAAAAAAATACTAACTCTGAAAAATATTTGACATAAGTGATAAATATAACAAATATTTTAGTAAGTTAAAAATCATTTCTTATTGTTTCGCAACTTTAAAGTAGATTTTAAAATAGAGACCTACACGCAGAGAAAAAATGCATTTCGTAGAAACGAAATTTTAGACACGTGAACATCGTTTTTGAGTTTCTTTTGTGAGAAAATTAGTTTGTTTGCGGTAAACATGTCATCAGTTGTTGTAAATGAACAAAGAGAAATAAGTTTATGTATATCAAACAGTTTTTTTCGTTTGTCGAAAGGGATTTGTATTATAATTGCAAACTCCCAAAACATTGGAAGTAACAGAAACCGTTGTTGTTGCATATGTGTTGAAAATAGGACACATCGGTTCAGATTTAGATACAGCTCCATAAAAATATCCAATCGCAAATGTTACATCTTAGCGCTCTACAAACATCAAGCAAATTATTTGCTTTTATTAAGAATGTTTTTAGATTTCATTATGATATCATAGTGGTTCTTATATACACTGTTTTAAAATTACTAAATGATTTTGTTATTAAATTTCCAAACTTTTATTGCAGTACACAATTAAAAGTTCATAAGATATTGCTCTAGTCGAATGTCAAGAAGTTGTATCAGTTAATAAAAATGAAAATTTTCCGAACAATTTGGTGCCCATTAGCGAAATTAGCACTACACAATCTTGAAATTGGCACAATTCGTTTAGTTTGTTTGTATTTTTCATAACCTCTGTCCGAAATTCAAGAAAGTGCCCACGATCTTTTATATAATTTTCGTGTTTTCATGATTTTACTGCAAAATTACCATTTCAGGCGAGTTATTTTAAAAAGAACTTAAAAATTCTATTTTTTATTGCTTCAGAAAGTCTAGAAGGTTTTAAAAAGTATATGTTCAAAACCTCTCCCGGGGGGGGGGGTTTGAACCCCCAAAACCCCCCCATGCGCACGGCCCTGGTGAAAGTGGGTATCATCGATCCATGCTATAGGACACTTTCTAAAATCCTCACTGAATTGAATTGCAACGGCGTAGAATATGAAGGGTATCACATAGTCGCCCCGTTCGACTTTAACTTGTTTTATTTTTAAGACCTTTTTTCTTCAAATTTTACTTCATTGTTCCATGACATGGAGCAATGAAGCCATGCAGTCTCTTATGACAAAATATTTGTTACAACTATAACCAATGCCAATAATATGAAACAAGTAAAAACGGCGACAAGTTCGGCCAGGCCGAACTTTATATACCCTCCACCATGGATTGCATTCCACAGAGGATGTCGATTTTCGTAGAAGTGCAGTAATATTACAGGAAAATATAAATTTTTCAATATAGCCAAACCAAAACAAATATTGAAAAAATAATTTTATAAATAAATATAACATTTTTTCAAACCACGTTTATAAGGCAGGCTAATACTTCAAGTCAATTAAAACAAGTAAAAACGGCTTTATTGTCGGCCGGGGCGAACTTTATATACCCTCTACCATGGTTTGCATTCCACAGAGGCTGTTGATTTTCGTAGAAGTGCAGTAACATTACAGGAAAATGTTAAAATTTTTAATATAGCCAAACAAAAACCAATAAAAATATTGAAAAAATAATTTTATAAATAAATATAAAATTTTGATTATTCAAAAACACGCTTATAAGACAATTCAACAAATATATATTCTTTTATTTATATTTTCAAAAAAAGCTTAAACACCATAAATATTTGTAGGTAGTGGGTGCTGGTTGTATTTATATTCTTTTTTAATTACAAAAGAACAAATTTTGAAAATACATTATCTCACGTACAGGGTGGCTGATGAATACTGCTACCATGCTACTTAATGCTGTTGTTAAAGGACTTATTCTTTGCAGAACTGCATCAAAAGTGAATCCCTTTCAACACTGTGTGGTTTCAACAGGATGATGCGACTTTGTCACATAGCCAGGTCCTGCTATGAGAGAGAATTGCTGCGAAAGTTCCCCAAGAAGGTGATTTCTAGACACTCGACATTTCGTTGGCCCCCAAAGTCTCGTGACCTCACTGCACCTATCTTTTTCTTGTGGGGTTATTTCATCTGGAAGTTTACAAACCAAATCAAAAAAATGGATGATTTAAAGCAATGCATTCGACAACAATTGAGACAATTCTTACCGCAACTCTGCAGGATGTAATAAATAATGAATTTTGCACACCGGCTATCGTCATGCCATTTAAATTCTTTTATTTTTAAACCCGTTAAAAAGGTTTAATAAAAATGTATCGGTTGTCAAATGAACAAAGAAAAAGTAATTTACATGAATTAAACAAAAAGTTATTTTAGTTTTTTAATGTAGTGTCATTCATCAGCCACCCTGTACATAGTGCAAAATAACCTAACTCTATGATTCAACCAATTTTTGCCGTAAACGTAAAAAGTACGAATCATCGATTTTTTTATTTTGCGTGTCTATGCAGTCAGAGGAATATATACACCGAATTCCATGATTCTAGCTGCTCCCATTTGGTTGGTACTATTTTAAATACACTTTTCCTATTTTACACCCTTAAGAGTACGACTTTCTAAAATATCTTTATTTTACGTACCTAGACGGATGTAAACACCGAATTTCATCATTCTACCTGTAGCCGTTTATATGGTACTATTTTTATCCCTCTGTACCTATTGTATTCCTTGAAAGTGCGAGTTTGAAAAACTTTTTATTTTTCGTGTCAGAGGAATGTATACACCGGCGTTAAGTTCGGCCGGGCCGAACTTTATACACCCTCCACCATGGATTGCATTCGACAGAGGCTGTTGATTCGTAGAAGTGCAGAAGTATTACAGGAAAATATATTTTTTTTAATATAGCCAAACCAAAACAAATACATAGAAACATTGACAAAAATAATTTTATAAATAAATATAATATTTTTATTATTTCAAACCTCGATTATAAGGCAAAGGTTACCTATACGTTTACATATCAAAATAATACTTCCAGTCAATTCAAATATTTATACTTTCAGAAAGCTTAAATACCATAAATATTGGTACAGAATGGACGCTACAGTTGGTTGTATTTCCATTCTATTTTAATTCCAAAAGTACAAATTTTTAAAATCCATTATCTCACGTACATTGTGCAAAATAACCTAACTTCATAATTCAACCAATTTTTGCCGTAAAAGTAAAAATTACGAATTTGGAAAAATGTTTTTATTTTGCGTGTCTATGCAGTCAGAGGAATGTATACACCGAATAACATGATTCTATCTACGGCCATTTAGTTGGTACCATTCTTATCCCCTTCTTCCTATTTTACCCCCTTAAAATTACGACTTTCTAAAATCTCTTTATTTTACGCTACGCAATTAGAGGGATGTACACACCGAACTTAACTTCATCATTCTAGCTGTAGTCGTTTAGTTGGTACTATTTGTATCCCTCTGTACCCATTGTATCCCTTGAAAGTATGAATTTGGAAAAAAACCTTTTATTTTTCGTGTCTACACAGTCAGAGGAATGTATACTCCGAATTTCATGACTCCAGCTGCGGTCATTTTGTTGGTACAATTTTTATCCCCTTTTTCCATTTTAACCCCAAAAAGTACGAATTTCGAAAAAATATTCGGTGTACACACCGAATTTCGTGTTTCTAGCATATGTACCATTTTTATCCCTTTTTGCCCCATTCACATTTTTGTTATAGGGGGAATGCGCATACCCAATATCAAGTAAGTACAAGCAGACACATTGAAAAAATACACTTAAATACTCTAAAATATTGGGGGTTATTATGGGTATTTTTAGTTCTTGTGGGGGAATAATTTTCCCTTTAGGCCGATCTGCAACCATAAGACACACTTAGGGAAAATTTGAACCTCCTAGCTCATTTCGTTCGACCACTATCGTACTTTCAACAGACGGACAAAGCTATATCGTCTTAGAATTTTACCACGACCCATAATATATATTCCTTAGTAGCTGAACCCCCGCCCGCTTCACCAGGCAAAAATAAAAACAAACGGTAAAATTACAATCTGCTTTCATATTGATTTTTCTGCTGATCGGTAATATATGTACCAATTATAATTAAGGTACTTCCCTGAGATACTAAAGAAATGGATATGTTCCATGGAGAACGTTAGTTTACGGCGAATAATGGAAGAAATGTCAAAAATCAAATTGATTTTTTGTTAAGTGTGATTCTCCTCCTTTCCATTACCTAAACAAAAAACTTAATTCGTAAGAAAAAATTACATTACATTCAAAACACATAGAAAATCAATCAAAATTTTCACTAATCAAACAACACAAAAACTAAAAAATTAATATAGTTTCCGCTTTCTTGTCTTTCTAAGTCGTCTGTTGACGTATGAATATCCAAAGAAAACGTATGAATATCCAAACTAAGAAAATCCAAAGAAAACGTGTAATTTTACAAAATTAAAATCAAAAATGCCCCAACTTTCAAATCCCGCCCATTTGCATATTACAACTAAATTAACTCACACAACAATATAGGAATCTCGGTGTCGAATGTACACTAAAACCGGTTTTAATTTCATACGGTGACGCCCACTTTCCGCCCATCTTTGCACAACTATTTACACTGGATCAACTCTATGACACTCTAGGTGTCAGACGAAATTCAAGTATTGTATCGGTCATAGAATGGAATATATTCGAAAATGGGTTTTAACTTTGTATGGGAGGTGTCTCGCTCAATTTTCCAATACCGCCCATTTTTGGCACAACCACGCACATTGATGCGAGATGCACTTACACAAAATTTTAGCACTCTAGGTGCCATGGAACTGGCTATATTCAATAATAGGTTTTAACTTCGTATGGGAGGTGCCACGCCCACTATTCCAATACCGCCCATTTTTGGCACAACTACGCACATTGATGCTGGATGCACTCAGACAAAATTTGAGCACTCTAGGTGTCATAGAACTGGTAATATTCAATAATAGATTTTAACTTCGTATGGAAGGTGCCACGCCCACTATTCCAATACCGCCCATTTTTGGCACAACTACGCACATTGATGCTGGATGCACTCAGACAAAATTTCAGTATTGTATTTGCCATAGAATGGAATATATTCGAAAATGGGTTTTAACTTCGTATGGGAGGTGTCACGCCCAATTTTTAGCGCCCATTTTTGGCACAACTACGCACATTGATGCGAGATGCACTTACACACCACGCCCACCGAAAATATCAAAAATTTATATAGCCTATTTTCACCACCGGTTCAGCATGAACATACTGTGAAAATTTCAAGAAGATCGGATCTGTAGTTTAGGCTTCTATAAAGAACAAACAAACAAACATACAAACACAGATTCATTTTTATATATATAGATAGATGGTGATGAATATTTCCTTTGGTGGAATGTATAAAAATGAGAAATCATCCTCGCCAACACATATTAATGTTTTCCTAATCACCTAAATTAATTGAGGTACATTTTTATACTATTGGTAATCACTTTAAAAGTTGACATGACTGAGATGACCAAATTTGGAGGGTCACCTAGTAGCTTCCATACCTGAAATTTCGTTACGTTCAAAATCAGAGAATTAATTCGATTTGGAACCTACATACATACAACATTCAAACATTTCAGAGTTTTTGAACCTGAGAGTTTCTTAAAAATATTAAAATATCGAGTTTGTAGTTTTTGCAGACACTTTTAGAACGATATAGGTTTCCCACGATGAATTACTTAAGTTCTACTCCACAAAATATGATAAAACTATTCACAATTTCACAAAAAACATCTCCTATTAAAACATCAATGTAAGTACTAAATATATCAAACGATGTTTACGAAAGTTTAAATACACACCTCGAGTTCATATTTGCAAAGATTTTTAAAAGAAATTTAATTTTGAAAAAGAAAGTTTTAGTTTAAGAAAAGAAAATTCGCTCACAGCTGATAAAACGTATTATAAAAATGTTAATATAAACGGGGTTGCCAACAGACATATATTTTCTATATTTTTTCAAAATGTTGGGAATTGAAAGCTATAAAAATTTTTTTTAATCTAAAGGATACATCAGTCGATATCACACAGTAGTCGAGACAAAAAAAGCCCAAAGCAAAAAATTCACCCTATTGTACAAATATCATCGATGCAAAATCTTAACTTCGGTTTTGTACCATTAACCTTATGAAAGTTTATTTTTTCAGTCCTCAATGTAACGCCTAGATCGTTACATTCAAATGCGATTAGAGTGTTTCCATCAAACCAAATGAAGCACGGTCATGAAGCTGTTTCTGTGATATTTAGTATGATTTAAATATGTGTAATTCTAAATATATATTTGTTTCTCATTAAAAAATTTATAATTTTTACTCTAATAAAATGAACATTCGGTGATGATCAAATGAATGCTATTCTCTCGTAGGCACAAAGTATGAGTGACAATATTTAATTATTTCAGTTAGATTGTTTGAACAACCCATTTAGCTTCACTAATCGCATATTATCATTTGGATTGTTCGTTGCTTGTAACTCAAATTTTCGTTGTTGAAATATTAGAAGTTCAAACTAATTTAACGCTGTGTGTTTGTTTAGTTTCGAGATAATTGGAAATTGCATCAAATATGTCTTCTGTCGTACTATTGTGTTTTAAAGGTCTTAAGTGTACCCAAAAGTGTACAATTCTACCAACTCTAGCATCACTGGCATACATGGGTCACGAAAAAAGTAGATGTGGCCACCTTCCAGAATTAAAGATTGGGCATCGAGTCAAACGACTTTTGTTGGTGCTGTGGGGATGAGAAGGCGATTGGGAGCGTTGGACACCTTCCCTGTCTCAGTTCAAATATGACTGATAGACGTTTAGTAACACTGGATTCTGTTTTCCTGGATAGTACGTGTGATAAATCGTTGAAGTTTAATTCAAAATAAGTTAACAAAAATCGAACAAATCAAAGTTGTAAACATAACACAGCTCGCGAAAAGACTTGCCTGAATTCTGTAATTGAACTAACACTCTGGGGATGTCCCTTATAAAAGGGGTACACTGCGTCGGCGGAAGGAATGCTTGTGTTATATATATATTTTTTTTTGATTTTTTTTAATTTTATTCGTAAAAATGTTCATGCTCCGTTCGCGCGATGGTATTAAAGTTCCCTATGTTCCCATGGTAAAATTAAAATAATCTAATATAATATAATGGAAAAACGAAATAAATTGAAAAACTTAAATAAATAAGTGCGACACAGGCAAAAATCACGCACGTCCGCGTGTGTAAATCTAACAAAGGGGGTTTTTTATTGGGGTATAGAACTTTAAGTTGGCATCACTTTTTAAACTAGCGGCCATTTTGTCAGCTGTCAAGTGATTAATATTTAGTTTGGTTTGCCATTTCATCATGAACAGGTTGACAAAAGAACAACGCTTGCAAATCGTGCAAATCTATTTCGAAAGTAATGGTTCAGTTCGCGAAGTTCACCGCAAGCTCCGTCCATTTAGCGCACGTCACAATCGAATTATTGAAGGAAACATTCGATGAGCGCATAATTTCGCGGAATGGACCTGTCAATTGGCCACCAAGATCGTGTGATTTGACACCATTGGATTATTTTCTTTGGGGATATGTGAAGTCGCTCGTCTACGCCAACAAACCAGAAACGTTAGGGGACTTGGAAGCCAACATTCGTGGCGTTGGTTGAAAATTGGACCTGTAGAATTGGCTATATTCGAGCCAGCCGCGGCGGCCACATGCCCGAAATCATATTTAAACATTAATGGCATAAAATTATCCTTCCAATAAAGCCAAATTGATGGACATTAAAACGATTTTCTTGTGTTTTATTTCAATTCGAAGTTCTATACCTCAATAAAAAAACACCATTTATTACTCACAATCAAGGGCTTAAGCGACTTAGCCAATGTAAACGTCGGACAGTGGCGCCATTTGAGTTTTTCGTTGCAAAAATCATACCTTTTGAACCGGCATATATATATGGCATATGATAGATAGTGGCGCCTATAAGCAGATAAAACCTTTTGGAATATGCAAAGGAATAATCAAATAACATACAGGGTGGCTGATGAATGACACTACATTAAGAAACTAAAATAACTTTTTGTTTAATTCATGTAAATTACTTTTTCTTTGTTCATTTGACAACCGATACATTTTTATTAAACCTTTCTAACGGGTTTAAAAATAAAAGAATTTAAATGGCATGACGACAGCCGGTGACGGTGTGCAAAATTCATTATTTATTACATCCTGCAGAGTTGCGGTAAGAATTGTCTCAATTGTTGTCGAATGCATTGCTTTAAATCATCCATTTTTTTGATTTGGTTTGTAAACTTCCAGATGAAATAACCCCACAAGAAAAAGATAGGTGCAGTGAGGTCACGAGACTTTGGGGGCCAACGAAATATCGAGTGTCTAGAAATCACCTTCTTGGGGAACTTTCGCAGCAATTCTCTCTCATAGCAGGACCTGGCTATGTGACAAAGTCGCATCATCCTGTTGAAACCACACAGTGTTGAAAGGGATTCACTTTCGATGCAGTTCTGCAAAGAATAAGTCCTTTAACAACAGCATTAAGTAGCATGGTAGCAGTATTCATCAGCCCCCTTGTATATTAAGAACAGTAAGTATGTGTATATACAGATATAGTTACCCAGCAATACTTCTGCAGTGCCAACGCTCATTTGTTTTAGTCTTATCGTTTGTATTTTTTTGGTCTGTAATCAATATTTGACCTGTAACTATACCTGTGTATACACATACTTACATATGCAACTCAATGAGATGCTTGTAAGATGGCATGTGTACTTTATTACTTGGCACGATTTTTTAAACGCAAATTCGGCAAGTGAGTTGTGATTCTCGTTCGTTTGTGAGAATCATCTCCTAATAGAGGCCGGGTTTAATGTTGAAAAGTTGCTGCGAAGCCACTGCAGGTAGTCTGCAGCCAAGTAATAAATGTCACCATGCCATTTGTAAATAAATTTGCATTCTATTAAATATAGATGCAAAATGGTCTTGAGCCAGGACAATATCCCAGTTCAAATCAAATATTGATTACAGACCAAAAAAATACAAACGAAAAACCTAAAAAATGAATAAATTTTAAATTGTGGTTTACCTGGAGAAACACAAAGCAAATATTAAATTTATTTTTATTATACATTTAATAAATACATCAATCAATAGAAATAGAAATCAAGACAGTTCCTTACCTAATTTTCATGACATTACATCGGAAATCGGACCAAATTATCTAATAATGGTGTTTTTTAAATCCGAAAATCTGTAAAATTTAAACGAATTTAAACCTCGTTTGCTCCACGGGCGCCACTGTGTGTCGGCAAGATAATGTGTTTCGTGAATCTCAGAGTTTGGTTTCGATGAGGGGTGTAAAAGCTCGATGTACCACAGGTACAAATGAAAGGGCAATGTAATGACAAAAGTTGCACTGCTTATTTTTGCCAGCACTTAGCTTTCCAACCGACAAGCATTTGAAAATAAACAGAATGAGGTTGAATATTATTGTTCTTTTATGTTCCTACTCTCAATACCATACTTTCAAAATATATTTTTTAATTCCAAAATAATTAATTATGCTACCGTTTTATTTAAAATTTGAATACAACGGATGTAGGGTAGTGACATCTAGCGGGGAGTAGCATAAGTTCAACGGGCAACCCAAAAATAAAGAACAACTAGATACACATGCTCAGGTTCGGCTACTTTGCACAAGATGGGAATGATAAAATATTGTACCGTGTAAAAGTTTGAATACAAGAGGAAATATTTTGAAGATCTCAAATTAATATAGGAATTCCAGATTATTCGTCTTATTTGTCATTCATTTTCTTCGTCAACAGAGTCCCTTTTGCGCCACAGTAGAAGTTTCGCATACAGTAGTATAACGCTCTGTATACTGTATATACCGTTAAATAGAAATTATCGTTCATCGAAAAAAATGTTACTGGTTTATTAGATATTCGTTTTTTTTTGTCCTAAGACACGTATTTTTTATTTATATATTAATATTTTTTAAGGAGAATGTTTCGGAAGTTTTTACAAAAATTTTTGACAAAAAATGTTAAATCTGTATGGGGGTACATTGAAACATGGAACGATATGACCCGCTTTCACCATGTACGTTTATAGGTGAAATATAATATGTATAGTTGAAGGTGTGAATAAAAGACGTTGCTTTACACTAACAACTATTAAAATATACTTTATTGAGTACTAAAACTATTTATTATAAAAAAGGTTAATTTGCCACAGTTGTGGTGTTGAAGACTTCGCGGGGAACTAACTTCTGTTTTCTTCTTTGTTGACGTTTGTCTTCGTTACCAGATTTCGAATTGTCTGTCATCTGAAGAGACGGTGTTGCCACATATGTAAAGTTTGGCCAAAATCGGTTAAACATTTGGGAGCAAAATTTGTATATAAATTTATATCTAAGTCTGAACCGATCTTACCCACATTCACCATAGGTGTTTTTAGTTGGATTATAAGATGTTGTGCCAATTTTAAAGAAAATCGGGTACAATATGTGGTTTCTAAAGCGGAAAAGGTCAAATCGTTAGCGACATTTGTATGGGGGCTATATCTAAATCTGAATCAACTTAACCCGCTTTCGCCACAGGTGTTTCTAGTTGGATTATAATGTGTTAAGCATAGTTTGAAGAAAATCGGGTACTATGTGTGCTTTATAGAGCGGAAAAAGTTAAATCGGGACATTTGTACGGGGGCTATATCTAAATATGAACCGATCTTACCCGCTTTCACCATAGGTGTTTACAGTTGGATTAAAAGATGTTGTGTCACTGCAACAGACAAGTAATGACATTCTTATTAGAAAGTTTTTTTCAAGAGCACTCTTTCCTCCGGCGTGTACATATGTTTTCTTGGGTAACATTTTCCAACAAAGGCTGTTTCAGCGGAATTAAAGATGGCATCTTTCGCTATGCATATGAACCTCCGTTTGAAAGGCTCCACTAAGTCACCCATAATCGAATACCGAATCTTATCTTAAATCGAATATAGCATTAAAGTTTCCACCGTATTCCATCCTAACGAAATCTCTTGTTTTCATTGAACCTCTATTTTTGCATCAAAATTAGTTTTTTCCATATTTTGGGAAATTATTGTCAATACAGTCTACTGCGCAAACAATATTTCGATTGTAGAGCACTTACAGAAAGGTGAATCTGTAATGCTCTTCAACGGTCTTTAGCTTTTCACTTAGCACCAATTTCTTTCTTGATGAAATTTCCTTGTTTTCTCTTGCACGATCTTATCAAGAATAACGAAAATAAACGTAATACAGATAAAAATAAAAAATCAGAGTTGTCCTTGGCCTTTACTTGTAATTTCCTCTGTTTTTCCTAAAAATTCTTCGAGAAGTATGTATTTAGTTTTCCACGTTATTTTTTATTTTTTGCATTTTGTGTGTGATCGCTACAAAAGTACAAAATTTCGAACAATCATCGTAATATAAGGTACACAATGTAAGCGAAATGCTCCATAGCGAAATAACCAGAGTACCACTGTCTAATGTAAACAATTAGCGTATTAAAATGTCATAAGTCGTAAAGCAAAGTTCTATCAGCAATTCTTTACGAAACAATAAAGATAGAATTGGCTGTTAGAACTTTGTCTACAAAATTGTTATAGAAAATTGGGTGTTTGACACATTGTTTCTTTGGATATGCCGTGAACGCGAACAGATATTTATGGCTATATCATCAATCGAAAGAACTTACTCCATTTAGTAAGATGGGATATATGTATATCAATTTATCTAAAATTGTCAGCGTGAACCTTGTTGCTCTAATGTCGCGAATTTATGACCCATTTAGCCCATCAACTAACGTTTGAGAAGAGAGATATTAAAAAATGTTTATTGTTTATTTTGAGCATTAAATTGTATTTACTTTATAAATGGAAACTGTAGAACTATTTCAAACGCATACATTTTTATTCAGATAATGATAATTGATTTTGATGCATTGGAAAAATTAAATCTTAAATAAAAAACTTTTATCTACGTGAAGGGAAATTGAAATCTAAATTGAAGATGTGGTTCCAATCGATATATTTAATAAGTTCTGTATCTTTTGAACTGAAAAAGATAAAATTGCACATGCTTAAAGCAGATTCAAATTTTGGATCCCTAATGGGTATGGTGGCTACTGGAAGACCTTCGACAGTTGATTACCTCGGCCATATCTATATTTGAAGTTATTGCCTATTGTTCTAAAATCATAAAGCACCGATTCACAGTGGTTCAGAATCAAAACCCATCGGCCAAAATTCAATAACTTTTGTTCTAGTAGACATTATTGAGTTCTGTAAAAAATCAAAATTAGACAAGGATCCAAGGATTATTTTGATTTAACATTAGAAATCGGGAAATCGGATATATTTAAGAAATCGGCCCAAAGTTGACTACTTTTCGTATTTTTCGATTTTAATGAAAATCAAAATTTTTATTTTTTTGTGTTTATGTTTTTTTAACATATTTTTACGTATTTGTTCATAATGCGAAGAAAAAAATATTTTTTTTTATTACAGATTTTCACGTTTTTCAGATTTTGAAAATTGAAAAAACGTAATTTATTTTTTTGATTTTGTCGAACTGTTTCTCACACAGTTTCAGAACCATATAGGAAAATTTGGATATTTTTACAATATTTGTTTACAATATCATACTAAAGGACTGTAGTGTGTTTGATCAGTGTGTATTGCCATGATTATGAATCGATGATGATGAATTTAAGCATAGTATCGGATACTATGCTTAAAGTACCACGCATTTGCAAACAAATGCGTATGCGCAACCTGAGGCCTTCATGTTGGGTGTCCGCACTCTTGTCGTATACATATATGATGATATGATAAGCAGATTCCCTATAAACAATAAATGTATTTTATGTAGCTCTTATATATATGAATATTTCAATAAAGCACAATCGTGAATAATCAATCAAGATCAATGGTCGAATTTATTATATGGGGATCCTGCCAGGAGTGAAACTAAAATCCCGGGAAAAGAGAAAAAAATAATTTTTTAAAAATTCTCTTCAGTCTAGTGTTTGAAAATGAAACTCCAAAAGAAAAAATCATTTTTTAAAGAAAAGAACAAAAATATTTTTTGAAGGACAACAAATTGATGACAGTCAAAACATGTTGAGAACACTGGTGAAGTTATTAATGAAAATAGTGTTAGTAACAGTAACTTGCCCTCTATCAAAATTATACTCTTGATAATAACAAGCATAATTGCGATAAATTTATTATGGAAAATCCATAATGCCTACAAAGGCAATTTAAGGAAAAAAATAAGATCTACAGCTATCGCTGTAAAAATGACAACCCAGTGGCTAACAAACTTTTTGTGGGGAATTGAGAAAAATAACTCAAGATTCCCACAGATGATAAGGTGGATAGTAAGAAAATCCACAAGTGCACAAACGGGTTTGTCCTTCGCGGAAATTAGAACAATATATAGGGTCCGCCATCTAACTTTTTTTTTTTCAACTATTCAACCGTTGGACTATTATTTGTGGGGTGCCCTCAGCAGCCATTTGAATGAAATTATTTTCCATTATTAACCGGAAGGATTGTACTTTCAAATAAAAAAAGAAATTTGAGAAAATATTCAATAGTTTTTTGTATAGCATTTAAAAAAAAAATTATTTGATTTGAACTGGGATATTGTCCTGGCTCAAGACCATTTTGCTTCTATATTTAATAGAATGCCAATTTTTTACAAATGGTCACCATACCATACCATTTATTACTTGGCTGCAGACTGCCACGATCATGATTTCGACCATGTCAAAAGTCTTTTCAAGTGGCTTCGCAGCGACTTTTCAGCATCAAACCCGGCCTCTATAAGGAGATGATTCTCACAAACGAACGAGAAGCACAACTCACTTGCCGAATTTGCGTTTAAAAAATCGCACCAAGTAATAAAGCACACATGCCATCTTACAAGCATCTCATTGAGTTGCATATGTAAGTATGTGTATATGCAGGTATAGTTATACCCAGCAATACTAGTATAGTTATACCCATTTATACTAGTATACTATATACTAGTATTTTTTTATAGCATTTTCAAAAAAAGTTATTTGGCGGACCCTATATAAAGAAGTGAGTGGAAAAGACTTCCCAATAACAGAAAATAAAAATAAAAACTAACAAAATTTATTCTCTATTGCACGGCAATAGGTGGAATCGGTGTAGCGGCCACAGAAGAAAGATCTGTGGTACGATTTTTTATCATTAAAAAAGAGAAAGTGAACTAAACAAAAATGGCAACATGCCTAATAACAATATAAACTTGGTACACTGAAATGGAAAAACATTAAGTGAACATATCTTATCGTGGTAAATGTGTCAAAGTTAAAGCAAAAACATTGTTCGTTCTAATCGTGCAAAATCTCTGTCGGCCGTATCCTAAACGACGATTGTTGACTGGTGTCATCATTGTTCAAGAGAAAGAAGGGAGATATCCGTGCGGCCAAAGCGCAAATGGAGAAGGGAGATATCCGCGCGGCCAAAGCGCAAGCCACGAAGGAAGCGCTTATAAAAAATATATGTATAACTTATTTAAGAAATAGATATAATTACTAACACAACCGCTGCATACTTACGAGTCCCTGCACTGTGAGAACTTACAAAGTTTCCTAGATGCACTTTACTGTGATGCTGTGGCAGTCAGTTTGATTAAGACTAAACTGAAAAGAACAGCTCGTAACTTGATATCGTCAGAAACGACTATTCAAGAGGTAGTGACAAAACTAAAATCAACTGTGAAGGGTGAAACAGTTGAAGTAGTATCTGCAAATCTAATGTATATCAGGCAGCAGAATAGAAATGCTAATTCCTATATGAAGAAAATAGAGGATCTGACGAAGAAATTGGAAAGTTCATATATATCTGATGGACTTCCAACCGGACTAGCTGGTAAATATGCCACTCAGACGGCTGTAAAGGTCATTACGAAGAATTCTAAAAATGATAAAGTAAAACTGATTATGGAATCAGGAAACTTCTCAAGCATGAACGAAGTTGTTGCGAAATTTGTCAGTAGTTGTACTGAGGTCAACAAAATGCTATTCTATATTACCGAGGAAATAACCGACGTCGTGGACGCGGTCGTGGTAACAACCATTCCTACAACGGTAATAATAGAAATAATAATGGAAACAATCGTGCATCTAATAGCAACCGTGGTTATAATAACAATCGCGGCAGGGTTCGTGGCAACACTAGTAACAACTCTAATAACGGTAGAAATAACCGTAATGTCCATCATGTAACCGAAAATAATTCGGGAAACGGAAAGACACCCCTGAATATAGAAATCTAGAAGGTAATATTTTCAAATTAAATCTAAGTCTCTATAGCTATCTCTCTACGAGAACATCCTTAAATTAAATTTAAGTCTCTATAGCTATCTCTCTACGAGAACATCCTTAAATGGAGAGATTTCCAAATTTTTAATAGATATTGGTGCCGACATCTCATTATTCAAAGTCGGTTCTCCACGAACGAATTGATGAGAACGATACAACGAATCTCACTGGCGTAGGTCAGGGAACAATAAAAACTTTTGGAAAGGTCGCAGTCGACTTAAAGGTAAAAAATCTCATTATAGGACATGAATTCCATGTAATTGGAGATGATTTCCCAATATCTTCGGACGGAATTATTGGTATGGATTTTGTGAAGAAATGCAATTGTCTTCTCGATTACCAAGAAAGACAAAATTGGCTTACACTAAGACCAAATAACTATCATGAGAATATTGCTTTGCCAATGCAAAGAATGCTTCAAATCAATTCCATATCACTTCCAGCTCGAGCAGAGGTGGTAAGACTGATAGATATATCGACAGACGATGACGAAGTACTAATTCCTAACTAAATGCTACAGAAAAGTATTTTTGTTGCAAGTACAATAAGGTCCAGATCAAATCCTTTTGTCAGAATTGTAAACACAACTGATAAAAATGTTTTGATTTCGAATGCTCGAATAAAAACTGAAAGTCTTAACGAGTATAACGTTATCTTTCGGAACGTTGACGATAGTAAGAGTCGAGAAAAGCTCGACAAACTATCTAAAAGATTTCCTGAATTTGTGGATGGAAAGTTAATGGACCTATGTACCATTACCGAATTCATAGACTTATTTGCACTTGAATCCTAGAGAATAAGTACGAATAATTTCTATAAACAGAAACTCAGACTCAAAGATGACACTCCAGTATACATAAAAAACTATAGAATTCCACACTCTCATAAGGAGGAGGTTAATAACCAGGTGGATAAGTTAATTAACGATGATATTGTGAAACCATCCTTTTCGGAATATAATAGTCCGATTTTACTGGTACCCAAGAAACCACTGGCGGTGACCAACCAGAAAAGATGGAGATTAGTAGTTGACTATCGAGGCATAAATAAGAAACTTGTAGCAGACAAGTTTCCATTACCTCGTATATATGATATTTTGGACCAACTGGGTCGAGCTAAGTTTTTTTCCTGTTTAGATTTAGTATCTGGTTTTCACCAGATAGAATTGGAAGAAGAATCAAGAGACATCACGTCATTTTCGACGGAAAAAGGTTCATTCCGATTTAAGAGATTATCCTATGGTATAAGGATCGCTCCAAACTCATTTCAAAGAATGATGACATTAGCTTTTTCAGGGCTCTCACCAGCTCAAGCTTTCCTTTATATGGATGATTTAATAGTTATTATTTGTTCAACCAACCACATGCTACAAAACTTAAGAGATGTTTTTGACATATGTCGGAAATATAATCTGAAGTTACATCCAGATTAATGTTAATTTTTCTTTCATGAAGTAACATTTTTAGGACACAAATGTACTGACAAAGGCATTCTACCAGATGCTCGTATGATAGTTGTAAAATTGTTTCGCACAGTGCGCGTTCCATTGAATGCTGGTTGTGTACCAGTCAATGTGCCGGTGTAGGTGCAAGGGTCGTGGACGCATTGTACGGGGAGAACAATGGTTTACGTTGGCGTTGCACCAAGTGTAGAAAAATTGGTGTAGATTTGTATAACTTTTTCAAGACTTCTATGTCCGAGGTTGCTGAAATGGGAAAGGACCTCTGGACGATTTATTCAAGATTTAACAAGTGTGCATCCAATCTGGATAAATAGCCCCAATTGGATGAGTTTGCTAAGTCTCCTGAAGTTTCAGGCCAGAAACGTAAGAGAACGGCGAGGGCGGCGTCTGCTAAGCCCTCGGCTGTGAAATCTGGTACACTTATGGTGTTATTTCGGAGGCCTCGGCTGTTCCTGAGACTACAGCTACTGTAGTCGGCGGGTCAGTCACTGTGAACGGTGATACTCCGGCTTATGCTTCAGTTGCTGGGCCGGTGCCTGATGTGGCTGATCAGCCGCGGCAAAATCAGGCGCCACTTGTAGCGGGTCCTTCTCTGGCCCGTGTGAATGCGACTGGTCTGCCGGACTCAGTTACTGTTGCCGGTGGTGTCCATCCACATCGTTCTGGAGGAAATTCCGGTGGATTGTCCATGGCTCCGGAAATGAAGATGGTTTTCGTTGCCCGTTTCGGATACGACCGTGGAAGATTTGAATTGTTTTATTAAGTCGAAAATTGAGGGTGACTTCCGTATAAAAACGTTTAAACTGAAGTCATCTTTTGTCCAAAGTCGGGCATCGTTTAAAATTGTTGTGTCGAGGGAAATTTTCGACAAGCTAATTATCCCCTCATTCTGACCATCTAGGGCTTTTGTTAAAGAGTTTGTGGATAGGGTTGTCAATCTGGCGCGTCTCCCAGCAATGTCAGCTACTATTCCAAAAAACTAAGCAGCTCTTTTTGTGTTGGGCATCAGAATGTTAGAGGTTTGAATACGAAGTTGAGTCGTCTGTTTGTTGATAGTTTTGACTTTGTCTTCTCGGCTCTCGCCTTTACTGAGACCTGGCTGAAAGTTTCGATTTTGGACTCTGAGATTTTATGTGGAAGATATGTTGTATTTAGGAAGGATAGCGTAGGGAAAATTGGTGGCGGTGTTCTTATCGCTGTTGCTAATGAGTTCTCGTCCGAACGCTTAATTCTAGAAGGGTTTGATGACATTGCATTTATTCCAGTCCTTATTATTATGAGACGTAGTAAGTTGTTTGTCACATGTTCTTATATTCCTCCATCGTCCGAGTTATGTGTATATGAGAGGCACTTGACTGCGATTGGTATGGTTGCTTCGAAAGCAGGTGATTTGGACCATATTATGATTTTGGGAGATTTCAATTTACCCACAGTATCTTGGCTTACCTTGCCCGATGCAGAGGCTTTAACACCGTTTTGTTCAATTTGAATAATCTCAGATCCACGAATAGTGTTGGCCCAGATATTTTTGAAATTCTGTGCTAGTGGTTTGGCTATTCCCCTAACATTAATACTTCATTGAGATTTGGATATTTCCCTTTGGCTTGGAGGAGTTCATTCATTGACCCTCTCCATAAGTCTGGCAGCCTAATTGACGTGTCAAACTATAGAGGGATAGCTAAGTTGAGTGCCATTCCGAAGCTATTTGAGAAATTGGTTACTGAGGTGATGTCTCATAGGGTTTCTTCTATATTGAGTCCATACCAACATGGATTTCGTAAGGGCTTTTCTAATGTTACAAATTTATTTCAATCATCTGATGTCATCTATACGAATTTTAGTAAAGCTTTTGATAAAGTGAACCATGAACTTTTGGTATATAAATTAGATCGCATTGGTTTTAGCTCTGACTTCTTGAAGTGGATATCTTCGTATCTTTCGAATCGCTCACAGATTGTTAAATTTGGCAATTCTTATTCTCATTCTGATTCCATCGGGAGTCCCTCAGGGTAGTCATCTAGGGCCTGTTTTATTCTTATTATTCATAAATGACCTTCCAGAGTCTATTATAAACTCTAAACTTCTAATGTATACAGATGATGTAAAAATATTTTTTTCTCATGATTGGCCGGAATTTTCTCATCCATTGCAGAATGACTTGGATAGTTTTGGACGCTGGTGTGACATAAATTGCATGGAACTCAATCTAAGGAAATGCAAACATATGCGTTTCTTTAGATCGAATCCGAGATTTGTCAGATATAATATTGGAGGAGCTGAGTTAGAGGTAGTAGATTCTTTCGTAGACCTTGGTATTCTAATGGAATTTCAACAATCATATTATTACTATGGTTAACAAATCATATGGTGTTCTTGATTTCATTAAGCGACGGGCTAAGGAGTTCTCTGATCCTTACGTGACGAAGCAACTATTTACATGGCTTGTCAGGCCTATTCTGGAATATGGTTACGTAGTGTGGGATCCTCAGTATGGTATCTATATTGATAGAATTGAGTCAGTTCAGAAACAATTTTTGATTTTTTCATTAAGACACTTACATTGGAATAGTGATTTTGTTCTTCCCCCTTATACTAGTAGATTGAAGTTGATCGTGATGGTTTATAAGGTTATAAATGGTGATTTCTCTTCTGACTATATTATTTCTAGGATTAAGTTCAACGTGCCATTTAGACCTTCTAGATACTATCAATTCCTTCATATTGATTTTCAGCGTACGAATTATGCTTCCACAGAGCCCATTCGTAGAATGTGTATTAATTTCAATTCATTATGTCACATCATAGATTTCGGATTAGGAATCGATATAATAAAGTCTAGAATTTTCTCCTGCTTGGATGTTTAGTTTTGTTATGATATGTTTACTTTAATATTTTTAGTTACTAACTTTAAGAATAACCATTATTTGCGTCTGATACTAATATTTTTGTTATACCGGCTGTTGATATTTGATCTGTAGCCGGTGTCCACCCTCTACTGCTTGGCCGCCATGTGGTGTGTACGTTGTCCCTACGTTATGGGGACGTGGCCCTCTCGGTCGGAAGGGGCGGGAGTGAGAGGCGTTGGGACCGTTCGAAAAAAAATGACGGCAAATTTTCGATAATCAGATATTATAAAACGCGAAAAAACGGCGACGAAGCTAAACGCTTTATTGCCTTTTGCAATTATTATATACGGTTTATACCCAACTTTGCGGAATCATCGAGACATATAACTGCTTCGCACGCGAAAAAGCCAGGTATTTGTTATTATCCGTCTCTGTTTTAGGATAGAATTTATTTGATTTTCTTTTCTAAAATAGTAAATTGGAAACTGTGCACTCATATACAGTCAAAGGAATGTGTGTCGATGTGCACTGTTTTAGCTGAACTCCCTTCGTACATATATTTTTTATCATTTTCTACCCAGTTTTTAACAAAAAATTACAACCGCCTTTTATTCGAAAAATAATACATTTTGATGACGCTTCTACATGGTCAGAGGGATTTACATACTAAATTTCATGATTCCAGCTGTAATCCTAATGATGGTACCATTTTTATCGAAAAATACATTTATGTTGCAAGTCTACGTTGCCAGAGGAATTTACGCACCAAATTTCAAGGCTATAGCAGCAATATTTTAGTTGGTACTATTTTTATCCCTTTTTGTCTCGCTCACACCTTATAGGTATAAATTTCGAATAAATCCATTAGGATTTGCGCTTCTACCTTGACAGAGGAATTTACACACCAAATTTCCCGACTATAGCTGCAATACTTCAATTAGTAACATTATTATTCCTTTTTGTCCCTCGTAACCCTTAAAAGTACTCATTTTGAAAAATCCAATTTTAATGCGCTTATACATGGTCAGAGGAATTTACATACCAAATTTCAAGATTCTTGCTATAATAAATTAGTTGGTACTATTTTATCTCTTTTGTCCCACTAACCTCTTATAACTATAAATTTCGAAAAATCCAGATTTAATGCGCTTCTACATGGTCAGAAGAACTTACACATCAAAATTGAAGATTCTAGCTGCAATACTTTAGTTGGTACCATTTTTATAACTTTTTGTACCGCGCAACCCTTATAAGTACAAATTTCGAAAAATCAATTTATATTGCAAGTCTAAGTTTTCAGAGAAATGTAAATACCGATTTTCACGATTCTAGCTGCAATTCTTAAATTGGTACCACTTTGTAGCTCATCTGCATGGTCATTGCACCGAATTTCATGTTTCTAGCTACTGCCGTTTAGTCAGGACGAATGTTCGATGTTTATCCCTTTTTGTCGCATTTTACCCCTTCTGCGTTTTCATACACATTATCGCAAGCTGGACAACTGGGAGAGCTATCGAGCCCGAACCTGTGTAGGTAACTCCTGAATCCTCCATGTGCAGTTAAGAACTGTGTGAGATAATAGTTTCAGTTAGTCAGTTTTTTTTTGGTGCGCTGTTGGTGTGGAATCATAAAGTAGTAGTGAGTTTGTCACTCGCGACAGCAATACTCTTCGACGTTGCCGAGGACCTCCTACATCTGACATCATCCTGGCCAACGCACAACGTTTGCCACATTGGTTGCCTATCGGCACGAGTAATCAGTACGTTTTTTAAAGTTTAATCGGTTATCGATCATAACCCCCAAATATTTAATTGCTTCGGTGGAAGTAATTTCGCTTCTTCTAACCTGAATTTGTTCTTCTGCTACTTATCAACACCGCCTCTGCCTTGTGTTCATCTAAGCTTAAGTTCTCCGACTCCAACCAGCTCTTAATAGTTTGGATGGCTTCATTTGCATAGAACTATACTTCATCCATATATCTAGCTTGGACTATCACTGCGATATCGTCCGCGAAGTCTACAATTTTCGCCTCTTCCGGTATTTTAAGACTGAACACTCCATCGTACATGATGTTCCATAGTAACGGCCCTAGGACCGATCCTTGTGGGACACCGGCCGTAATATTCTGGAACTCTATACCATTATCTGTTGTATACCACAATGTTCTGTTTGTGAAAAAGTCCTTCACAATTTTAATTAAGTACTCCGGCACTCTAAGTTTCCTCAGCGATACTATTATGTGTCTCCATCCCGCTGAGTTGAAAGCGTTCTTGATGTCCAATGTAATTACAGCGCAGTATTTCCGCTTGCTTCCTTTGTTTTGGATTGCCCGTTTCGCCTCATTCACCACTAAATTTATGGCATCTACCGTTGACCTCGCCTTCCGGAAGCCATATTGCATTTGTGAGATACCTTCGGCTTCTTCGACCGAAGTAAGCATTCTAGTGTATATTAACCTCTCCAGACACTTGCCTATTGTATCCAGGAGGCATATTGGTCTATACGACTGAGGTTCTCCCAGTGTTTTACCTGTTTTAGGTATAAGGATGAGCTTCTGTTTCTTCCATTCTTTCGGAAATACACCATCTTTCAGGCTTTAATTGAATACTTTTGCGAACAGATTTGGCATTGTTTTTAGCGCAATCTTTAGTGCTCTGTTTGTGATACTATCTAGGCCTGGTGCTTTATTGTCTCCTATTTTCGGGATTTATTTCAGAATTTCGTCCTCAGTTATTGGTACTTGGTCCGATATACTATCGCTACCCAGATCGTCCGTGTACGGTTCTCCTTTTGGAAATAGTGTAGCTACTATTTTACTGACTAGGTCAGGGCACGTTATTTGGGCCGATTTTGTTCCTTTTATCTTTGACATTACTACATGATATGCACTGCCCTGGATATGCACTGGGTTGGAGTCAGCTTCGTTACAAAGTTTCTTAAAACACTCCGATTTGCTTCTGCTTATAGCTTTCTGCAGGTATTGTCTGACTCTGTGATACGTCTCTCTTTTTGCTTCGAAGTCGGGCCTTGTTCGTCCCCTTTGGTATCTGCGCCGAGCCTTCAGACACTCTTTCCTGAGAGCTGATATTTCATTGTTCCACCAGAAGTTTTCTTTCCTTCTTTCGATTTGTCTTCTTCTAGGCATTGAGGCATCGCAGACCGTTTTCAGGGCCACCACCATCTTCAATACAGGGATACAAGCCGACCGATTTTAAGCCGACAAGCCGCCTCCGCATGTTTCTGCACGAACCGCGCCGTCGCCGAGTTCATCGGCTCACATCGACTTATATCGACTTTAACCACGCCGCACTGTGTTGCGGCTAGTGGAAAAGTAACTTTTTTCCAATTATTTTTTTCAGTGTTTTTAATGATACAATTTTGTCACAGACATTCCAAGTAAACAAAAAACACATAAAGCTTATTTTTATGTTGGCCCGTTGATTTTTAATTGATTTTAGAAGTCAAATATACAAAATTTTCACGAAAAGAGGGGTTTTCAGGGCTGTATTCAAAATGATCTCATTTGATTTTGGTGACAGATATTTTGATTCGGAAAAAAAATCTGCCTTCGGACAAGTATCTTCTGTAAAAAAAGGAATGTTGTTTGAATGTTGTAGAATGCAATAAAATATGCCTGTGTTATAAAATAGTATCTTCAAATTTTTTTTATTCTACATCTATTCTAGCACTCCACAAAAATGAGCATAACTCTCTTAAAACTGAAGCTATTGACTTCAAACCGGTATCAAATTAAAGCTTTGATTGCCACCTTTCAAATAAGAAATGAAAGAGATTTTGGTTTTTTATAAAATTTCAGAGTTTTTCAACAAATATCGAAAAATCATGAAAATTTGACGTTTATAATTCTTGTTCGGACCACCCTATAATTTATTTAAAAAACTAATCATAGGGTATTTATCAGAAATAAAAGAAGAATTAAAATAAATTTTTTTTGTAAATTTTTCGAACAATTTTTTTTTTTTTTTGACTTTTGTTGAAAATTTGACCCAACAATTTTTTTCGGTGTAAATTTTTTTCACTCATTCTGTTTGGGATTTCATTCTGACCAATCTGTAGAAGTTTCTCATCGATACAATTAAAAATACAGTTTAGGCAATATGATTTCCAAAAAATTCCGCTTTCGCAACACTGTGCGCCGCCGAGATTTGACGGAGTTCTAACTCAGTCAAATCTTACTACCAAAATAGACAACCTACTTAAAATACAAAAGAAAATACTACTGTCGACTTAAACAACCTTCTAATGTGAAATTAGTATCCCATTATATGATGATGTCTATAGAAAGTGTAATGATTGTATATTGATTTGAAAGTCGCATTTATATAAGTCAAGTCCAGTATATGTGACCATGTGTTCCTATGAAAAACAGTAAACAACAGCTCCTCTATTGTGCTTATTTCTTGTGTCAAAGTAGCAAACAGTCGGTGGGGAGTTCGGGTCCTTCTCTAATTATACCAATTTATCATTACATTCATTATTATAGACTCCCTTTTTATTTAGCGATATTAATTTATAGTGGATGGAAATGATTAAAAATATACAAAAAAATCCCCGCTCTCATCATTTTTAAAAAGAAAATATCTAAAGGAAATAATTAAAGTAAAAAAAGAAGGTATCAGTCGAATGCCCACATATGCACTGCAGATCTCTCAGGTGGTATTGAGATCAAGTGCAAACTTAATTTTAACTAGAACCCCCTTATGGAAGCCCTATTCCGTCTCTATAGCTTCATCTCCGTGAAAGAAAACATCGATCGATACTTTAGCAATTCATTCTAGTGTTTGAAACAAATTTATTCAAGGCATAATAAAAATTTTACTAACTAAATCTTTAACTAATATCTAATCAAAATGTTTTTACTAGTTATTGGCAAACATTTAGGAACTTAACTATTTATAATTGAGGCAAAAAGGAATTTAAATTTTAAATTGAGAAAATAAGAATACTTTTATATGTTACATTTTCATTTCACTTTGATGACGAAAAAAGGCAAGAGGTTCCCAAGGGGTTAATGTTTAGAAATGATCTTACTTGGATTTGAGGTAAAAAAAACTTAAAGCAATTTGGATGGATACTGACAATTTGGAGAGACTGAGAGCATGGTAAAAAAATCACAACAACAAAACAAAAATGAAATACCAGAAGGTACTCTCATGTAATCTCTTCAAACAGATCAGCATACAGTGCCGGAAAAAAAATCAGTGCAAGAGAGTGATAATATGTTTGTGATAAAACTTACCAACTTTCAGCATATGGAGAAGGCCGGAAAAAAAATCAGTGCAAGAGAGTGATAATATGTTTGTGATAAAACTTACCAACTTTCAGCATATGGAGAAGGCCCTCTGCAAAACTGGGTGCTGGTTACTGGACTTTTCGTATGTTATGGAAAAGAGTTAAATATACATATCTTGCATTGATTTTCTGTAGTTTTAAATATAAATTGTGCGTCTTATTAAAGGGCGCTGTATGTTGTTCAGACACAATTTTGATCCAAAATGCTGGCCAACAACTGTTGGATTGAGGTAGCTGGCGGGTACATATAGTGTGTTGTTTATGTAAGCAAATTCGTGATCTTGTCTATTTAATTTGCAAAAGCCACACAACTCCTCAGATTCCAACACAATTGCCCGAAAACCCCCTGACCTGACAAAATTTCACTATTAAGCATTTTTGAAACCAGAGATCATTAGAAAAATATTACCTTTACTATATTTATGTAGTACTTTTCAGCATACAAGTGTAGAACACAGCATGCCACAAAAAAATATGTATTCTTTCGTACAGCTGCCACCATTTCTTAATTTGATTCGTACTATGGTAAAAATTTCACTCATTAACAATTATTTTAAATCGAGATCCAGCTTAATTACCTGCAGAAATATTTTTTTAACTTATTGCCAATTGCTGGTCTTATACAAAATGTATGTTGTACGAATAAGATTTCTTTAGGTTTTATGCGATTTTTCAATATAAATTTAGCACTGATTACGAACTTTTCTGTCTGACGTTTGGAACAAAAAGGAAGTTCTCCAGTTTGATAACAAATGAAGAAGGTTTCGCGAATAATGTGATCACGAATGAGGTGAAACAAAAACGTCAAAAGTGCTGAACCGTTGATCAATCGGTGGTTGCCATATTGAGTGTTTTTTCTTTTATCCACAACGTGGATAGATTAAAAGAGTCAGAGTAGAATTTGTTTACACTTTTTTTCATCTCTCTTTTTGATTAACGATTATCTGTTAAAAAAATATGGATATGTAGCACAACGATACAGTAACTTGCGAAAGTCTACACACAGTAAATATAATGCTAATATCGAAGCAAAATTGGTGGCTTTGCTAATAAAGTTTAGTTTGTTGAATTGAGTAATGAAAATGAGTTCTACATTCGATGCATTTGGTGAAAGAGTATTAAAGGTTTTACAAAAACAAATAGTCGTACATTACAAAACCAGATAATTTCCTCGACTTTCGATGGGAGATTAGATGGAAAAAACGACTATACTCTAATATCCTTGCAATGAAATGATCCAACTAATTTTCCGGTCATGTCCTCTAGAACATAATAGTGGTTTCCCAGCTTTTCACGAATTCGGGCCTTAATAAAAACGGGGTAGAGTTTGGCATTAAATCCCTTCTCAAAACTACTTTGCGCAAAGTTACGCCTAAACACTTCCTGGCCTATATTAAAAGACTGTGGCCTTGCGCGAAGATTATACTGGTGCTGGTTCTTGTCGTAGGCCTCCTTTATGTATTTACGTAAGTTTTGTCTTATCAGTTGAAGCTGGTCATCGCGAGATAGAATCGTTCCTGGTTCATCTAACAGTTTCACGCTTTTTAGCAGTTGGTAGGCGTGCGTAACCATGTCAAACCCAAATAAGGCATGATATGGGGAGCAATTTATGGCCTGGTGAAAAGAATTGCGAAGTGCGCAAGTGATCGAGGTCAAATTCTGATCCCATTGGCGGTGATCATTTTTTAAAAATGCTCTGATACCAGCAATCAAGGAACGATTGACTCGTTCAGAAGCATTTGATTGTGGTGAATACAGTGCTGTGTACAAATGGTTGATACCGTAGGAAGTAAAGAAAGCATTTAGATCATTCGCACGAAACTCACTACCGTTGTCACTGACAATGATTTCGGGAATGCCGTATACGTGGAAAATTTGTTCTTGAAGAAACGCTTGAATTGCCGCGGAAGTGAACTTTCTGAGTGGACAAAGCCAATGAAATTTGGTAAGATGGTCCAAAACGATTAGAATGCCTATATGACCCGATTTACTCCTTGGAATTGGGGCTGTGGTAAGCAACTGCTTAATCTTCTGAAAGGCATTTTGAGCATCATCAGACCATTGTAATTTCTTCTTAGATTTCAGGACTTCCGTGATAGGATACGTTTCGGTTGAAAAATTTCGAATAAATCGTCTGTACCACCCGGTCAAGCCGAGAAATCCTCGAACTTGCTTTAAGTTTCTTGGTACAGGCCAATTTGTGATAGCTGTAATTTTTTCCGGGTCTGTCGTTATACCGCCATGTCCTATGACATATCCTAAATAATTGACCTTTGTCACGCAAAATCTGCTCTTCGAGACGTTGAGAGTCAAATTGGCCTTTCTGAATTGTGAAGAAATGCGAACTAAAACTTCAATGTGGGAGTGAAAATCCTCTGAGACAATGACGAGATCATCCAGATATCCAAAAACGCAATGGCGCAAATCCGGTGGTATGATCTCGTCCATTAATCTACACATCGTTTGGGGGGCATTACAGAGCCCGAAAGGCATTACCACAAATTGGTATAAAGGCCCGGGACTGTAAATGCCGTTACTTGTTTTGAGTGATCATCAAGGCCAATTTGCCAAAACGCGTCTTTTAAGTCCAGCTTTGAAATTAGATTGGCCCGAGGAAGTCTGGCGAAGATACCCTCAATATTTGGTAGTGGATAAGCATCCTTTTTCGTCACAGAATTCAGTCTACGAGCATCCAGGCACAATCTAACTTTGCCTGGCTTTACTACAAGCCGCATTGGCGAGCTCCAAGCAGAGGTAGAAGTCTCAATTACGCCGAGCTTCAACATTCGGTCAATTTCGCTAAACATTAGTTTCTCTACCGCAGGAGATACAGGATAAAACCGTTGCTTTATCGGCGTAGCGTCGCCTACATCAATCGAGTGCTTGATAAGCGCGGTTCTACCTAGTCCCTGGGTTTCGAAATTTGGAAACAAGTCTATCACCGAGTTAAGCTGTTTACGTTGTTGATCTGAAAGGGGATAGAAGTCATCCAAAGATTGCTCAAGGTTCTGCGCTATCTTGCAACCATTTTGGGTAGTGACCAAATCCTAAATTTTCCCTGTCGAATTGTCGGATACTAGCAAATCAACGGATTCTAGAAAATTTGGAATCAGGTCAAAGGCCCTCCAAAAGTCTATGCCAAGAATTAGCTTCTGGGCTATTGAGGGGATTATAAATAACCTCACGGACTTAACTTTATCCCTGAAGGAAATATCCACATCAATCCACCCACTGACTTTCTGGATTTGCCCATCAGCCGTTTTGACAGAAGTCTTACATCTTGAAAAATTTGAATATTTGGAGAAATCGTGAAATGCTAAATCTGCGCCAACACAACTTATGTTTGCGCCGGTATCTAAGAGGCCATATTCACTAAAGTCCAAGAAAGAAACTTTGGCGTAGTATCTCATATCCTGAGGATTGGACACGATAGTGGAAATTAGCAATTTGCGACATATTCTCTTTAATTTGTAAAATTTTCTCATTCGGAGAGTAGAACGTTTAGACACTTTCTTTGGACTAACAGACAATGCTGACAAATTAAATATCTCTTCTCGTTTCTTTAGATACAACTCCCAACGTTTATGATAGGGTAACTTAGGATATATGATCCGTAACACATTACTAGGTTCCCTAAATTCACCAGGATTTTTCAAAATGGAAATGGGACTGAAATTTTCATTACATTTTAATTTTGGGGTGTTATATTCGGGTAAAGGTTCTGGCAGAACTTCTTGGTTTACATTGGGTTTATTCTTATCTTTCAGGTTTGAATTGGGATCGACAGTTGGATTCAATCCTACTGCCAGTGATGACCAACACTGTCACAGTTCCAACATTTATGTTCTGTCTTCTGAAATGCATCCACAAAATTTTCTACATACTCAGATGTGTCATCTACATTATTACATAGTGTGTCGATTTCAGATATATGACGACGGGGTACAAAATTCGTGTTAGGAGTACGATAGTTCAAATTCTTACGAACGTGTTCATCGCTTAGGAAATTTTCACGCTTTTGTACTAATTTACGCAGTTCAGATATAGAACCAATTGTTACGTATAACAGATCCTGACGTATATCAGGCCGCAAATTCCTTTGTAGTACTTCGATTAAATCAGACTCTGACATTGGAACTGCCAAACGATCCATGAGACCTGAGACTGCTTCGAAAAATGAGTCGAACGTTTCATTTGGTCTCTGTTTACGATTGCGTATTTCTTCGCGTATATCGAATGAGGATTTAAATTCCTTATATTGGCATCGAATTGCCTCGCAGAATTTACTCTAAATTACAACGGGAACCTGTTTATGGTACCTCCAATACCAATCCCTTGCTCTTCCAGTCAAAAGTATATTTAAATTCCGACATATAACGGAGAAATCATCGTTAAAATTATCTCGCGTTAATGACCGGACACGATATAAAAATTCTTCTACACTTAATCCTGTAGACGAGCCGTCAAATTTCAAATTCCAGTTCTGAATAATGGAATTTATTATTAGAGACAATATTCGGAGAAAAATCATTTTGTATATTGTTCGGGGAAGGATTCTCATTAGTTCTATTATTGTTATTTAAATTTGTCGGATTTGCATTAACATTTTGTGTCGGATTGTTGTCATTATTCTGAGCGGGCAGAAGACTAATATTCTGTAAAATACGAGTTAAACTCGTTTCTATCATTCTATTTATTTCCCCATAGTCGATTGGATTTGGAACAACATTATGTTGAGTAGAAACACTGGTGTCTCGACCAGGGGTTTGACCACCATGAGCACCTAAGCTTAAATTTTGCCAATTATTCTGTGGCTCTTGAAATAGATTTCGATTCGTACTACGGGTGTTGTATTGTTTTGCCATGGCACCACGGCCCTTACCCTTATTATTTTTAGGCTTAGCCATAGTAAATGTTTTTGGTACGATAACTAATTTACGTAGTTCACACAACCTACAAGAACGTTTGCATACTGGACATTCAGAAGAAGTTGAGAGATGTGACTCTATACACGATCTGTGAAAGATGTGGGAACACTCGTCTATTATTAGGCAGTCCTGATCTTCATTCATTGTGTCATTACACATATGACAACTAGAAGGCTCTATGCTCACCGGAACCAAAGGAGGCGGAGGCTGTAATGCCGGAGGGGGTGTACGCTCTACAGACATTGCAGACCAAATTAAATTAAAATAACAAAATTCAAGAGAAAATGTATAGTTTTATTTCGGATTTACGAATCCAGAAAGATAAATGTTATTTTTAATAACTTATGTTATCTAAAATTTAAAAAGTTGTGAAGTATATATTTTTTTACGATTTTTTAAAGTTTAGTTATATTTCACATAAAATTTGATGTTTTCTTCCAGGTGTAAGCTAATTTCGACTAATACTGAAATGACAAGACTGGTCTATGGCACAATATCTATTCAAGAAAATTCCCTTATATGAGACAAACCAGCACAATATCTTAGACACTACAAAATTACCCTGTTGCTCATCGGTCATAAACCTGCAAGCAGCCAAGTCATGAAATCCGTATTGATTAACAGGTGCCAGTAACTAAGTCTCAAATACAATGAAATTAAAATGCATACACATTATGTTAAATAGGATTCCAAACACACTTCGAAAATGTTCAACAATTCCCTGAAAAAATCCCCAAATCTAAATCGGTTAGACAATTCGAACTACTCATCAAATTCCTAAAATTCCGGATATAGCTTGAAAAATATTCAGTGAAAAATATCGCAAATTCCAAGTAAATTTTCTACCCAGGATAGAGTGAACTTTACAAAAAAAAAATACTAAAAAAATATATTGAGCCAGAAAGACAAAAATCATCTTCCGGGCCCCACGTTGGGCGCCAAATTATGTAATGTACAAGACCGTGATGGGTTTTGGATGCAAGTTTTATAAAATAGTATCTTAAAGCATCTTTGAATACAAATAGAGGTAGGACTGCGGGAGCCTTTGTCTTCGCTAGCAAACAGTCGGTGGGGAGTTCGGGTCCTTCTCTAATTATACCAATTTATCATTACATTCATTATTATAGACTCCCTTTTTATTTAGCGACATTAATTTATAGTGGATGGAAATGATTAAAAATATACAAAAAAAATCCCCGCTATCATCGTTTTTAAAAAGAAAATATCTAACGGAAATAATTAAAGTAAAAAAGAAGGTATCAGTCGAATGCCCACATATGCACTGCAGATCTCTCAGGTGGTATTGAGATCAAGTGCCTCATGACCCTCACCGTCCAATGTTCCATACATACATACATACATACATAATTTTAACTAGAACCCCCTTATGGAAGCCCTATTCCGTCTCTATAGCTTCATCTCCGTGAAAGAAAACATCGATCGATACTTTAGCAATTCATTCTAGTGTTTGAAACAAATTTATTCAAGGCATAATGAAAAAATATTACTAACTAAATCTTTAACTAATATCTAATCAAAATGTTTTTTACTAGTTATTGGCAAACATTTAGGAACTTAACTATTTATAATTGAGGCAAAAAGGAATTTAAATTTTAAATTGAGAAAATAAGAATACTTTTATATGTTACATTTTCATTTCACTTTGATGACGAAAAAAAAGGCAAGAGGTTCCCAAGGGGTTAATGTTTAAGAAATGATCTTACTTGGATTTGAGGTAAAAAAACTTAAAGCAATTTGGATGGATACTGACTATTTGGAGAGACTGAGAGCATGGTAAAAAAATCACAACAACAAAACAAAAATGAAATACCAGAACGTACTCTCATGTAATCTCTTCAAACAGATCAGCATACAGTGCCGGAAAAAAAATCAGTGCAAGAGAGTGATAATATGTTTGTGATAAAACTTACCAACTTTCAGCATATGGAGAAGGCCGGAAAAAAAATCAGTGCAAGAGAGTGATAATATGTTTGTGATAAAACTTACCAACTTTCAGCATATGGAGAAGGCCCTCTGCAAAACTGGGTGCTGGTTACTGGACTTTTCGTATGTTATGGAAAAGAGTTAAATATACATATCTTGCATTGATTTTCTGTAGTTTTAAATATAAATTGTGCGTCTTATTAAAGGGCGCTGTATGTTGTTCAGACACAATTTTGATCCAAAATGCTGGCCAACAACTGTTGGATTGAGGTAGCTGGCGGGTACATATAGTGTGTTGTTTATGTAAGCAAATTCGTGATCTTGTCTATTTAATTTGCAAAAGCCACACAACTCCTCAGATTCCAACACAATTGCCCGAAAACCCCCTGACCTGACAAAATTTCACTATTAAGCATTTTTGAAACCAGAGATCATTAGAAAAATATTACCTTTACTATATTTATGTAGCACTTTTCAGCATACAAGTGTAGAACACAGCATGCCACAAAAAAAATATGTATTCTTTCGTACAGCTGCCACCATTTCTTAATTTGATTCGTACTATGGTAAAAATTTCACTCATTAACAATTATTTTAAATCGAGATCCAGCTTAATTACCTGCAGAAATATTTTTTTAACTTATTGCCAATTGCTGGTCTTATACAAAATGTATGTTGTACGAATAAGATTTCTTTAGGTTTTATGCGATTTTTCAATATAAATTTAGCAGTGATTACGAACTTTTCTGTCTGACGTTTGGAACAAAAAGGAAGTTCTCCAGTTTGATAACAAATGAAGAAGGTTTCGCGAATAATGTGATCACGAATGAGGTGAAACAAAAACGTCAAAAGTGCTGAACCGTTGATCAATCGGTGGTTGCCATATTGAGTGTTTTTTCTTTTATCCACAACGTGGATAGATTAAAAGAGTCAGAGTAGAATTTGTTTACACTTTTTTTCATCTCTCTTTTTGATTAACGATTATCTGTTAAAAAAATATGGATATGTAGCACAACGATACAGTAACTTGCGAAAGTCTACACACAGTAAATATAATGCTAATATCGAAGCAAAATTGGTGGCTTTGCTAATAAAGTTTAGTTTGTTGAATTGAGTAATGAAAATGAGTTCTACATTCGATGCATTTGGTGAAAGAGTATTAAAGGTTTTACAAAAACAAATAGTCGTACATTACAAAACCAGATAATTTCCTCGACTTTCGATGGGAGATTAGATGGAAAAAACGACTATACTCTAATATCCTTGCAATGAAATGATCCAACTAATTTTCCGGTCATGTCCTCTAGAACATAATAGTGGTTTCCCAGCTTTTCACGAATTCGGGCCTTAATAAAAACGGGGTAGAGTTTGGCATTAAATCCCTTCTCAAAACTACTTTGCGCAAAGTTACGCCTAAACACTTCCTGGCCTATATTAAAAGACTGTGGCCTTGCGCGAAGATTATACTGGTGCTGGTTCTTGTCGTAGGCCTCCTTTATGTATTTACGTAAGTTTTGTCTTATCAGTTGAAGCTGGTCATCGCGAGATAGAATCGTTCCTGGTTCATCTAACAGTTTCACGCTTTTTAGCAGTTGGTAGGCGTGCGTAACCATGTCAAACCCAAATAAGGCATGATATGGGGAGCAATTTATGGCCTGGTGAAAAGAATTGCGAAGTGCGCAAGTGATCGAGGTCAAATTCTGATCCCATTGGCGGTGATCATTTTTTAAAAATGCTCTGATACCAGCAATCAAGGAACGATTGACTCGTTCAGAAGCATTTGATTGTGGTGAATACAGTGCTGTGTACAAATGGTTGATACCGTAGGAAGTAAAGAAAGCATTTAGATCATTCGCACGAAACTCACTACCGTTGTCACTGACAATGATTTCGGGAATGCCGTATACGTGGAAAATTTGTTCTTGAAGAAACGCTTGAATTGCCGCGGAAGTGAACTTTCTGAGTGGACAAAGCCAATGAAATTTGGTAAGATGGTCCAAAACGATTAGAATGCCTATATGACCCGATTTACTCCTTGGAATTGGGGCTGTGGTAAGCAACTGCTTAATCTTCTGAAAGGCATTTTGAGCATCATCAGACCATTGTAATTTCTTCTTAGATTTCAGGACTTCCGTGATAGGATACGTTTCGGTTGAAAAATTTCGAATAAATCGTCTGTACCACCCGGTCAAGCCGAGAAATCCTCGAACTTGCTTTAAGTTTCTTGGTACAGGCCAATTTGTGATAGCTGTAATTTTTTCCGGGTCTGTCGTTATACCGCCATGTCCTATGACATATCCTAAATAATTGACCTTTGTCACGCAAAATCTGCTCTTCGAGACGTTGAGAGTCAAATTGGCCTTTCTGAATTGTGAAGAAATGCGAACTAAAACTTCAATGTGGGAGTGAAAATCCTCTGAGACAATGACGAGATCATCCAGATATCCAAAAACGCAATGGCGCAAATCCGGTGGTATGATCTCGTCCATTAATCTACACATCGTTTGGGGGGCATTACAGAGCCCGAAAGGCATTACCACAAATTGGTATAAAGGCCCGGGACTGTAAATGCCGTTACTTGTTTTGAGTGATCATCAAGGCCAATTTGCCAAAACGCGTCTTTTAAGTCCAGCTTTGAAATTAGATTGGCCCGAGGAAGTCTGGCGAAGATACCCTCAATATTTGGTAGTGGATAAGCATCCTTTTTCGTCACAGAATTCAGTCTACGAGCATCCAGGCACAATCTAACTTTGCCTGGCTTTACTACAAGCCGCATTGGCGAGCTCCAAGCAGAGGTAGAAGTCTCAATTACGCCGAGCTTCAACATTCGGTCAATTTCGCTAAACATTAGTTTCTCTACCGCAGGAGATACAGGATAAAACCGTTGCTTTATCGGCGTAGCGTCGCCTACATCAATCGAGTGCTTGATAAGCGCGGTTCTACCTAGTCCCTGGGTTTCGAAATTTGGAAACAAGTCTATCACCGAGTTAAGCTGTTTACGTTGTTGATCTGAAAGGGGATAGAAGTCATCCAAAGATTGCTCAAGGTTCTGCGCTATCTTGCAACCATTTTGGGTAGTGACCAAATCCTAAATTTTCCCTGTCGAATTGTCGGATACTAGCAAATCAACGGATTCTAGAAAATTTGGAATCAGGTCAAAGGCCCTCCAAAAGTCTATGCCAAGAATTAGCTTCTGGGCTATTGAGGGGATTATAAATAACCTCACGGACTTAACTTTATCCCTGAAGGAAATATCCACATCAATCCACCCACTGACTTTCTGGATTTGCCCATCAGCCGTTTTGACAGAAGTCTTACATCTTGAAAAATTTGAATATTTGGAGAAATCGTGAAATGCTAAATCTGCGCCAACACAACTTATGTTTGCGCCGGTATCTAAGAGGCCATATTCACTAAAGTCCAAGAAAGAAACTTTGGCGTAGTATCTCATATCCTGAGGATTGGACACGATAGTGGAAATTAGCAATTTGCGACATATTCTCTTTAATTTGTAAAATTTTCTCATTCGGAGAGTAGAACGTTTAGACACTTTCTTTGGACTAACAGACAATGCTGACAAATTAAATATCTCTTCTCGTTTCTTTAGATACAACTCCCAACGTTTATGATAGGGTAACTTAGGATATATGATCCGTAACACATTACTAGGTTCCCTAAATTCACCAGGATTTTTCAAAATGGAAATGGGACTGAAATTTTCATTACATTTTAATTTTGGGGTGTTATATTCGGGTAAAGGTTCTGGCAGAACTTCTTGGTTTACATTGGGTTTATTCTTATCTTTCAGGTTTGAATTGGGATCGACAGTTGGATTCAATCCTACTGCCAGTGATGACCAACACTGTCACAGTTCCAACATTTATGTTCTGTCTTCTGAAATGCATCCACAAAATTTTCTACATACTCAGATGTGTCATCTACATTATTACATAGTGTGTCGATTTCAGATATATGACGACGGGGTACAAAATTCGTGTTAGGAGTACGATAGTTCAAATTCTTACGAACGTGTTCATCGCTTAGGAAATTTTCACGCTTTTGTACTAATTTACGCAGTTCAGATATAGAACCAATTGTTACGTATAACAGATCCTGACGTATATCAGGCCGCAAATTCCTTTGTAGTACTTCGATTAAATCAGACTCTGACATTGGAACTGCCAAACGATCCATGAGACCTGAGACTGCTTCGAAAAATGAGTCGAACGTTTCATTTGGTCTCTGTTTACGATTGCGTATTTCTTCGCGTATATCGAATGAGGATTTAAATTCCTTATATTGGCATCGAATTGCCTCGCAGAATTTACTCTAAATTACAACGGGAACCTGTTTATGGTACCTCCAATACCAATCCCTTGCTCTTCCAGTCAAAAGTATATTTAAATTCCGACATATAACGGAGAAATCATCGTTAAAATTATCTCGCGTTAATGACCGGACACGATATAAAAATTCTTCTACACTTAATCCTGTAGACGAGCCGTCAAATTTCAAATTCCAGTTCTGAATAATGGAATTTATTATTAGAGACAATATTCGGAGAAAAATCATTTTGTATATTGTTCGGGGAAGGATTCTCATTAGTTCTATTATTGTTATTTAAATTTGTCGGATTTGCATTAACATTTTGTGTCGGATTGTTGTCATTATTCTGAGCGGGCAGAAGACTAATATTCTGTAAAATACGAGTTAAACTCGTTTCTATCATTCTATTTATTTCCCCATAGTCGATTGGATTTGGAACAACATTATGTTGAGTAGAAACACTGGTGTCTCGACCAGGGGTTTGACCACCATGAGCACCTAAGCTTAAATTTTGCCAATTATTCTGTGGCTCTTGAAATAGATTTCGATTCGTACTACGGGTGTTGTATTGTTTTGCCATGGCACCACGGCCCTTACCCTTATTATTTTTAGGCTTAGCCATAGTAAATGTTTTTGGTACGATAACTAATTTACGTAGTTCACACAACCTACAAGAACGTTTGCATACTGGACATTCAGAAGAAGTTGAGAGATGTGACTCTATACACGATCTGTGAAAGATGTGGGAACACTCGTCTATTATTAGGCAGTCCTGATCTTCATTCATTGTGTCATTACACATATGACAACTAGAAGGCTCTATGCTCACCGGAACCAAAGGAGGCGGAGGCTGTAATGCCGGAGGGGGTGTACGCTCTACAGACATTGCAGACCAAATTAAATTAAAATAACAAAATTCAAGAGAAAATGTATAGTTTTATTTCGGATTTACGAATCCAGAAAGATAAATGTTATTTTTAATAACTTATGTTATCTAAAATTTAAAAAGTTGTGAAGTATATATTTTTTTACGATTTTTTAAAGTTTAGTTATATTTCACATAAAATTTGATGTTTTCTTCCAGGTGTAAGCTAATTTCGACTAATACTGAAATGACAAGACTGGTCTATGGCACAATATCTATTCAAGAAAATTCCCTTATATGAGACAAACCAGCACAATATCTTAGACACTACAAAATTACCCTGTTGCTCATCGGTCATAAACCTGCAAGCAGCCAAGTCATGAAATCCGTATTGATTAACAGGTGCCAGTAACTAAGTCTCAAATACAATGAAATTAAAATGCATACACATTATGTTAAATAGGATTCCAAACACACTTCGAAAATGTTCAACAATTCCCTGAAAAAATCCCCAAATCTAAATCGGTTAGACAATTCGAACTACTCATCAAATTCCTAAAATTCCGGATATAGCTTGAAAAATATTCAGTGAAAAATATCGCAAATTCCAAGTAAATTTTCTACCCAGGATAGAGTGAACTTTACAAAAAAAAAATACTAAAAAAATATATTGAGCCAGAAAGACAAAAATCATCTTCCGGGCCCCACGTTGGGCGCCAAATTATGTAATGTACAAGACCGTGATGGGTTTTGGATGCAAGTTTTATAAAATAGTATCTTAAAGCATCTTTGAATACAAATAGAGGTAGGACTGCGGGAGCCTTTGTCTTCGCTAGCAAACAGTCGGTGGGGAGTTCGGGTCCTTCTCTAATTATACCAATTTATCATTACATTCATTATTATAGACTCCCTTTTTATTTAGCGACATTAATTTATAGTGGATGGAAATGATTAAAAATATACAAAAAAAATCCCCGCTATCATCGTTTTTAAAAAGAAAATATCTAAAGGAAATAATTAAAGTAAAAAAGAAGGTATCAGTCGAATGCCCACATATGCACTGCAGATCTCTCAGGTGGTATTGAGATCAAGTGCCTCATGACCCTCACCGTCCAATGTTCCATACATACATACATACATACATAATTTTAACTAGAACCCCCTTATGGAAGCCCTATTCCGTCTCTATAGCTTCATCTCCGTGAAAGAAAACATCGATCGATACTTTAGCAATTCATTCTAGTGTTTGAAACAAATTTATTCAAGGCATAATGAAAAAATATTACTAACTAAATCTTTAACTAATATCTAATCAAAATGTTTTTTACTAGTTATTGGCAAACATTTAGGAACTTAACTATTTATAATTGAGGCAAAAAGGAATTTAAATTTTAAATTGAGAAAATAAGAATACTTTTATATGTTACATTTTCATTTCACTTTGATGACGAAAAAAAAGGCAAGAGGTTCCCAAGGGGTTAATGTTTAAGAAATGATCTTACTTGGATTTGAGGTAAAAAAACTTAAAGCAATTTGGATGGATACTGACTATTTGGAGAGACTGAGAGCATGGTAAAAAAATCACAACAACAAAACAAAAATGAAATACCAGAACGTACTCTCATGTAATCTCTTCAAACAGATCAGCATACAGTGCCGGAAAAAAAATCAGTGCAAGAGAGTGATAATATGTTTGTGATAAAACTTACCAACTTTCAGCATATGGAGAAGGCCCTCTGCAAAACTGGGTGCTGGTTACTGGACTTTTCGTATGTTATGGAAAAGAGTTAAATATACATATCTTGCATTGATTTTCTGTAGTTTTAAATATAAATGGCGCGTCTTATTAAAGGGCGCTGTATGTTGTTCAGACACAATTTTGATCCAAAATGCTGGCCAACAACTGTTGGATTGAGGTAGCTGGCGGGTACATATAGTGTGTTGTTTATGTAAGCAAATTCGTGATCTTGTCTATTTAATTTGCAAAAGCCATACAACTCCTCAGATTCCAACACAATTGCCCGAAAACCCCCTGACCTGACAAAATTTCACTATTAAGCATTTTTGAAACCAGAGATCATTAGAAAAATATTACCTTTACTATATTTATGTAGCACTTTTCAGCATACAAGTGTAGAACACAGCATGCCACAAAAAAATATATATTCTTTATTCGTACTATGGTAAAAATTTCACTCATTAACAATTATTTTAAACCGAGATCCAGCTTAATTACCTGCAGAAATATTTTTTTAACTTATTGCCAATTGCTGGTCTTATACAAAATGTATGTTGTACGAATAAGATTTCTTTAGGTTTTATGCGATTTTTCAATATAAATTTAGCACTGATTACGAACTTTTCTGTCTGACGTTTGGAACAAAAAGGAAGTTCTCCAGTTTGATAACAAATGAAGAAGGTTTCGCGAATAATGTGATCACGAATGAGATGAAACAAAAACGTCAAAAGTGCTGAACCGTTGATCAATCGATGGTTGCCAATGAGGTATGCATATTGAGTGTTTTTTCTTTTCTTTTATCCACAACGTGGATAGATTAAAAGAGTCAGAGTAGAATTTGTTTACACTTTTTTTCATCTCTCTTTTTGATTAACGATTATCTGGATATAAAAAAAATGGATATGTAGCACAACGATACAGTAACTTGCGAAAGTCTACACACAGTAAATATAATGCTAATATCAAAGCAAAATTGGTGGCTTTGCTAATAAAGTTTAGTTTGTTGAATTGAGTAATGAAAATGAGTTCTACATTCGATGCATTTGGTGAAAGAGTATTAAAGGTTTTACAAAAACAAATAGTCGTACATTACAAATATGCCTCACGTGAAAAGCTGTAATTGCAAAAATATTTATTAAATTCATCCATATTCTAAATTTTAGGAATGGATTCCCACTCCCAAAAAATAATCGTATGGAATAATAATATTAAATTATGGGAACATTGGCTAATATTAACGAATATTGAACTAAAGAGTGATTTTTTTGAGGTTAGGATTTTCATGCATTAGTATTTGACAGATCACGTGGGATTTCAGACATGGTGTCAAAGAGAAAGATGCTCAGTATGCTTTGACATTTCATCATGAATCGTCTTACAAACGAACAACGCTTGCAAATTATTGAATTTTATTATCAAAATGCGTGCTCTGTTAAGAAAGTTCATTGCGCGCTTCCATTTTATGGTCAGTTTAATCGACCCACTGAAGCGGCTATTCGGGCTATTGTGACTAAATTTCGCACCAAATTTACATTGTTGGACATTAAACCACCAACACGCTTACGTAGAGTGCGAACTGAAGAAAATATCGCAGCTGTATCGGCCAGTGTTAATGATGACCACCAATTTTCGATTCGTCGCCGTTCGCACCAATTGGGTCTCTGTTACTCAAAAACGTGGAAATGCCAAAATTGGACTAAGCGGATGGACCACCTAAGACGCAGCCGCGGTCAACATTTAAATGAAATTATCTTCAAAAAGTAAATGTCATGGACCAATCTAACGTTTCAAATAAAGAACCGATGAGATTTTGCAAATTTTATGCGTTTTTTAAAAAAAAAAAAGTTATCAAGCTCTTAAAAAATCACCCTTTACTTGCCAAAAAAAACAATACAAATTGTTCCTTCCATTTTCCCAAAATTGTCAAATAATAAGGGTGATCGAATGACAGAACGAGCCGGCAAATCAGCCGAAAGCCGCCGCCGACCCATTTAGAGTAGCGCCGCCGCCAATAATTATTGGTGGTCGCTGTGGGTGTAGTGCTCGCTTACTAGCCATTTTGAGTCTTTAGCTAGCCCGGTACTGGCGAAGGTAATGTCAACTATGGATCCGTAGCCGGCTCTCCTAAAGGTGTGTGTATTTCCTTTGTTTAGTAGAACGAGGGCAATTAACGAGAAGGCTTCTAATAGTACCCGACCTCTGTTGTTCGTTTTTTTTGCAGCCCCAATCTACAGCTGATACATTAAAATCTCCGGCAATAATGATTGGGTTGTGCTGGCTTGCATTTAGTACCAGGTTATCAATTATCCTGTCAAATTCCTCTAGTTGTATATTTGGTGATATATAGCAGCTATATACATATACACCGCCGATTTTCATCGTAGCAAACCCTTGAGATTGCTGTTTCATTCCCTCTTCAATCGCTTTATTTCCGCAAGCCCATATGGCAGCTCTACCGGCCGAGTCTTTCTCCCATACGTTATTTTCTAGATCTTTATACTGCTCGCTTATTATTGCAACAATGTCTATTTTCGATTCGCAGATAATCTGTGTTAAGAGATCTTGAGCTGCTTCGCAATGATTAAGATTCATTTGAACAAATCTCATTTAAGTTTAGCACTTAGCGCCTTTTAGAAGACAGGGCATCTATAGCTTCCGGCTAACATACAGTTTGGCTCGTCTTTGCAGTCTCTCGAGATGTAACCTATTGTTCCGCATTTTCGGCAGTTTTGGGACCTGTCCGTTTCGGTCTTACAGAGCTTTGTCATATGACCAAATTCTAGGCATTTGAAGCACTTGATAAGAGTCACAGTCTCCCTTATACGTCATATAGACCATCCTATTTTAATTTTTTTTCATTTCTAGGGCCCTCCGCGCTGCCTCTGCGGGCAGTCTTAATTTGGCAGTCTGGGTGCCTCCATAGGATTTTCGGATAGACTTCACTACGTCATCATCTAGGTCGGGGATTCCCAACGCCTTAGCAAAAGCGCAGCATATTTCCCGCTTTGTCGTGATATCGTCCATGTCTTTGCATTCTATCACCGCCTCCTCCTTGTGGGTTTTTACTTCCACGCAGCCGTTTAGAGATGTTTCGATTTTCTCGTTAAACTTATCGCCAATACTTCTACTTGAAGTCTTCAGTTCTAGGAGAATGTCGCCTTTCTGGGTTCTCCGAACTTTATTCACCTCATCTCCTAATTCGTTCAGTTCTGGGTCGGTTCTGATCTTCCGTAGGATGTCCGCGTAAGTGATATCTCCCTTGGCTGTTATTACCATTGTATCCGGTTTGGCCTTACGGATTATCTTCTTCTTTATTACTTTTTCCCACTTAAATAGGTGGTTTTAGGACCTTCTCACGTGAACTGGGCCTTTCTGTGGCGTTTACTTCTTGTGTGGAGATATGTTTTTTCTTTTTGTTTTGGTAAACGATTTTTTGTCCTTTTCGGTGTCTCCGTACTGGGTATTACATAGGTCGGGTCTCTGCTCCTCTTTGCTTCCCTCTTGGTGGGCCAAGTCTTGGGAGACGTTTGCGTGGCACGATTGATATTCTCGCGGGTGATGTTATTTCCCTCGTTACTCCTTTTGTCGCGTACTTTTTTATATTTGGCTCTTATTGCCCTCGCCTGTTCCTTAATAGCATGGTGGACGTTATTCATGCTTTTAACATAGTCCATAAGTATGACTATCATTTCCCCTAATACGACAAACGTATCTTCTACTTTGTTGCGGATCAGAATGTTAGCGTTTTATACGGAACATGCTGACAGACAGACATACAGACACACACTGCTTTTTAGACACTCCACGAGAGTATTATGGGTTGTGCATTTGTGTGTTAACACCCAAAAGGAATCGAGATAGACCCATTGTTAAGTATACCGATCGACTTAGAATAACTTTCTGTGTCGAGTTAGCCATGTCCGTCTGTCTGTCTGGCCGTCTGTCCGTCTATCTATTTTTGTAATCGAAGTACAGGTCGCAAGTATTATCTAATCCTAACAAAAATTGACACAAGTAAGTTTTGGGGGCCAAGGACGGACGCTATTTGGCTTGAAGCAAGTCGGTTCAGATTTGAATATTGCTCCCATACAAGTGGCGCTTCAGATTTGATTTTTTCCGCTCAAGAAACCACATTTTTATTTAATTTTCGCACAGTACCTTATAATTATATTACAAATACCTGTGGTGAAAATGAGTCAGATCGGATCATATGTGGAAATATCTCTCATACAAATTTCGCTCTTGATTTGACTTTTTCCCTTCTATAGACCACATAATTCAACCGATATCCTTCAAGTTTCGCACAACACTTTATATTTCGACTAGAAACATCTATGGTGAATGTGAATCAGATCGATATAGATTTGTATATAGCTCCCAAATAAATATCGCTCACGATTTGACGTTATCAGTTCTCAAAACTATATATTTTGACAGATTTTCTTAAAATTTGGTATAACGACATATAGTTGAACTAGAAATAGCTCTATTGAAAATGAGGCAATTTGGTTCAGATTTATATATGGCTCCAACATGGATTTCACCTCCAATTTGTATTTTTTTTCTCCACTATGTAATCCACTTATTTTGGCAGATTTTCTTCAAGTTTGGCAAAATGTCATTTATTTCGACTGGAAGCACCCATGGTGAGAGTGGGGTGCATGTGTCGAGATGTGTACACACAAATGTGGCTCGCGGCTTGAATTTTCAGGCCTGAAAGCCACTTGTTTTCACCGAATTTCTTCAAATTGGGCATAGCACGTTGCTTTTTTTCTTGGTTGTTGTGTGTGTTGTGCGTGTAGAGTTGTAAATGGTCGGCCATCAGAGATTTGACAGTTCCGACATCTCATGCTTCACGGCTTGAATGGATCGATAAGTGGTGTTCAAGTTGTGTTGCCAGATGGTATGTCAAAGGCGGACACGGCATTATCGAAAACTATACAACCCATTCATAAAAATTTAACCGCCATAAAATAATTTAAGCGAAAATTAGAGCAGGGAAAAATAAATGTCAGGAGTGGCGGAATGATGATAACTAAAAGAAAAGATGTCGGCTGGAATGAAAATGACGCGTCGAGAAAATTCTGGTGGGAAAACAGGCTATATAAGGGGGTAGTAACGAAGAAGATAGAGTTACTCTTTTGGTGCTGTGCGGTTCAAAGTGTTTGTGCTTGACAGGAAAAGGTATTCGAAGTGAGTGTAGTGTTTGGTTTCGGTTTTGTTTGAAAACGAATGTTTTAAGATAAATTAAATTTTAAGGGCAGCAGACTAGTGGGAACGTAACTGCAGAGAAAAATTCGGCCGGGATTAATAGTTTCTGTGTGCGAACAAATCAAAGTAAGTAAAAATATATACGCGGTCTGCGTCTATTGGTAATAATGGTTTTCTGTTATTAGGGAAAAAGGACAGTATTTTATCGAAGAAGATTCACAGTCAACAGCACCCCGTCAAAAAACAATAGAAAAGACAGGAATAGTGGTAGATCTGTGGGCACAGAAGTCATATTGTCCCGGCACAAATCCTAGAGACCAGAAAAAAAAACAACACGAATTATCCGGAAAAAAGGTAGGCCAAAGTGTAAAGAAGCCTCATAAGTAAAAGCTCAACCCACCTGCTGGCGGGTAGTTAGAAGGAGGTCTACTAGGGTTGGAAACCCGGTCTACTTGGTAGGTCGGTAGGAACGACCCAAGTGTAAGTAGATGTCCAGTAGATGCCGTGGAACAACCACGATCGCCAGCCAGTGTTATACAAACTATAAAATCTCGCAAAAACGAGCAGAGACGCCTACCACAGCCTAAAATTTGAGCCCAGTGGTACTCAAACTATTTACCTCCGCATTGAACCGCGGCGTTATTAAATTTATGAGAAAATCACTAAACAAGACGTTTCCGTCTACAAATTTTCAACCAAAAAGATCCAAACGGGCGAATAGATTTTTAAGTTATGTTAAGTATTGGTATTGTAATTGTTTTATGTAATTTTGCTCAAGGCACCATTTTCTTATTTTTTATTATATATATTTGAGTTGTGTTCATTGTGTACAGAATTTTACAAAGTTTCAGTATAACGTCATCAGTGTCGGAAGTGGACACTTTAACCTTCGAAATCCTTACTAAGAGAGCTCTTTTAGGTAGGCTTGGGTGTTAGGTTGAGAGAATAATTTGGTGTGGCTGAATATAGCCATGGTAAGAAACTTTGTGGGTTCTATTGGTAGGAGTTAGTTAGTTATAGTTAGTTAAATTAATATTAATAGATAATGTTTTAGTAGTCAAGTAAATTATAAGTTAGGAATACCATATTGTAGAGTTCGCTAACTGGAGATAGTTCCAAACCGGTACACTTCGAGAAGAGGGAATGAGTGTTGTGACACGGTCCCAATCTAGAAACAGGAAAAGAATAAGACCCGAAACATTTGATTGTGAGAATTCTGAAACAATACTAAATAAATTCAGGAAAACTGACCAGGATTCAGCAATGGACGGGGAACGAATAGATGTTACAGAATCCAATGCGAGGGGTAAAACAACATCTGGCGGTAGTGGTGCTCTCTTTAATGATCCAATAGCTATGCTTCGAAACCAGGAATTGGAAACGCACGAGGGGGTACAGTCAGAACGCCAAATAAGGCAAAACGCTATGGGAGAGGAAGAAATTAGGCAATTAATTAGCAAAGAATTAGAAGAGGTAAGAAGAAGTATTGGAGAGTTAACGAAGGGTATTAAGGACTTAACTCAGCTGACGATCCATACTCCACAAATACAACCACGACTAAACGCTTCAGATGTAGATATTAGCGTAATTAGCGGACCCACAGCCAGATCTGGAACAAGATCAACTCAAACAAGTGAAGGTAATATGAATGCGCAGTTGAGGCCAGTACTTCCCACCAGAATTGATAAATTAGGATTAGTTTTTGATGGAGACTTCATTTTTAGGCTAAAGCACATCCAGCGCCAGTACGGAATTCCATGGGCAGAGGTTATTAGGGATTTTCACCTCATTGTGTCAGGACCTGCAAGAGAATGGTATTGGTGGTATGAACAGTCTCACGGCGTAAAGGATTGGCCGACTCTTGAACATTCTTTGAAGAGTCACTACCAAACCAATAGATCGGTTTTCGACGTAATGAGAGATTTGGTCGAGAGGGAACAGCGTCCCGGCGAGACAGTTGATGCGTTTTTCCATGTTATGTGTAGGCTCCGAACAAGATTATTGCAACCCATTTCCGAATTAGACATGATTAAGATCCTGAAAGCAAATGTTAGGGAGGGAATAAAGGTGAACATTTACCAAATGCAAGTGTCTTCCGTAGAACAGCTGCGTTGGGAATGTAATGATGCCGAAAGGAATTTTCCAAGGCGCGACATTAGGGCTCCACCAGTTATCCCACAGAAATCTAGGCAGGTTAGTGAGGTTTATGAAGTCGAGGGAGATTGCCAGCAGCAATCTGAGGAACAAATCTGCGACTCAGATGAAGTCGCTGCGTTTAGGTTCGACGCCCAGACGCCTCGAAATCAGTTGACTTGCTGGAATTGCAGGCAGCCAGGACATGTGTTCATGGAGTGCTTGTCCGAAGAGAGGACCATTTTCTGCTACCGTTGTGGCAAACCGAACACTATTACACCCAAATGTTCTGTATGTTTATCGGGAAACCGGAAAAAGGGCGTGAGATTGACAGGGGATCCACGTCCGTCGGAGAACCCTGCAACGTCAAATTAATTGAAAATTTACGCCAAAAGAGTCCTGCGAAAAAGGTTAAAATAGATGTTGTTAATAGAATAAATAGTTTTAATTATAGGCCAGAACTGCGTCATTACATACCATTAGAATTAAGACACCAGATCTACAACGAAATCAGAACTCGGATTTTTAACCCAGATAAGAAACCCGTTTCAAATCGTATCCTCAAAGTCCGCCAAAAATTCGCTGCTCGCAGGAAATTGAGAAAAAACATTGTTGATTCAGTCTGTAGCGTCAGCAGAATTAACCGAGATCCCAGAGTGTTTGCTGAAATCGAATTGGAAGGGAAGACGATTCGTGGTTTGTTAGATACCGGAGCATCAGTGAGCATATTGGGTAGAGATAGCCGAGAGTTTGTGGAAAATTTGGACTGTGAGATGGTCAAGATGTTCTCAAATGTGAGAACAGCGGCAGGCCAACCGCATAGAGTGTTAGGGAAGGTAGAATTGTCAGTACGTTATAAGGAAAAACAAAACAAAATGACATTTTACATATGTCCCGACCTGGAACAAAGGTTATATTTAGGGATTGATTTTTGGAGGCTTTTCGAGTTAGCTCCTGAAGTAGTGAATGTCGATGAAATTGATGTGGAGAAACGCCATGAAGATTTCGGCATGCATAAAGAAGATGGCAAATTACGGCCACACGTCCTGACTCCAGAGCAACAACGTGAACTAGATGAAGTCATAAAATTATTCGATACATTCGAGGAAAAATGTCTGGGATGTACAAAGTTGGAAAAACACTCGATTAAGTTAGTTGAGGGCGCAGTCCCAGTTAAAGATAGATTTTACCCGATATCGCCAGCGGTACAGGCAATAACTTATGAAGAAGTCGATAACATGTTGAGATTGAAGGTCATAGAGGAAAGTGAAAGTCCGTGGTCCAACAGAACAACGATCGTTAGAAAGCCGGGGAAGAATCGATTCTGCTTGGACGCGCGCAAACTCAATGATCTGACGGTGAAAGATGCGTATCTACTTCAGAACATTGATGGAATACTAAGCAGAATCGATGAAACCCACTTTATAAGCAGTGTTGACTTGAAGTATGCCTTCTGGCAAATCGAGTTAGAAGAAGAGAGTAGACCATACACGGCTTTCACTGTACCGGGCCGACCGTTGTACCAGTTCAGGGTCATGCCGTTCGGACTCTGCAACGCGGCTCAGCGCCTCTGTAGGCTGATGGATAAAGTAATTCCACAAAGGCTCAAGGACAATGTGTTCATTTATTTGGATGACCTGTTAATAATCTCAAGCACATTTTCCGAGCATGTCCGTCTTTTGCGAGAGGTGTCGAAATGTCTCGCAGACGCCAATCTAACAATAGGTTTGGCGAAATCCCATTTTTGTTTTAGGGAGTTAAAATATTTAGGATTCATCATAGGTGATGGCGTTTTAAGGACTGATCCCGATAAAATAGTGGCCATAAGAAACATAAAGATACCAAAGAATCCCCGTGAAGTTTGAAGTTTTTTAGGTACGGCCGGATGGTATAGGCGATTTATAAAAGATTTTGCCTCAATAGCCGCCCCCCTTACAGATACCTTGAGGAAAGACAAGAAGTTTAAAATGACTGAGTGCGATCAAATCATTTGATGCCTTGAAAAGGTCGTTAACTTTTAGCGCCAGTTCTCCGTCACGCTGATTTCACAAAGCGTTTCTTTATTCAATGCGGTGCGTCCGACTACGGTATGGGTGCCGTTTTATACCAGCTAAATGATAAAGGCGAGGAGCATCCAATAGCGTTTTATTCGCAAAAATTGAACGCTGCGCAGCGAAACTATAGTGTGACGGAGAAGGAGTGTCTTGCGGCAGTGATGGCAATTAAAAAGTTCCGTGCTTACGTAGAAATGATGTCATTTACCGTCATTACGGACCACGCAAGTCTTAAGTGGCTTATGACACTGAAAGACTTGAGTTGCCGGTTGGCACGTTGGTCATTACAACTCCAGGCCTACGATTTCGATATCGAGCATAGGAAGGGTTCAGAGAATGTCGTGGCTGACATGTTATCGAGAGCTCCTCAAGATGGCATGATCGGAGAAGTTTTTACCGACCAATTGCTCGATTTCGAAACCGTAGAGTTCGAAAGTGAGGAGTACAAGGACCTGATTGAGCATATTGAACAGAACAGGGACAAATTGCCAGATCTGAAGGTTGAAGACGGCTTGGTCTTCAAAAAGGTTAAATTCGACAGGGATATAGAGGAGGATCTGATTTGGAAATTATGGTTGCCATCCAATATTACTACAGCGGTAATAGAAAGAGCCCATACAGATCTGACGTCAGCACATGGAGGCATGGCAAAAACGTTGGAGCGTGTGAAACTTTTTTTATTTGCCAAAAATGACGTCTCAAATTAAGAGTTTTGTAGGCCAATGTCAAACGTGTAAGGAGAGTAAGCCTGCGAATCAGAACCTAGTTCCTTCTATAGGTCAGGAAGTCGTTACAGAAAGACCATTTCAAAAGTTGTATATCGATTTCTTGGGACAGTACCCCCGTTCGAAAAGTGGAAATTGATACATCTTTATCGTTGTGGATCACGTTACAAAGTTCACTTTCTTGAAAGCAATGAAGGAAGCCACAGCGAGCAACGTAATAAAATTCCTTGTTACAGAAATTTTTCACAAGTTCGGTGTCCCAGAAGTGATCCATAGCGATAATGGTGTACAATTTACGTCTAAGGCTTTTGAGGAAATGACAAATACCTACAAAATTCCACATATGAGAACAGCTGTGTACTCACCTCAATCCAACGCATCAGAACGCGTCAATCAATCCGTGTTGGCTGCAATTAGGGCCTATTTGAATGAGGACCACCGGGAATGGGATCTGTACTTATCAGAGATCGAATGTGCCATACGAAATTCTGTGCACTCTGCTACCGGGGTAACGCCATTTTTTGCTCTGTTTGGCTACCATATGTTTTCCAGTGGAGCTGACTATAAGTTAGCCAGGAAACTGAAGTCATTAACAGATCATAATATTAATACTCTGGAAAGAAAAGACAAATTAGAAGTAATAAGGAAAAAAATTAGACAAAATATGCATCAGGCCTATGAGAGAAGTGCAGCCAGATATGACAAAAGGGCACGCAATGTAAAATTCACTCCTGGTCAGGAAGTATACAGGTGAAATATGGCCGTTAGTAAATTTACGGAAAACAGGAATGCAAAATTGTGTAAAAAATTCCTGAAATGTCGAGTTTTAAGGCCTGTCGGAAACAATATGTATGAGCTGGAGACGTTACAGGGTAACCCGGTGGGAATTTATCACATGAAAGATATTAAGATGTAGTGCAATTCAACTTCAAATCTGTGATAAGCAAAAGTGCAATATTAGGATATAATTTGATTATTTTGTTCGTAAATTTAACACGTAAATGTCAGTATTGTCCTAATATGCGCTTCAACAGTGGAATCGTAATTGCATCTGTGATATTTAATGACTGTGATAGGGGAATTTCCATACATAGTACCCGATAAGTGTCCAATATTATTTCGTGTTTTTTAGAAAAAGGGATGGTGTTACATTCAAAGACCTGAAATGTACAGGACGGAAAAATCTCGCTCTTCGTTTGTTATCCGCTACGAGTAACATGTACTAATGTTACAAGCATGTTTCCCTGATGTTACAACAATATAAATGAGAGACATTCCACAGTAGCACATATTCTTAAATCATCTGATGCCCGGCTATTCAGGGTGTGAGAGTTCCCCACGTTGCACGGTGGTCCCAAACACAAATCTAGTCGGAAAAAAGTATCTTTTTCGACTTTGTTGGAATCAACAATTTTGTTTGATAATAAGTGAGCAAGAGTCCACTGTGCATAACGGTATATTTGTTTTGCTTCAATTTGCGATTATAGCTTCGCTTTATTGTTTTAAAAATATGTGATTACGTTGGCGCTATAATATTGACACATACTCGTTTTCTAATTACACGATTGGAGCGATTGTAAAACAAATAAAAAAAGTTTTAATAATATTTTTTGTTGACAAAGTGAATTAAGGTGAAGGTATGAATAAATATTACTCGAAATTTATGTTCATTTTAGATAAAAAATCATTCTTGTACATAAGTGTCAAGTCCGTGAACATTTCTTCAATGTCCAAGTTCCATGAAGGTTTTAAGTAGGACTTTACGCGACTTATGCTACAGTTTATGGCTTTTTGTAAAGTGTATGATGTCTACGTGTCAATGTTTGCAAAATCAGCCGCCAGTTTTTGCCTAAACGTTTTTTTTTTGTTTACAGTGAAAAATATCGATTGCAAGGAAGGAACTGTACAATGTTTGGTACCAGGCCCGTGCGCAGGATTTTCCCCTGGGGGGGGGGGGGGGTTTCATCTACACTCATAAAAAAATTAACCCTATAATGAATTAAAATTAACTAAAATTTAGGAAACCAAGTACATTTTTACTAAATGTAAGTAAAATTTTGCTGAAATTTTCCTAAAACAAAGTAAATTTTTACTAAATATTAGAAAATTTTTGCTGTTAAATTAAAATTTCCTAAATGGAATTTTTTCCATACAAAAAATTTTAGATTTTTTTCTTACTTAAAACTGTGGAAATATTCTTCCAAATAAGTTTGATTTTCTCAATTGTAAGAATTTTTTATTAGATCCAAAGAAATGATTTTAAGTAAATCTACTACCCTTTTGGAAACTTTACTCATAAATAGTTAATTTTCCAACTTTTTATGAAATTTTTACTGGAGCGTTTGGAAACCACTCATATTGTATTGCCAGGATCTTCGAGAAATATTTTGATACATTCGTCCGACAGACATTGTCGGCAAAATTGCATTTCAGTAATCCATCTATCATCTATATGAATGGTGATGTAAGATTGCAGAAAACTGCTGCTATGCCAAAAACAGCTGTAATAGCAGGAAAGTGTCTGCTGATAGGCAGCAGACAATCGCTGCTTTTATTCATTCCAGCTTCATCCATCAGATTGGTCGCTTGTAACATAAATGTAGCCAGTCACGAAAATCGCTGCAATTGATGAACAACTTTTATTTTAACTTTCTTCATTCATAACTCTGAAACTTTTCATACACAAATATTCCCCATGAAGTCAGCAATCACGTACCATAGAATTATTTTGGTATTCTCAATATAATAGAAAGTTACGCCGGTGTTTCTAAATATACTTTTCACAATTTTTGACTTTACAGCCACCATTTTTCCTATTTTAGCTTCATAACTGGGGAATCAAAATGCTATTAACGCGAAGTGATGGAATTTGATAGTACGATATGCCCTAAATCTAGAAAAATGTTTTAAACAAAATCGTTGTAGCGAATTATAACCTTTATTTTATTTATTTCTATTATTTTATTTATTCTATTATTTTTATGTTCATAGCCACTTATGCAGTCACAAACTAACGTGCGAGGGGATATCCAAATCAAAAAATTAAAAAAAAAAGGGTTTAGAGAAAAATCTTTTCCAAATTTATATGACAGATGACATCCAAATCTGAGAATAGTTTGGCATCAAAAACTCATTTTCGAGAAAATGGTTCATAGCCACTTTTAGATATAAGCCCTCGATATATATTTTGAAGAAATATTACACAAAAAACGATCAAATTCCTCGGCGATAAACCCTTCAGTGCCGCATTTTTTGGATAAATTGGATATGCTTCTTGACGAAGTATGGGTCTAAATAGGATGTCTAAAGTGTTTTGGAGTTTTTAATTTATATAGGACATGAGTAACAGGATGTTTACTCAAAATCTTTATACGCATATTCCGATTAAATAAAAAATATTTGGAAATGTTTCTTCATTTTTATAATTTTAAATATGTAAAAAACCAAATAATTGGTATTTTAGAGTTTCGTTTTCCTACGTAGATCCATGTTACTGAATTTGTTGTTTCTCTTTTGAATAATACTTGTTACATATGTACAAAAAATACTAACTCTGAAAAATATTTGACATAAGTGATAAATATAACACAAATTTTATTTTAGATTTCATTATGAATCATAGTGATTCTTATCTACACTTTCTTAAAATTACTAAACGATTTTGTTATTAAATTTCCAAACTTTTATTGCAGTACACAATTAAAAGTTCATATGATATAGCTCTAGTCGAATGTCAAGAAGTGTTATCGGTTAATAAAAATGAAAATTTTCCGAACAATTTGGTGTCCATTAGCGAAATTAGCACTACACAATCTTGAAATTGGCACAATTCGTTTAGTTTGTTTGTAGTTTTCATAACCTTTGTCCGAAATTCAAGAAAGTGTCCACGATTTTTTTATGTAATTTTCGTGTTTTCATGATTTTACTACAAAATTACCATTTCAGACAAGTTATTTTAAAAATACATTAAAAATTCTATATTTTATTGCTTCAGAAAGTCTAGTAGGTTTTAAAAAGTATATGTTCGAAACCTCTCTGGGGGGGGGGGGTTTGAACCCCCAAAACCCCCCCCCCTGCGCACGGCCCTGTTTGGTACAAAGAGAAACAGCAAAATAAAAAAAATCTGTTTTAACTTACGTTTTCTCTAAGATTGGACTTGAAAGTGAAGGAGACGGCAGTTATTGTAAAGAAGTGCAACAATCGGTTCACATATTTATATGTATTCTGAAAAAAAGTGGATACAGGCCAATCGAACAAAGCTCGTGTTTGAGGCTTCTAATCAAAGTTGGTTAGACGGAATATTTGTTATTCCTGCTGAACCTTCATCAACAGATCTTGAAGAAGGAACATTAGAGGGACCGTCAACATCTAAGCATGGAAGACCTTTGAAGGAATTTTCAGATCAAGGAGAGAGGGCAAAAAGAATGAAAGTAGCGCATTTATTGGAGAGTTGGTCGCAGGAAGAATTAACCTTTGCTGCTGGAACAAGCCTTTATAAATGTGGAAAGAGACATGCTGCGAGCATTGTCAAATGCGTAGGTTCTTCTCCGTCGAAAGCGTCAGCAATGAAAAAAAAAATTGAATTTTTCTTGTAAAGGACCGATACCTTTCACGAACGAAGAGGCTTTAGTGTTGTATATCGATGGTGATTTCACGAAAAACACTTATACCCTAATGCGTTCAGGTGCAAAAAATCATAATGCCGACATCTACCCATCATACCACAAGCTTTTGGCTGCCAAAATGGAGTGCTATCCAAAAGATGGTATTAAAATTTCCGATATATCGGCAGAAGTGACTTTGCAAAATTTGGTAGATCACACTACAAACAGGCTTTTTAAACAGCAGAAAGAAGTTTTAAAACAACACAAATGCGGTAAACTTATTTTGTCCTATAAGTGGGGATGTGATGGCAGCAGTGGGCATTCGCGATATAAGCAGGCGTTCGGGGACAGTCACGAAGATAAAACAGATGAATATTTGCTTGCAATTTCTTTGGTTCCTCTGCAGCTCAAAGACGATAATAAAATTATTTGGCACAATCCACGCCCATCTTCTGTAAGATTTTGTAGGCCAATCAAACTTATTTTTGAAAAAGAGACTAAGTCGCTAGCTGAAAAAGAAATAGCTGCGATAAAAGCTCATAGTTCCAACACAAATCTGTGAAGATGGCGAAGTAATTAATGTCACCCATAAATTTTATTTGACGATGATTGATGGGAAAATATTCTCAACAATAGCAAATTCTTCTTCCCAACGTTGTGGAATTTGTGGAGCTTCACCAAAGATAATGAATGAATGCGCCTGACGCATTAATGTCCGAGCCGCAAGTCGATTCAGAAAGTGAAGCAGATTCTGAATAAAATATTCAAACCTATTATTGTTCATATTTTTATTATGCTCGTTTGTGCTTCTAAATAAAAGATAAAGTTATATAAAATCGAATGATTATTGTTTCTAGCTAGAACTATCCCACGCCCATTTGATGGATTCCGCCCATTTCTGGTGCGAACCTCTATTTTAATAAAAACATTAGGCATGCAAAGTTTCACCTCGATAAGTCTTCTCAAAAGCAAGTTATGACCTTTTTCCGGCTAAATTGATGGTTTGGACCACTGTGCGTTGGTCGTTTGTCACCAAGCGGCAATTGGAATAAGTATACGGCGAAATAGATGCAAGTGTATATCTTTATTGAATATTATTAGACAATGATATATGCAATTTATATTCACTACAGATGTCACGGCATGTACTAGACATAAAAGGATACAACGTATCCAACCGATTAAATTTTATTCGAGTAATCGAGCAATTATTTTCAAAAAATTGTTCGAATAATTCCAAAAAATACTGAATACCCTAGATGTAATATTATATTAGTAATATTATATCCGCACTTCGTTCCTGCCAGCGTGCACGCGTCAGCCACGAAGTATTGTTGCGGATCAGAATGTTAGCGTTTTATACGGAACATGCTGACAGACAGACATACAGACACACAATGCTTTTTAGACACTCCACGAGAGTATTATGGGCTGTGCACTTGTGTGTTAACACCCAAAAGGAATCGAGATAGACCCGATCGACTTAGAATAACTTTCTGTGTCGAATTAGCCATGTCCGTCTGTCTGTCTGGCCGTCTGTTCGTCTATCTATTTTTGTAATCGAAGTACTGGTCGCAAGTATTATCTAATCCTAACAAAAATTGACACAAGTAAGTTTTGGGGGCCAAGGACGGACGCTATTTGGCTTGAAGCAAGTCGGTTCAGATTTGAATATTGCTCCCATACAAGTGGCGCTTCAGATTTGATTTTTTCCGCTCAAGAAACCACATTTTTATTCAATTTTCGCACAGTACCTTATAATTATATTACAAATACCTGTGGTGAAAATGAGTCAGATCGGATCATATGTGGAAATATCTCTCATACAAATTTCGCTCTTGATTTGACTTTTTCCCTTCTATAGACCACATAATTCAACCGATATCCTTCAAGTTTCGCACAACACTTTATATTTCGACTAGAAACATCTATGGTGAATGTGAATCAGATCGATATAGATTTGTATATAGCTCCCAAATAAATATCGCTCACGATTTGACGTTATCAGTTCTCAAAACTATATATTTTGACAGATTTTCTTAAAATTTGGTATAACGACATATAGTTGAACTAGAAATAGCTCTATTGAAAATGAGGCAATTTGGTTCAGATTTATATATGGCTCCAACATGGATTTCACCTCCAATTTGTATTTTTTTCTCCACTATGTAATCCACTTATTTTGGCAGATTTTCTTCAAGTTTGGCAAAATGTCATTTATTTCGACTGGAAGCACCCATGGTGAGAGTGGGGTGCATGTGTCGAGATGTGTACACACAAATGTGGCTCGCGGCTTGAATTTTCAGGCCTGAAAGCCACTTGTTTTCACCGAATTTCTTCAAATTGGGCATAGCACGTTGCTTTTTTTCTTGGTTGTTGTGTGTGTTGTGCGTGTAGAGTTGTAAATGGTCGGCCATCAGAGATTTGACAGTTCCGACATCTCATGCTTCACGGCTTGAATGGATCGATAAGTGGTGTTCAAGTTGTGTTGCCAGATGGTATGTCAAAGGCGGACACGGCATTATCGAAAACTATACAACCCATTCATAAAAATTTAACCGCCATAAAATAATTTAAGCGAAAATTAGAGCAGGGAAAAATAAATGTCAGGAGTGGCGGAATGATGATAACTAAAAGAAAAGATGTCGGCTGGAATGAAAATGACGCGTCGAGAAAATTCTGGTGGGAAAACAGGCTATATAAGGGGGTAGTAACGAAGAAGATAGAGTTACTCTTTTGGTGCTGTGCGGTTCAAAGTGTTTGTGCTTGACAGGAAAAGGTATTCGAAGTGAGTGTAGTGTTTGGTTTCGGTTTTGTTTGAAAACGAATGTTTTAAGATAAATTAAATTTTAAGGGCAGCAGACTAGTGGGAACGTAACTGCAGAGAAAAATTCGGCCGGGATTAATAGTTTCTGTGTGCGAACAAATCAAAGTAAGTAAAAATATATACGCGGTCTGCGTCTATTGGTAATAATGGTTTTCTGTTATTAGGGAAAAAGGACAGTATTTTATCGAAGAAGATTCACAGTCAACAGCACCCCGTCAAAAAAACAATAGAAAAGACAGGAATAGTGGTAGATCTGTGGGCACAGAAGTCATATTGTCCCGGCACAAATCCTAGAGACCAGAAAAAAAAACAACACGAATTATCCGGAAAAAAGGTAGGCCAAAGTGTAAAGAAGCCTCATAAGTAAAAGCTCAACCCACCTGCTGGCGGGTAGTTAGAAGGAGGTCTACTAGGGTTGGAAACCCGGTCTACTTGGTAGGTCGATAGGAACGACCCAAGTGTAAGTAGATGTCCAGTAGATGCCGTGGAACAACCACGATCGCCAGCCAGTGTTATACAAACTATAAAATCTCGCAAAAACGAGCAGAGACGCCCACCACAGCCTAAAATTTGAGCCCAGTGGTACTCAAACTATTTACCTCCGCATTGAACCGCGGCGTTATTAAATTTATGAGAAAATCACTAAACAAGACGTTTCCGTCTACAAATTTTCAACCAAAAAGATCCAAACGGGCGAATAGATTTTTAAGTTATGTTAAGTATTGGTATTGTAATTGTTTTATGTAATTTTGCTCAAGGCACCATTTTCTTATTTTTTATTATATATATTTGAGTTGTGTTCATTGTGTACAGAATTTTACAAAGTTTCAGTATAACGTCATCACTGTCGGAAGTGGACACTTTAACCTTCGAAATCCTTACTAAGAGAGCTCTTTTAGGTAGGCTTGGGTGTTAGGTTGAGAGAATAATTTGGTGTGGCTGAATATAGCCATGGTAAGAAACTTTGTGGGTTCTATTGGTAGGAGTTTTGTTGTTTAATTAGCGTTAGAGTTTCATTTATATTAGACCATATCGTTAGATTTAGTCAATAAAAATAATGTCTATAGATTGAAAACCGAGAATTAAAAAATGATGGAGTAAATTAATTAGTTTAGGGGAGAGTTTAAGCGAGGTAAGTGAGGATGGTGTAATGCGGGATTTAGGGGTCATAAGAAAGGAGGGGAAAACCTCGTGACCAAGGTTGGGAAGGGCGACTGAGGGATAATATCTCCCTCCGTTCTATGGTATGTGATCATGTGTAAGAGTAAAGTAATTGTTTGTCTGTGAATTGTAGATTTCAATCTGGAACGATATCATGGGCTTGGATGAAGGGATGGGACACCACCTGAGTAACAGCCGAAATTGAGCTAACCGGTCTGTTCATCCAATTGCCGCTGAGGTATTCGTAACAACTTTATTTTCCGTCGCTGACGTTGGTGTTTCCTCCTTGTTTGCAGAAATGGTTGCATTAGCGGCCGGTTGTGGTGTTCTTTTTATTACCGAGCTTCTGATAAAGGGACTTTGCTCCTTCTCATCTGTTTTACTTGTAGCAGTATCTGCTGCCCCAGCCAAGTTTACCGGGGTAGCATTGCAGGCGCTGGATAACGACGACTGGTAGCCTGCTCGCGCACTACCCAAAGTCGCCGGCACTGGGGTCATTACTCCCTGCACCATAACTAATTTCTCTCTATCTAACTTATTCATTTTTGTTTTATTTTTGGGATCCTATCCATAGCGTTTTAGACCTAACCGCCAGGTGTTGTAACTCAGCCGCTGTTGAACAGACGCTGACCAGGAAGCCGCCCACTCTGGTCAGACGCTTCTGGATTTAAGTGGACTGGGCAACCACGGAGGCATCAGATGCTCCTCCCTGAAGGCACCCCTGTGGGAGATACTTATTAAATGGCGGTACCCAATCGCCATGTCGCAGAGTCCATGTCCTGGGACTGATTATTACCTACATATCTGCAGGCTGTCCAGCTATCCGCCACCCACTGACCCCCATAGTAGCCTGAGCTCGGCCCTATGCAGTCAGTCAGTCAATCAGTTGTTTTTTTAACGCTGGAGGTGTGGAATCTTCAAAAGATGGCTTCAGTCCACACCCCCATACCTCAACCACAATCGCCACGGTACTGCCGTCTGGTATTACTTCGTGGGGCGGTCAGCACTTATTGTTGCCTCAGATGCTGCTCGCGCTCATTCTTTTTATGGGTTGCTCCCCGACTCTGCTATGGATTTTCTTATCTCCTCTGCTTTTCGAAGTGCATGATGTATTAACGTGATGTATGTGTCCACCGCATTCCATTCGATCTCCGACCGTAACATAATACCTACTATGTTATCAGCGGTCAAGCATTCTCCTAAGAACCTTCTAATACGCTTCGTGAATCTTGGAATCTCGGACACCGAAAAACTACGTGTTCCGCAGATTCTTCCGCGTTGATGCATAGCGGGCACATGGGCGAGCTATCGAGACCGAAGAGATACAATTTGCTCCTATATCCTCCGTGTCCAGTGAGAAACTGTGCCAGGTTATAATTTACCTCTCCGTGAATTCGATTTACCCATTGTTCATTGCAACTCTTTTATATATATAGATTATCTAGAAAGAATGTACCTTTTGAGTGGACAGAGGAATGCGAAAAATCCTTCATGTACTTCAAAGATCAATTGTTAAGTCCAAGGATATTACAATATCCTGATTTTAAGAAGGAATTTTGCATAACCACCGATTCAAGTAAGCACGCTTGTGGCGCAGTTCTAAGCCAAGAGTATCATGGTATCCAATTACCAGTGGCGTACGCATCAAGATCATTTACCAAAGGTGAAAGTAATAAATCAACAATAGAACAGGAATTAGCAGACATTCAATGGGCTATACAATATTTCAGACCTTATATCTATGACCGGCAATTTTTGATCAAAAGTGATCACAGACCATTAACATATCTCTTTTCAATGAAAAATCCTTCATCGAAATTGACGAGGTGAGACTAGATTTAGAGGAATACGACTTAACTGTCTAATACATCAGGGGCAAAGAAAATTATGCAGCGCATAGAATTTTCTGATATAAAGAGTGATTTTTTTGAGGTTAGGATTTTCATGCATTAGTATTTGACAGATCACGTGGGATTTCAGACATGGTGTCAAAGAGAAAGATGCTCAGTATGCTTTGACATTTCATCATGAATCGTCTTACAAACGAACAACGCTTGCAAATTATTGAATTTTATTATCAAAATGCGTGCTCTGTTAAGAAAGTTCATTGCGCGCTTCCATTTTATGGTCAGTTTAATCGACCCACTGAAGCGGCTATTCGGGCTATTGTGACTAAATTTCGCACCAAATTTACATTGTTGGACATTAAACCACCAACACGCTTACGTAGAGTGCGAACTGAAGAAAATATCGCAGCTGTATCGGCCAGTGTTAATGATGACCACCAATTTTCGATTCGTCGCCGTTCGCACCAATTGGGTCTCTGTTACTCAAAAACGTGGAAATGCCAAAATTGGACTAAGCGGATGGACCACCTAAGACGCAGCCGCGGTCAACATTTAAATGAAATTATCTTCAAAAAGTAAATGTCATGGACCAATCTAACGTTTCAAATAAAGAACCGATGAGATTTTGCAAATTTTATGCGTTTTTTTTTTTAAAAAAGTTATCAAGCTCTTAAAAAATCACCCTTTACAAGGTATTAGTAATGTTTTGAAAGGTGAGAGATTATTCGAAAATAGCTATCAACCAATTTAAAGAAATTGGAAATAATTTACTTCTCTCGGTGAAAATTGCACTCACTCCCAGACTCATCATTATAAAGGATGAGGTCGAGCAAAGAAGCATACTTAAGAAATACCATGATGACCCTGTTTTTGGTGGCCACCCAGAGATCACAAGGTTAACGGACAAAATACGGAAATATTTTCATTGGAAAAACATGACGAAACAAAATCATGTGACCAATGTAAAAGAGTAAAATCACAAAGACATGTCAGGGAGGAGATGATGATTACTCCAACGCCAATAAGGGCATTAGATTTAGTATTAATAGACACAATTGGCTCATTACCAAAGTCAAATTGTGATAATGAATATGCAGTCACAATAATATGAGATCTTACGAAATATCTGGTGGCAATACCAGTGCCAAATAAATGTGCAAAAATTGTAGCATTAGCTAAGAATTTTATTTTGTCTTATGGCCCAATGGGGAGAATACTAACCGATATGGGTACAGAGTACGTTAATCAAGTCCTTCAAGAACTTTGCGAACTCTTAAAAATAGACAAAGTAACATCGACAGCATATCACTATGAGACTATAGGTACAATTGAAAGATCTCATAGAACTCTCAATGAATACCTAAGATCGTATATAGCCACAGATAAGTCTGACTGGGACGAGTGGTTACGATTTTTTGGCTATTGTTATAATACTTCTCCATCGACCGTTCATGGTTATTGTCCATTTGAACTGGTTTTTGGAAAATTACCTACAAGTTTTGGTTTCCTTAACCAGAATGAGATCGATCCATTGTATAATGCTGATGCATATAACAAAGAGGTTAAGTATAGGTTACAAATAGCACAACGAAGGGCCAATGAACTTGTTGGGAGGTCGAAACTGAGACAAAAATCGAATTATGACAGGAATGTAAATGACATAAATGTAGAAATAGGAGATTTAGTATTAATTCAGAATGAAGCCGGGCATAAATTGGATGCGATTTATAAGGGTCCTTATGAAGTAATTAATCTAGATGATAAAAATAACATAACTATAAGGGACGGAAATAAGTCCACATTAATTCATAAGAATAGAATTAAACTCTATTATAAGAAAACTTTACGATAGGTATAAAAATATAAAAAATATATAAATGCTGGATATATTCCCTATAAATAATAAATGTATTTTATGTAGCTCTTAGATATATGAATATTTCAATAAAGCACAGTCGTGCATAATCAGTCAAGGTCTATGGTCGAATTTATTATAATACTTATGTGCACTGTATTAAATAAATTGTGATGCTTCATTATTATAATATTATATAAATCTTCAGGAGTAATAAAAAAGGGAATATGAGGCAGCAATCTTCAGAAATATGCCCTAATTATCAAGTGTTATTAGGTAGAAACAATTTCCCTCAAGGGCGATTTTCTCCATTTGCTCCATTCCTTAATACCAGCTACAGCCCAAATTTACATTATGATAGGAAAAGTAATAATATTGAAGAGCCAACATATTTCGCGTTCACAGTAGAATGTACACACATAATTTCACGATTATAGCTACAGCCATTTGCTTGATACCAGTTTTACTTCCTTTTCATTTTAATCCTAAAAGTACGAATTTGGAAAAAGTCCTCTTATTTTCCGCGTCTACGCAGTCAAATCAATGTATACACCGAATTTATAGCTTCAACCGTTTGGTTGGTACCATTTTCCGCCCCAAAAGTACAAATTTCGAAAAATTCCTTTTTGTTTCGCGTCTATACAGTCAGATTAACGTATACACCGAATTTCATGATTTCAATTTCAGAGATTTGGTTGGTACCATTTTTATCCCCCTTTTCCAATTGTATCCCTTAAAAGTACGAATTTTGAAAAATCCCTCTATTTTACGTGTATATGCATTTAGAGGGATGTACATTCCAAATTTTATGTTTCTAGCTGTTGTCGCATCCATTTTTATCACTTTTTCTCCCATTTCGGCCGCTAAAACTTTTATTTATTTTTTGGTGCCTTTAGACTACAAGAGGAATGTACGCAACCAATTTCAAGTGCACATAAAGCAGAAATATAAAAAATTCTTTAATAGTCTAAACATTTTCTGTCCTTGTTAGGGAAAAATGTTTCCCTCTGGGCCGATTTCGATCTGCAACCATAAGACACATTTAGGGAAAATTTGAACCCTAGCTCATTTCGTTCGGCGGCTAGAGAGTTTTCAACAGACAGAAGGACATGGCTAGATCGTCTTAGAATTTTACCACGACCCAGACTATATATACTTTATGGAGTCTCCGATGAATATTTCAAGGTGTTACAAACGGAACGACAAAGTGAATATACCCCCCATCCTTAGGTGGAGGATATAAAAAGGATTAAAGGAAGGTAAAATAATTACGTAGGATAGGGATAATTGTGTGGGAGGTGCTGCAAGTGTAAAAACATGTTCAAATATAAAATTAGAGCTGATTTCGACTATCCATATGAAAGTTATATCAGTTTTATTTATGTCAATTTGTGTGGTAGGTACCATAGGCGTGTGGTAATATCGCGCATTGCATGTGAATGCAACGTCTATAAAAGCATTTCTAAACATTACATTTCACAGTTACGTAGTTTAGGGTGATTTGTGTGGCAGGTACTGGAAGGGGCGTGGCAAAACCCGCTATATTTTATACACTTAGAGTGATTATAAAAACTTTATCAAATATAGTTGATTCCGAATAACCGCGTGGACTTTACATTGGTTTTAATTTAATATAGAAATATGGCCCATTTGTGTGGGAGGCACCAAAAAGGGCGTGGCAATTTCGCCCATTTTTTAACTTAAACTAAATTTGGGAAAATATTACCATGTGCAAAGTTTGATTTGAATACATTCCTTAACTCCTTTCGAGAGTTATCGTGTACACCAGCCAACCAGCCAGACGGACGGACATGTCTCAAGCGTATTGAAAGTCGTGGAACGGATTTGGTCCAAAGATACTTAGGGTCTTAAATCACTCCTTCAATGCATTACACTCATGTCGATTATGCACGCCGACGGATGACTGCGGATCGGATTTTTTCCGCAGTTGAGTATTTTGGTATTATATAAGCCGATGGTAATGCCGTTGCGGAAAAATTCGTATTATGTATTCCTCATGCGACTCACTTCACATACAAAAATATCCGACAGAAAATCATCGCTGATTTGATGCGGATAAAGTACTTTTTGGTTGTTTTTTTATTTGTTTTAATTTCTAATGGAAGCTAAGAGGTAAGATGAGAAAAAATTAAATGTAAATGTTAAATGATTTGTTTTTTTTGTATTGCCACTTTTTTCTTCCAAATTTATAAAAAAACCAATTGATGAATACATTATAAAATGTTAGAATTTCAATTATTTTATTTAATTTCAAATCTAAGAATATGTCAGCGCACTTTATTGGTTACTTTTGTTTGTCATTTGCTTATAAATGTCAATTTGACAGCTGTAATGTAATATCGACTTTATGTTGGTAATGCAGTCATCCGACGGATTACATAATACAATTTTCCTCACAAAGTGAGTCGAGTGCGGATCGAGTCAATCCGATCCGCAGCAAATCCGTCGGCGTGCATAATCGACATGACTTTTTTCTGTCCCACGACATATACCCTCCCCTCCTACTCTGTAGGGTGAGGGTATTAAAACAAATTATTTTAATTTATAATTTGACAGTGTTTAAAACAAATTACACCGGATACTAAATACATATATTTTAAACCATATTGCACATTCCCAGGATTACCGTTTTTCCTCCACTAATGTTTTTATTTTTATTAAAATGACTTATTATTATATGGAAGTGCATTACACACTAACACGGAGATTTTGTTGTCCGTGGAACCAAAGGTATTAGAAATAAGAACATATGGCATGGCAAAAATACAAGAGCAGACCTTTAGGCGAACAGAGAAAAAAATAAAAACGAGATAAAAGAAAAGAATGTGAATAACAAACGTGGTGAAAATTATTTGCAATTCCAGCACAGCATTAATCACGAGTTCAAATATGGACTGGAACCATCTACTCCAAATGTTATGTCTTTGCTTGATATCGGAGACACGATGCAAAAAAAAAAAAAACAAATCAAAAATGCATAACTCCATTAACCCAACATTGGTTAATAAAAAATAAACAGATTGTCATTCCACGAAGTTTCCAACGGAATGTATGGTGGTGAGTATAAAAAGATCCAATACAAACCCATTCGTTTCCAAATTCCCACAAGAAAAAGTCAGTGTTTATTTGTTGTATCCTACAAAGCTTTATTTCAACAACAGAGATTTGTTACATTTCTTTTGCTTTTCCAAATAAGGGAATTTATTTTAAATTTACACATTTGAATACCCAAATAAATGCTTTACATTAAAATTACTTAGAAACTTAAATTTCTAATTGTACGATAAATATATTTTTATGAGACATACACAATTTTTTGAAACAGATAGGTTTTGTTTTGTGGTTGCTGCTTTCTTTCAAAGTATTTAAAAAACATCGATATAAAAAATTTGGAATTCTCGACGGTGTGGTGGCTTGCGACAGACAAAAAGGTGTGATCGAATGAATCGATCATCACTACCTATCCAAAAAACATGTCATGTTCCGTATGGCATGTACTCATATTCCAAATATGTAGCCATATGCTCTGTTCGCTCTCTCAACAACAATGAAAGATTGAGGTTTTTGAATTAAATTGTTTGAATTGCAACGTTTGGCAGCTAGCGGCTGCCAGGCATTTTGAGTAGGTAGTGGAATAGGATCTATAATTTCTATATATTGTATTGTATTGGATTGTTCACAAGCAAGTTCTATTAAATCTAACTGAAAGAAAGGTGCTACAATAATATAAATTGTTTTGCGATGGCCAAATAGTTGTCATAATAAATTTTATTTTTTACAAACGTAAGAACTACACAGTCAAACATGATTTTACACAAAGTTTAAAAATACATTTGTATACGTACCTATGTATGTAAATACATATGTCCGTAGTAAAAAAGGCAGTTAATTGTGAGTTGCTTGTGAGCAATCCATATCAAGTAGACGTTCTCAATTTATGCTAGATTCTAAATTTGAATATTCTTATACGTAAAGCTAATACTTTCTCCTTTGTATACTCGTATGAATACAATTAAAAAAATAATAAAAAATATTTAAAAAATCAACAAAAACTAATATATAAAAACGAAACAAAACGATTTAACTACGTACGATCTAAAAAGCAAAGTAAACTTAATTTGTGGCTACAAATCGAAGGAAGGAAGGAAATCACACAGTCCGTCTGGTCTGTCCAACTTCAATTAGCGTTGTTTGCTGTTATGTACACAGTTGGTATGTATGTATATAAAAACTTAAAATACAATAGATGGAAAGATTAGCGAAACATAAGTTCGGCCAACGTTTTTTCAGTCTGAAATGATAAAAGATGCACAATACGTAAGGAGAAATGATAAGTATTAAAAAACGAAAACACTGTCAAAATCAAACAAAATAAAAGTTCAAACTTAGAATGGCTACTCCCATGCAACTGACGCACCACCGCCAACACACACACACACGCAAATCCGTTCACAACTAAGAGTTTCAGCATTTGCTTGAAAGCAGGGCTAGAACCGTAAAATGAAAATCGCATATTTGCCAAATATTGTTTTCGTTAATTCTGCTGTGGACTTTTCCTCGTACAATCACCTGAGTCTTTGTTTATATAAATTGATAATCCCGAGATTTCCCGGGAATTTTCACTTTTTTCAATTTCCCGTATTCCGGGAAAATTGTCCGGGATTCGCACGGGAATTCAGCAGAAACTTTTACCTATTTCTTCGTACATATTTCCACCATGTTTTCATCCAATATGGTAAATTACAATTTATAATTTACCATTGTTGGTTAGTAATATTTTGAAATAATTCAATTTGATATTTTTATGATAAAGTCAGATAAACTGTTTTCCTGATCAGTGGAGAAATCGTACAGATGTGATATATATTTTTTTTGAAAACAAAAATTACAATATTGCTGACTCAAAATATAAATTTAGAATCTCGAAGCTACAGGAAAAGGGAATTTAAGAATTTAAGAATGAGAATTTAAGCACGATAAAATAAATTAAATAAAATTAAATATTATTAAATTAAATTAAATATTAATATTACATTTGTCGAATATGCAATTTCATTCTCTATCGCCCTCACTTTCTCCAATAAAATTAGAAATAGACTATCTGATGAACATATAAAACATGAAAACTTTTTATTTACAAACAGTGTGTTGACGATTTCCCGTGATCCCGGAAAATGCCTTGTCTGTTTTGAAAACTTTTTATTTACAAACAGTGTGTTGACGATTTCCCGTGATCCCGGAAAATTGAAAAAATAATTCCCGTTTCCCGGGAAATAAAAAGTACGGGAAAATGCAAACTCTACTTGAGACGGAGCAAAAACTATATACATTAAGGTGTCTTCAAAAAAAAACGATTTCTGTATTTTCAATATTTCGGCTGGAATCATCGAGTGCCACAAAACGAATTTTCTGAATTCATACTTTTAGAGTAAAAATAAAAAATTATGAAAATGGTGCCAACCAAATCACTGGAAATTCTGTATGTAAGTACATACTAGGGATGTCCATCATTTGAAAAATGAAAGCGAATACATCAAATACAAGAACAGAACGTTAGTTCGTCTAAAATAGGTGAAATTTTGAATTGAATTATTTAATATAGTAATTAAATGTTACAAATGTACATATCCACCCGTGAAGCATTTTCATATTTAATTCAGAAAAGCGTCAATTATATACAATATCGAGGGCTAATATTCATAAGTGGCTATGACAAAAACAAAACTTTTCAGGAGAGCGAAAAATTTGATTTTCTCCTTAATTTTAAGAGCTATTATGAATCATTATTCTACAGTTCAATCTAAAGAGGATTAATTACTATACGATTAAAAAGTTTTCGAAATTTCCTATTATTCGCGGTTTTATGGTTCATAGCCACTTTTGCACGTTTCAAATTGAGCACTATAAATGTTGAAATAAGCACATAGCAATTAATGCTCAAATATATAAATAAGACTTATTGTAAACTCGATAACGTTTTTTATGAAATCTTGGCAATGTTGTGTAGAAAACGCATTTTCTGGGATGTACACAGCGAATTTTAAGATTCCAGCTTCATCCATCAGATTGGTACCATTTTATCCCCTTTTCCAATTTTTTTACAAAAAGTGGATATTGCGGTAGGACATGTAAACAAAAAATACAAATTTGATATTTTTGAAAAATTTTCATTTTCGCGGAAAATATGTCTAAAATGATTTTCACACATGACATTTTTGTTTTCTGATTTTCTCGCGATCTAGCCAACGGATCCGACTGAATTTTTGTTTGTGTATTAAGAACCCACAATTGGATGAGCTTGCTAGGTCTCCGGAAGTTTCAGGCCAGAAACGTAAGAGAACGGCGAGGACGGGGTCTGCTAAGCCCTCGTCTGTGAAGTCTGGTTCACTTAACACCATTGGATCGGATGGTGTTGTTTCGGTGGCCTCGGTTGTTCCTGAGGCTAAGGCTACTGTAGTCGGCGGGTCAATCACTGTGGACGGTGATACCCCGACTTATGCTTCAGTTGCTGGGCCGGTGTCTGATGTGGCTGAACAATCGCAAAATCAGACGCCAGTTGTAGCGGGTCCTTCTCTGGCCCGTGTGAATGCGACTGGTCGGCCGGACCCAGTTGCTGTTGCCGGTGGTGTCCGTCCGCATCGTTCTGGAGGAAATTCCGGTGGATTGTCCAGGGCTCCGGAAATGAAAATGGTTTTCGTTTCCCGTTTCGCTCCGGATACGACCGTGGAAGATTTAAATTGTTTCGTCAAATCAAAAATTGAGGGTGACTTCCGTATGAAGACGTTTAAATTGAAGTCATCCTTTGCCCAAAGTCGGGCATCGTTTAAAATTCTTGTCTCGAGGGAAATTTTCGACAAGCTAATTGTCCCCTCATTCTGGCCATCTAGGGCTTTTGTCAAAGAGTTCGTGGATAGGGTTGACAATCTGGCGCGTCTCCCATCAATGTCAGCCACTATTCCAAAAAACTAAGCAGCTCTTTTAGTGTTGGGTATCAGAACGTTAGAGGTTTGAATACGAAGTTGAGTCGTCTGTTTGTTGATAGCTTTGACTTTGTCTTCTCGGCTCTCGCCTTTACTGAGACATGGCTGAAAGTTTCGATTTTGGACTCTGAGATTTTATGTGGGAGATATGTTGTATTTAGGAAGGATCGCGTAGGGAAAATTGGTGGCGGTGTTCTTATCGCTGTTGCTAATGAGTTCTCATCCGAACGCTTTATTCTACAAGGGCTTGATGACATTGAATTTATTGCAGTCCTTATTAATATGGGACGTAGTAAGTTGTTTGTCACATGCTCTTATATTCCTCCATCGTCTGAGTTGTGTGTATATGAGAGGCACTTGACTGCGATTGGTATGGTTGCTTCGAAAGCAGGTGATTTGGACCATGTTATGATTTTAGGAGATTTTAATTTACCCTCTGTATCTTGGCTTACCTTGCCAGATGCTGAGGCGTTAACTCCGTTGACGTCAACTTTTGATAGGGATGATTGGCCCTCGCAAATAGTTAGACTTTTTACTGATCTTAACTTGTCGCAGATAAATTATGTGGGAAATGCAAATGCTAGGCAACTAGACTTAGTATTTGTCGATGATCCCCATTACTTCGAAATCAGTAGAGTTCCTCCCATATCACTCCCGGAGGACAACTATCATCCTACATTGAATATATCGATGTTGTACTCTGGTGAATCTTCTCCCTCTAGTTCGCAAGATAATCGAACCTCTTTCTGTTTCAAGAGAACTAATTTCGAAAAGCTTAATTCACTTATTCAGGATGTTGACTGGAATTCTGTTTGTAGCTGTCGTCACTATACTGATATTGACATTGTCGTAGATAGATTTTATCACATTTTGAATGACTTTTTGTCACAATCAGTACCGAAAACTCGTGTTGGGCACTCTAGAAGATTGCCTTGGCTTTCACGTGAGTTGTCTGGCATGAAGAATTCGAGAAATAGACTTTTTAAGAAATTTAAGAGGACCGGTTTGAATTCAGATTATGTCAAATATTCCGTTGCTAGGTCGAAATATAGCATTGAGTCTCAGAGATGTTATAGGATCTACTTGGAAAAACTAAAGAATGATTTTAGGAAGAACCCTAGATCTTTTTATGACTTTGTGAATTTGAAACGTAGATCCTCAACTAAGCCGACAAGGATTAGAATGGATGGCTTAGAGTTTGGTGATGATCAGGCGATTGCTGATTGTTTTGCAAAATTTTTTGCGACGACATACTCAGAGCGATCTTATGGGTCGAGTGACGCCTACCCTTATAATATTTCTGCATTGAGTCAATTAGAAATTCCTGTTATTGATTTACCCTTAGTTTTGTCGAGTTTGAATAATCTCAAATCCACAAATAGTGTTGGTCCAGATGGGGTGCCAAGTATAATTTTGAAATACTGTGCTAGTGGTTTGGCTATTCCGCTAACATTATTATTTAATACTTCATTGAGTTTTGGATTTTTCCCTTTGGCTTGGAGGAGTTCATTCATTGATCCCCTCCATAAGTCTGGCAGTCTAATTGATGTTTCAAACTATAGAGGGATCGCTAAGTTGAGTGCTATTCCGAAGCTATTTGAGAAATTGGTTACTGAGGTTGTATCTCATAGAGTTTCTTCTATATTGAGTCCATATCAACATGGATTTCGTAAGGGCTTTTCTACTGTGACAAACTTGATTCAGTTTACTTCTCACGTTATTGATGAATTTGTTCAAGGTAATCAGACTGATGTCATCTATACAGATTTTAGTAAAGCATTTGATAAAGTGAACCACGAACTATTGTTATATAAATTAGATCGTATAGGTTTTAGCTCTAACTTCTTGAAGTGGATATCTTCGTATCTTTCAAATCGCTCTCAGATTGTAAAATTTGGTAATTCTTATTCTAGACCTATTCTGATTCCATCAGGTGTTCCTCAGGGTAGTCATCTAGGGCCGATTCTTTTCTTATTATTCATAAATGACCTTCCGGGGTCTATAATTAATTCTCGACTTCTAATGTATGCAGATGATGTAAAAATATTTTTTTCTTATAATTGGCCAGAATTTTCGAATCCATTGCAGGATGACTTAGATAGTTTTGGACGCTGGTGTGACATGAATTGTATGGAACTCAACCTAAGGAAATGCAGACACATGCGTTTCTTTAGATCGAATCCAAGATTTGTCAGATATAATATTAGAGGAACTGAGCTAGAGTTAGTTGATTCTTTTGTAGACCTTGGTATTCTAATGGATTCCAAACTGAATTTCAACAATCATATTATTACTATGGTTAACAAAGCATATGGTGTTCTTGGCTTCATTAAGCGATGGGCTAAGGAGTTCTCCGATCCTTACGTAACGAAGCAGCTATTTATATCACTTGTCAGACCTATTCTGGAATATGGTTCCGTAGTGTGGGATCCTCAGTATAGTATCTATATTGACAGAATTGAATCAGTTCAGAAACAATTTTTAATATTTTCATTAAGACATTTGCATTGGAATAGTGATTTTATTCTTCCCCCTTATACTAGTAGATTGAAGCTGATCGACTTGCCTTCCTTGAAAAGCAGACGTGTTATGTTGAACACCGTGATGGTTTATAAGGTTATAAATGGTGATTTCTCTTCTGACTATATTATTTCTAGGATTAAGTTTAACGTGCCATTTAGACCTTCTAGATACTATCAATTCATCCATATTGACTTTCAGCGTACGAATTACGCTTCCGCAGAGCCCATTCGCAGAATGTGTATTGATTTCAATTCATTGTGTCACATCATAGATTTCGGATTAGGAGTCGATATAATAAAGTCGAGGATTTTCTCCTGCTTGGATGTTTAGTTTGTTGTGACATGTTTACTTTACTTTAATATATTTAGTTACTAACTTTAAGAATAACTTTTATTTGCATGTGATACTAATATTTTGTTTAATATTTTTGTTTTGCCGGCTGTTGATATTTGATCTGTAGCCGGTGTCCACCCTCTACTGCTTAGCCGCCATGGTTCGGACTATGGTGTGTACGCTGTCCCTACGTTATGGGGACGTGGCCCTCTCGGTCGGAAGGGGCGGGTGTGAGAGGCGTTGGGACCGTTCGAAGAAAAAAAATGTCGCTTGTAACATATATGTAGACAGTCTCGAAAATAGCTGCAATTGTTGAACAATCCAAAATTCGCGGTTGCAATCTTATATTTTAACTTTCTTCATCCATGATTCTGCAACTATTCTGACACAAATATTCCCCATGAAGTCAGCAATTACATGCCAAAGAAATATTTTGATATTCTCAATATGATAAAAAGTTTATCCTATCTTAGCCTAATAACTTGGGAAGCAAAATGCTATTAACGGAATTTGATAGTACGATTTAGGGTAAATCTATAAAAATGCTGAAAAATGTTTTAAACAAAATCGTTATAGCCTTCGGTTATATGTTGCACCATTTTTGAATTTTTTAATTTCTATTATTTTTATGTTCATAGCCACTTATGCAGTCACAAAATAACGTGTGAGTTGATAGCCAAATCAGAAAAATTAAAAAAAAAAACTTTAGAAAAAAATCTTTCCCAAATTTATATGACAGATGACATAAATCAGAGAATAGTTTGGCATCAAAAACTCATTTTCGAGAAAATGGTTCTAATTTCTTCCCCTATTTTGACCTGACCTAGATCACTGTAGGGGCGCGTATCAAAACATTGATCTATGTAATCTGGTTCCCATGAAACAACGTAATGGTCCAAAATCGTGGCTTCAATGCACAATACATATTGCGGTGTTTGCAATGATTGTTCTATTCGGAATCATTCACACACAACAACGCCTCCTTCTCTACGCCTTCTAAAAGATCTCACTCTTCCTCCACTATGCCTTCTAAATGATGCTCACTTCGCTTCCTTCAAGAGGCCTTCTCTAAAAAGGCAAATTCCCTACTCCTTTCCTTGCGTAACAACTATATTCTATATACATGCACACTCTTCTTCTCTCAGGAGACTAAGCTACAGGCCTGCTATGAGAAGGCAGAATGCTGTTCGCCGTTTCTTTATCGTTGAACATGGTCGTTATTAGTCAGTGGCATAACAATAATGTGTGATAGCCGAGTAGGTGGCACGTCCGCGCGCACAGGTCGACATCGTGGGATCAACTCCCAGGAAAAGCAATGTTTATAATAAATTGGTAAGATATTGATAATATTTAAAGTATATGAGCCATTTTTGACCTTGATAGCTGCGATTGTTTTGAAAGTTTGTGCATGTATTCCTCTCATAAAATTATTGTATACGTATTTAAAAAAAAATATTTTTTTTCACGAGTTATGACCAATTTAACAGTGAAAAATATACTACTTTTTTCAAAAGGTGTGTTCATTCAATCGCCTGTAACTCCTGAAATGCTTTACCGATTTTAATGTGATATACCTTGTTTTGAAGGAAATTCCAAGTATTTTTAAAATATTTAAAATAAAGTGGTACGTTATAGTCGGGTTATATTTTTTAAGTTTTTTTTTAATTCTTTTATTTTGATTTTCGAAATGATTACACTAATCCATTTTGTTGAAATTTTCAAGTAGTGTGCTTAGGTCTACTTTTACTGTGTGAGTTTGAAAGTGGTGAAATGATGGCTTCTATTTTTTACGATTTTTTTCGATTTTTTTGCAAAATCCACCAGAATTACCGTGAAAAATCATCAAAATTATAGTTTTTTATTAGTTCATAAACATTAGGTATAAAAACAATGAAAAATCCAAGAAAAAATAGGTTATGGAATACACGGAATATACGAATTTAAAGCAGATACAGTTCTCTTACTTTGTTTTTTAAATCCCTAACCCCTTCCATTAAACACATGCTTTCAAGAAGGAATGTGACAGACAGGCCAATTACAAAATTTTATTTTTTCCGGCTTCTCCGGGAATAAACGGCCATATTTGTCGGAGTTCCTTACTATAAGGGACTCTCCTACAGTATAATAAACTTAACTAAAGCAGTTCCTGCCAGTGCATTAATTACACTGTCCAACATAATTTTTGGAACAGAATAGCGACACCATAATTCTGAAAGGCCATGTTGACTAGATTATTTTTGTAATTATGTACCAAAAAATATTTTGGTATTCTCTATATGATAAAAAGATACGCGGCGCTTTTCACAATTATTGTCTTTAGAGTCAACATTCATCATATTTCACTCTTATTTTAACGTGTTTAAAAAGTTTACTAGATTTATATCTATCGCCGTTTATACACCAAATTTCATGATTCTAGCTACAGCTGTTTGGTTGATACCAATCCATTTTTGTCCCATTTCACACCCTAGAAGTATGAATTTTGCAAAAATAACATTTTAGTTCACGTCCAAGATATAAGGGGACTGAATGTATGTATTTGAATATAATACGGAAATTAAAAAATGTTTAAACACTCTAAATATTAGGGCTTTTACGTTCCAAGTGAGGGGAAAATGTTTCATTCCATGTCATGCGGTAGGAAATTATTTAATGCGTTTGTGAGAATCATCTCCTTATAGAGGCCGGGTTTGATGTTGAAAAGTCGCTGCGAAGCCACTTGAAAAGACTTTTGACATGGTCGAAATCATGATCGTGGTAGTCTGCAGCCAAGTAATAAATGTCACCATGCCATTTGTAAATAAATTTGCATTCTATTAAATATAGAAGCAAAATGGTCTTGAGCCAGGACAATATCCAAGTTCAAATCAAATATTGATTACAGACCAAAAAATGCAAACGAAAAAATTAAATGCGATTTTAATGCGCTATACCTTGTTTTGAAGGCAACTTCAAATACTTTTAAAATGTTGAAGTGTTATATCGTAGTCGGATTTTTTATTTTTAAAGTTTTTACAATTTTTTTCTTTTATTTTGATTTTCGAAATCATTACATTAATCCATTTTTTTTGAAATTTTAAGGCAAATCAAATTCAATAATAGCGCACCTCTCTGTATAAGTTATTTACTTATGGATTTTCCAATTGACTTTAAATTAAAAAAATCTTCCAAATCAAGCAGTAGTATTAATATTAATATTTTTAATATTTCTACTGCACATTTTTAAAATGCATTATTTTCAGTGACACCAATTTTTTAATTTCCCGATTTAAGCTGAATATGCAGTATTGTAGTAAGTATACGTATGGTAGACTTTAAGTGCATTCTTACGTTATCTTTGGTCCAGCGTTCTAAGAATTTTTGTGCCATCGGCAAAATCTAAGTCAAATTTCTAAAAAAAGATAAAGATAAACAAATCTAAGACTCACATGTAAGAATCAGGAGTCATACTTTCATTCACTTGTTTAAGTATCAAAAACAAACCAATTAGAGCGTCGCATAATCCCCCTACCATTCTTCCTATTTTTTCCACAATTTCGCCAAAATTGGCTGAAACTATACTCACATGGATCATATACACGACGTTTAAAAAATAGACAAAATAGATAAAGATCATGAACCGTAACCCAAAATTAATGACCAAGTATGTGGACGACCTGTTCGGAATAATAAAGAAGAAGAATGTGGAAAATACACTATTTGTACTTAATTCGTACAACAAACAAATACTATTCACGATGGAAGAGCAAATTAACAATAAGATACCATTATTGGACTCACTAATAATTAAAGAAGGAAACGAACTTAAACTTGACAACCGCATCAGAAAGATTGATAAATTTCTATTCAAAACACCATGAAAGACCATAATAAATACAACGACGAATTTCATATCCAGGGATTTACCGATAAGTGACAAAGAATTCCATGAATTCCAGAAACAATGACTTACCAAACCAAACCATTAATGACCCATTGAAACGAGCCACGGATAAAAGGAATAAAAATAAGGACGCAGCAACACCAAAAATATACAAATCAATGACCTTTATACCTGGACTGTCGGAAAAATTTAAAGAATCTAATAAAATTCTAGCCAGCTTATAAAACATATATGTCACACATAACACTCATCTTAATGTATATCTCTATTTATCCTATTTAATTTCTAATAAGAATCTTAATTTCGTTTTGTTTGTCTTTTACTGGAATTCCTTTTGTTTGATGTCAGGAGTGTGTGCGCAGTCAGTCTTGTTGTATAACCCAAACTGTGCGGACGCGAAACCACTCTAATAAAGAATTATATATTTTTAAGGCTTTTAAATAAAACCATAACAGTGTTTTTAATAAGAAAGGTTTAGCCTGACACATAATACAAAAACTCAATAAATTAGCAGGACAAAATAGCAGTGATGAAAGAAGAAGATGGTGACGCGTCTGACATATGCTGGTACTACAAAGACAAAATTAAAATCTAGACTTTCATCACACAAATCTGACCATAAGGCCATCGACAAACCTCTAGAACAAAAGACAGCGCTGCAGCACACTGTACACTGACTGGACCTAAACCAAATTTTGACAATGTAAATGTATTAGTGGAAGAGAAAATCAATTTAGGCGATATACACTAGATACGCTGAACTACAAAACTGACACGGATAAATGCTCTCAAATGTATCGATATATAACAAATAAACAAAGAAGAAACAAAAGCTAGTTGGTAATGAACTTTGACAAAGGACAGCCACAGTTTTTTCTATTTTAAATTTAAATGTAGATATCAATGTTTTTTGTTATTTGTTTTTAAAATGTAAAAATAATATGTGTTTTTTGTTAGATTCGCTGAAGGTGACTAAGTCGAAATATTGTGCCGCAATAAATACAAATTACTTTTTACTAATTAAGGACCTTGAGCCAAACTGTAACATAAACAATTAAAATAGACAAAGATTTTTCCTTTTAAACTTCTCAAATGTGGCTTCGGTTATGTTGAAGAAAAAAGTTGTTGATTGGTTGTTGTTGGTCCTTAAAGTGTTAAATTTCAACAAATATGGAGTAATATATATCGAAAACGCTTTCTAGTCATATGTAAAGCTAGTTTTCTGAAAATATTGCTATCATTTTCGATTCACCTTTCCACAATCAGAAAATGACGTCGTTCTATAATATCAATTGGCAATAAATCGGACCAATATTGTGCAAGTTATTGTAGCTTTTATAAAAAATGCATGAAGATAGAATTGAAATCGTAGACAGGTCGTATTTTTTGGTATGGTTGGATAAGACTCGGGCAAGAGTTTAATTGCTCTCTCCCATTCACATCGTGATTTTTTCTTTTCAACTTGATTTTGAAAGTGACTAATGTACGAACGGACAACATAAAAGTGTAGTATTTAAGAAGAACTCATAAAACACTTTTATGTGGCTTTATCATGGCTTGTAACATAACATACTTTTTAAGTCCGCGTGATAGTAGGTGTGTTTGATAACTTATTTCATATCTAGCAATTGAGTCAGCGTTGCTAAGACCTATTCAAAATATCTAAACCCAATAAGCGAGCGTAATCCATGGTAGTCTCGATAAAAAGGAGTGTTATATTCGTTTAACAAGATAAACATGCACTTTAATTCAAAACCTGCTGGTCGGTCCACGTACATATATAATTGTTGACTGTACGAGTGCAAAGTACTGAGGAAAAGTCCATTCGTTAGTTTCGAGTAAATATTAAGATAAAGAAATAAACGAGTTGTATAAATTAAAATTCATCACTAATTCGATCAATTTGTTGGATTATTTTATCTTTGGGCAATATATTTTGGCAAACAATGCTCACCTTCTTTAGTAACTCAATTGCAGTTTGTAAAACTGTATGCCATTTTCTCAGTTCGGTCTCATGCAGCATTTCCTGTTGTCGCAGAAGCTCGATCCAATCTTCATGATTATTGGGCAATTTCCTACAAAGCAGATGGTTTCATTTCGTTAATAACACAAAAATCTTTTGTTTTTAAATGTACTATAATAACATACTTCAATGCAGACAAATTAGGCAGACGTGCTCTACTTAACATATCTTCCTCTAAGCGGTCCTCTAATCTCCACAATTTAAGCAATAATATGACATTAACAATTATGAGGAAACATAATAGAACAAGTACAAACAGTGACAGCCACCTGTATTTATTTGTGGTCTCAGCAACCATAGTAGGACTTTCTGCAGTACTGCGTGAGGCAAGAGCTTGTGCACTAGTGAAATGTTCTAGGGGCTCAGGTTTGCTTTGCAGAGGTGGTATATCTTCAAGTGGCCTTATCTGAACAGCAGTTCCTTGAATGATCAGAGAAACCATTTCTTATAAATGTATATTCCAAGAAAATTAAAAATGCATGGAAATTTACCCCTTCTAGGCCGTCTTCCTTTTCCTTTAGCTGGTGGGATGCATGTCTCATTTTGTAGTGATTGCAATAAGGATCCATAGAAATCATCCAGGCCAGCCCAGGTATTCTTTTCTATAAAACCCTTAACGACGCCCCAAATTGATTTTTTGTACTTAATCTGGCCATGAATAGACAGCATCGTATGGTCGTCGACAGTTCTTAAATTATAATGAAATAGAAGAGTCGATATTATAAAAGCATAACAAAGCACACCATGGCATACTTCACTAAACAATAATGGATTAAAACACTAAAGCTATCTGCATATGGAATGCCAGCGTTAACACTATTTACATCTATGGAATAAAGCTCGCCCTGTTTACTACATTCACGCATCAATTGATACTCCGTAACCTGAAATGGGATTTGAACAACAATTAATATTTTCTACTTAATGAAGATATATGGTGGCTTTTGGAATACCTTTGAGGTCTTTGGTCCAACCGAAGCAGCCAATTGGACAGTAACATTCACCGTCCGCGTTCTTTGTCCCTCGTCATTTGTGATCCAATCACCAAACGTGAGCTCTGTTGATTTACGAATTACGTGGAAATCCAATAAAAATTTCGACTTAGAAAATAATAAATTGAACAATGTTTCGATATTGATGGGTAGTATTGTATGGACCAATTGCCGCCCTTCATGGGGCGATGTACATTCAGTTGTAGCAACAAACCTAAAACAAGAATAAAAATATAGTACATTAATGTTACATTGAAATTAATTCAAGACCAAAATTATATTTTGTTTATTTCTGATACGATCATATGATAATCTAAACTATCCAGGTTAGTTCTTCCGTTAAAGTAAAGCCTGATTTACACATTGGCTATCCATATCTGTATCTTTTGGGAATGATATGTACCGAGTTGGCTCCCCACGTCAACGTGCCATTTAAGCTTAAATTAAATTAAATTATCTTTGTGTCCAAAAATGAAACAAAAATTACTGAATAACTTCTTTCGTTGCTCTGAATAATTTCTCAACGTATTCTTTGTAAATATCTTTAGAAGTTTTCGAAATCAGTGTAGCCATATTGACTATTTGACCAAATCTAAAACAATACACAAATTTGATCAAAATCGTTTGAAAATCTGGATGGGAACTATTATTAAGTTTTTTCCTCACATGCCATTTTTAGACGCGCCTTAGACCAAATTTTAAAACAATTTTTGGATCCCAGATCGATGTTATTATATGTGGCTTGACAAGCTATTTATTATTGAATAGCATACGTTCAAATAATTATACTGACCACTAAAAGAGTTTTGTAAATGTTTCCCCGTTCATACATTCATAGCAATTGAGTCAGTACCAGTGTGACACACGTCTACATTACGACCATATTTGGAAACAAACCGGAAAAGGTTTAATAATAACATTTGTCAAAATATTTGGAATTCTCATATCGTCACCCTAAGGGTGTAGCAATTGTGAAACGACTGGAAACCAAGTTCCGAACTTCTATGTACTCTCCAAAAAACAGCCGTATTGGAATTATTGAGCGAGGGACAGGCATTGGACTGAAACGGAAAGTGAACTAGTTTTTCCATGAAAACTCAATTTATCGGAGTGATGCAACAGAAGCTACCATAATATTTTGTATTTTATATAATGGGTGTTTTTTAAGTTGCATGAACTATCGATATCGATAATTATGGTTTGAATGCTGATAATGTCAAACTGTGTTGACAGAACAAAGCTTCCAAATTGTGAAAATTTACTTAGAAAAAAGTAAATCTGTGCGCAAAGTTCATAGAGCACTTCGTCCATTCTTTTGTCTTTAGTGAGTGTATTTGGAGCGAAGGCATTAAAATTGACTGTTTGGTGCGGTTTGCCGTTACGTGAATGGCGAGCGCTATTGAGCCATGCTGACCAAATTAATCAGCTAAAGATCAACGACATTTGGTTCCAACAAGACGGCACAACTTGCTGGAACAGCGCAATGAAATTATCTAGTAGATTGTAATAAAAAATTCATTCCAGCAATATTTCAGTTTTGTATTGTCATTTTAAGTTATCAAGCTCTTAAACAACATCCTTTATATGTGTATATATTGGTCTTTTTTGGAAGACGATAAAATTAGTTTATTTGGAAGGAAGATATATAGACCCATCGCTTATTAAACCGATCGACTTGCATTCTGTCCGTCTGTCTGCCGATGTATTCTTGCAATCAAAGAACAGGTGGCAATTTTTGTACGATCCCAACTAAACATTTTAATTCCACAAGATTTAGATATATACCCCATACAAATGTCCTACCCGATTTGACTTTTTTCTATCTAGATACCCCATCATCTAACAAACATCTATGTTGACATCGGTCATGACATTAACCACTCTGGAAATAACATCCCATACCATATCAGAAAGACGTGAAGTACATCACCTAGAAACATATATATGAAGTAAAAGAGAAAGACGTCGCTAAGAATTGCCACAACGTGTTATGTTTGACCTAGGAAAAATTTTTGTGGAAGTGTAAGTGCATGTCGGACTATGTTGTAGGTTTTGCCAATGATGAACGTTAATTACTCTAGTACATAAAGAGTTACGTTTTGACATACATACATATGATATACAAAAATCATATTACTTACGGGATATTAGTTCCCTCCGAGTCACTCGAATCAGAGACATCCGTTGGTAATGTTTCAGCATTTTTATTTGTGCTCTCTTCCCGCGTTCGGCTGTTTTTCGCCACTTTACGTTTTCCTTCGTGAGAAACAGAACTCTGTTTCGTATCTTTTCCTATAGTGGTGATACTATTACGGTCAGTGTTACCGTCTTTTCCAGCGCTACTTGTGTTGCCCTGGACCTGTTGGACATTCAATGTGGTGCCCTCCTCGGGTTTTGCTGAGATCAAAGTTAGTTCTTTGGCATTCGTCTTCATGGTGCTCGGTCTTTTGTAATAATATATGCCGCTAGCACTACCACTACTGGCACTATTGCTACTGCTGTTGTTGGAACCGCTATAGCTAACGGGTCGAAAAATATTAATATCGGGCACTTCTGCAACTTCTACACTAAGAGTCTGTGTGTCATCGATGGCAGAAACAATCTCCAAAATGGCACAGCTGCCGTTATCGTCTCCTGCTTTAGGATCTATATAGTCTTCGTCGTCTGATGTTAGACCCAATTCATCGCCATAATAATTGTGCACCAATTGCCAAACTTCCTGGGCTTGCATGGGTTTATTCATTAAAATGTTTTGCCATACTCGGAAGAGTATCAAGAAAGTTTTGTCTCGAGCGGTAAACGAGGAAAAAAAGTAATTCTCCTTTAGGGTACTAATCGAAATGGCATTTGGTATGACAAGAACTGTTTTCTCTTTAGTTATCGACGTAACGTCTTTCCACTTGATTATCAAACACGTTTCCCAGCCCAAGATGTTGGCATGAAAACAAACATAATTCTGTGAGATATACAGACGACCTTGTATAAGCAAATCTCTATAAAGGGCACACGAATAGTCTAAAATAAAAAATAGGTCATTAATGAAATTACAGAGTTTCTCATATGTATGTAAAAAACGAAATAACTCACCGACTATTAAGCGCTCGTCATTTGGCACATCCTTGAACAACTTTCTGAATTCCTGTGAACGAGACTTGTAGTTGGGGTATAACACGTTATACCACGATTTCTTCTTGGCACGTTCGGGCAAGCGTGGCGCGTTCTTCGTTCTATCGAATCCCGATGATGACGGATCAACCAAACCACGTGTAAAATCAGCCGAATTATCGCTGTTTTTGCTTAGCGAATCCTTGCGAATAAACAAACATTAAAATGTTAATTAAATAAAACCAATATCGGAAATCTCTTGAAATATACAGAGACTAAATTTTAAATACACCCTTAAAATTCGGATTAAGTAAGCGCCAGACTAGTGCTCCCAAACACATGGAATTCTCATTCACCTGTAAAATGACTATGTTTTTGATCATTTTTTAATTGAATTTTAATGCAATATTTACTATTAGTTATTGCAAATATGGGCATTTCCCAGTGGCCCGGACGCGACATTCGTACGCCTTAAACTACGCCAAAAACAAGAAAGAGTATTACATTTTAAAAATATATCGTCAGGATTTGGTACAAATTAGTACAAAATTATAAACAATTTTACATTGAAACGGACGCTACAAAAAACAGAAGTACTTTTGAAGGACTTATAGAAATATACAATGTTCAGCGATTTTTTGAGAACCTCGTTTTTGCATATGTACATGTAAATGAAGGTCAGAGAATATATTTTGTACGTAGATTTATGAAATATGAGAATTATCTCTGAGATTTTTTAATTAGGTACAGCAAAAATACGGACGCGCCAAAACGGACGCTACAAATATTTCCAGTCGTAGTAAAAAATTTAGTAATTTTCGTTATAACACTTCAACTTTTAATAAAAATAAAAGAGAACAAGTTAACTTCAAGTTTCATAATAAAAAAGTTGTAGAAATAAGGAAAAAATAAAGTGTGGTCTGATTTCATTTTTTGTAGACCTTTTTTGGAGATGCCCATATATGTGCATATGTAATGCATATAACTGTCATATATAAGTATACTAGCTGAACACCCGCCCGCTTCGTCAGGCAGCGGGCGGTAAAATTACAATCTGCTTTCATATTGATGTTTCTCCTGATCGGTAATATATGTACCAATTATAATTAAGGTACTTCCTGAGATACTAAAGAAATGGATATGTTCCATGGAGAACGTTAGTTTACCGCGAATAATGGAAGATTGACATTTCAAATTGATTTTTTGTTAAGTGTGATTCTCCTCCTTTCCGTTACCTAAACAAAAAACTTCATTCGTAAGAAGAAATTACATTACATTCAAAACACATAGAAAATCAATCAAAATTTTCACTAAATAAACAACACAAAAACTAAAAAATTAATATAGTTTCCGCTTTCTTGTCTTTCTTTCTGTTGACGTATGAATATTCCTCTTTTTGTAACCTTTCTTTACTATTGTGCTAAGAAAATCCAAAGAAAACGTGTAATTTTACAAAATTCAAATCAAAAATGGCCCAACTTTCAAATCCCGCCCATTTGTATATTGTCAAAGCAGGTTACAACTAAATTAACTCACACAACAATATAGGAATCTCGGTGTCGAATGTACACTAAAACCGGTTTTAATTTCATATGGTCACGCCCACTTTCCGCCCATCTTTGCACAACTATTTACACTGGATCAACTCTATGACACTCTAGGTGTCATAGAACTGACAATATTCAATAATAGGTTTTAAATTCATATGGGAGGTGCCACGCCCACTATTCCAATACCGCCCATTTTTGGCACAACTACGCACATTGATGCTGGATGCACTCCGACAAAATTTCAGTAGTGTATCTGTCATTGAACGGAATATATTCGAAAATGGATTTTAACTTCGTATGGGAGGTGCCACGCCCACTTTTCCAATACCGCCCATTTTTGGCACAAATACGCACATTGATGCGAGATGCACTTACGCTAAATTTGAGCACTCTAGGTGTCATAGAACTGACAATATTCGATGATAGGTTTTAACTTCGTATGGGAGGTGACACGCCCACTTTTTCAATACCGCCCATTTTTGGCACAACTGTGCAGACTAACAATTAGTGAATTTTCACAAAAATTCAAGACCCTCGCTGCAACAGTACTCCGAATATGCTAATTTATAAAAAACGAATAAATCCCCAATTTGTGTGGGAGGTGCCACGCCCACTGAAAATATCAAAAAATTATATAGCCTATTTTCACATACTGTGAACATTTCAAGAAGATCGGTTCTGTAGTTTAGGCTGCTATAAAGAACAAACATACAAACACAGATTCATTTTTATATTTATATATAGATGTCAGTAAATGTATTCAAGGCATATCTATCTATCTATAATAGGTGCACCAGAACATCAACAAAATACAGTCATTTTATTGGCGGGTAACCCAGATAATATTCATATATATGGAATTTGACGATTTCAGTTACAGTCAAAGTAAAAAAAAATCAAATCAGCTGGGCTCCAGTTTTAACACCTTCGCTCCTGAGTCAATGCGAATATTGGGCTCCCAACTTCAGCTTATATAGACAGATCAAGGCGTATTTATATAAGGTGATAGCCGCATAGCAAATAAAAATTCGACAACAACAAAATACAGGCAGTTTTTTTTAATGTTGAGCCGTACTGTCAAAGCAAATGGGATATGGGATTTGACAGTTTCGATTACAATCGAATTAAAAAAATTTCAGTCAGCTTGCCTCCTGACTTCACCTGATATAAATACACCTTGAGATAGATAGATACACCTTGAATGTATGTAGTTTTGCTTATCATCTTACTAGCTTATTATTGTTTTCAAAATATTAATGTTCTTTTCCGCACAGAAAGTATCTAATTTCAAGGCAAAAATAACGTGAACTGAGCGGAGCACACGTTGTTCTATTATCAATGTAGCCGCGATTGACGACTAAATATGTATGTATGTATGTATGTATGTATTCTTATCGATCGAGCATTTGAAAGCTCTCAACCCGTTTGTTATCGCAATTAGATTAGAAGTTATTCATGAGCATATAAACATGTGTATGTACGTACATATGTACGTATATACATGAGTACAGTATATTCGCCTAATACACTGGCCTATACACTGGCGAACATGTTCGACGAACAAAAACCAAAAGGCGAGTTCACACGGTAAGTCATCTTTTGTAAAGCTGTTGCCTTTTGACAATAGTTCGTCGAACATGTTCGACAGTGGAAATGGTTGTTGATCTGTAGTAATACCACCTTATTTTACAAAACGCGAGCGTTCGCGTTGCATTATTCTCAATGTAAATTGTTTTGCGTTATATATTTGGAATTATAAACATTTAATTGCCACACAAGCAAACGATTTATACATTCCCTGTAGAGTCTACCGACCATATTTATAAAAATATCTTGTTTGAACTTTAAAATACCCAGGAAGAAAATGGCGTACGGTCCAGAACTGGCGCTGTTCCGCGGTCAGTATTGATAACACCGGGCGAGACTTGGCCGTCGTTTATTTCCACTACTGTCTGCTTACATTTAACAGTACAGTTGCATGAAACGTAAGCTATAAGTCCTTTACACAAATACTGTACTGTACTCTGTCCTACAAAAAAATAATTTCGAGAAAATGTTTGGGTAAATTCTCCTTAATCAATCATTCTAAACAGTTATCAAATGCAAATATTTCGAACGGTCCCAACGCCTCACACTCCCGCTCCTTCCGACCGAGAGGGCCTGCTCCCCATAATGTAGGGACAACGTACACACCACAGTCTGAACTGTGGCGGACAAGCAGTAGAGGTTGGAATACCGGCTACAGATTAAATATCTTCAGCCGGCAAAAACAAAACAAAAACAAACTACACTAAAGGTTAATGCTAACATTTGACATAGAAGCAATACATTACATTTAATAATACTAAACAGAACACTAAACATTCAAGTACGAGAGAATCCTTGACATTATTGTACGAGAGAATCCTTGACTTTATTGTATCGATTCCGACACCGAAATTTATGATGTGGTATGTAATACTCCCTATTGTTGATATATAAACACGTTTGGTTGCTTTTATTTAAGTTTTATTTATATATTATTAATGGATAAATTATACACTTTCTGAACACAGTCTTTGTAGTTTTGAGATCAATACAACAATAAATTATCTCTGCAACGCCATAGCTCAGTGTTGCCACATCCCTCCTATCTTTTTCAGCTTTAATTTCATCACAGGATCTCCTGGTTGTGCCACGACTGCTGTTGAATCATCCATATGACTTGGTGGCGAATGTGAATCCATAACTTGTGAGCTTGTTTTTTCAGAAATTGTAGAGGACGGTATCTTTTTGACATGACTGATATTTCTCTTAAAAGTTTTCCCATTACCAACTATTTCGACTACGTTTCCACTTCTGCGTACCACCTCATATTCTGTTACATCAAAGTTTGTTGTCAGCTTATGTGGAAATATGACGTACTTAAGCAGCACTTTATCACCAACAGCTATTTCTGATTCTCTTGCTTTCAGTCTTTTGTCCCCTCTTTCCTTTCCTTTTTGTTTATTTATGCAATCTAAATCCCTTGCTGACGAATCAATCATATCCTCTGTTATGTCCTGAATACATGGTATTTTATTCCGTATAACTCGGTTGAACATTAGCTCAGACGGAGGTGATCCTGTTGTGCCGTGAGGTGTTACGTTATACATTAAAATAAACTTTTGTATTTCCTGTTTATAGTCACTTTTGTTAACACTGGCAATTTTCAACCGCTTGACCAGGGACTTGTTCATATTTTCAACCTCTCCATTGGCTTGCGGCCAGTAAGGTGGCGTAGTAATCTGTGTGATGTCGTTCATTTTACAAAAATGTTTAAACTCTGAACTAACATATTGTCGGCCATTATCTGTTCTCAGAGATTTTGGCAATCCAAGTCTACAAAATATCTCCTCCATGGCCTTTATGATTTTTTTGGAGGATATAGTTTTCAAAAACACTACCTCCTGATACCGTGAATAATAGTCTATTAGTACTAAAACGTGCTCATTATTAGGCAGTGGCCCTAATAAATCCGTTGCCACACATTGCCACGGACCATTAGGAAATGAATGCCTCTGCATCGGGGCCGGGTTTGATGTTTGTGAAACGAGCAAGCAATCGCGACAGTTTTTAACATAATTTTCAGCTTCTTTATCTATTAACGGCCACCAGACTTTGGCTCTCAGGCTGCGTTTCATAGCTGACTCTCCTGGGTGGCCTTCATGAGCTAATTCTAGTATTCTATTTCGCAGTGACTTAGGTATCACAATGCGAGTGCCACGCAGAAGAATAATACCAATCGCCGAAAGCTCAAACCGGAATGGATAGTAAATACTGGATGTATCAGAATCCCACGACTCGTTTTTGATATGCGTCATATTACTGGAGATTTCCTCATCTTCTGCACTTCTTTTAGCTAGGACAGTGATCGTAAGAGGCAATGGGATCGAGTTTGACACAATATGAAATATGTTATCCTCACAATTTCCGTCAAATGAGCTTGTTTCCGAGATTTTGCAAAGCCTAGATACAGAATCTGCGATATTCTCCTTTCCGGCACGATAGATCACTTTAAATTTAAATGATTGTAAACGTAATAACCATCGTTCTATTCTGGCCGGCGGCTTAGATGTTGGTTTAAAAATTGCCTATAGTGGTTTGTGGTCCGTCACCAATTCAAATTCTAGACCCGCTATATAGTAATAAAATTTCTCCACTGACCAGACTAAAGCTATACTTTCCTTTTCTGTCTGGGAGTATCTCTTTTCAACATCAGACAAACTCTTGCTCGCGAAAGAAATTATTTTCGGATCATCATTCGAATCAAATTGGATCAAGACCGCACCCAAGGCTACTGGGCTAGCGTCTGCTACTAACCGAGTTCTTCTATCTGGATCAAAGTATGATAAGTTGGGAATTCTAGACAATTGTGTTTTAAGATTTTGAAAAGCGTTGGCCTGATTTGGGCCCCAAACAAATTGTGTGTCTAACTTTAACAGGATCCTCAATGGTTCGGTGACATCTGCCAAGTCCGGGATGAATTTTCCAACATACGTAATTAAACTCAAAAAACTTCTAGTCTCTTCTTTAGTATTGGGAGCACGAAATTCTGTAATTACCTTATTTTTTTCTGGATCAGCCGTGAAACCGTTATTAGAGAGAATGTGTCCTAAAAATTTTAATTTTCGGGTTTTCCAAACGCATTTGTCCTCATTAATTGCAAGATTATTTTTTTTAAATACATGGAGTACTTCTTTAACAGCTTTGTCATGTTCTTCCTCTGAGCTGCCAAATATAATAACATCATCTATGTAATTAATTATGCGTTGAAAAATTTCAGGCGCCGAATTTACGCCAAACATCAATCTTTTATACCTAAATAACCCCTTATGTGTAATAAAAGTGGTTATTTCCCGGCTGCTCTCGTGTAATTCAAGCTGGTGATATGCACTTTTAAGATCTAATCTTGAAAAATAATTGTCATGAAAGAGTCAAAAGTGGGTAAAGGGTAATTTTCCCTCAAAATAGCTTTGTTTGCTCGGCGCATATCAATGCATAACCTCATTTCTCCATTTCCCTTGAAAACAATAACTACCGGTGAAATCCATGGACTTGGGCCAAAAACTGGTTCGATTATATCCAGACTAATTGCCTCATCCAGCTTAGCTGCCACTTTTTCTTCGAGAGCAATTGGTATACGTCGTAGTGGTTGCTGTACAGGTTTCACAGAGAGGTCAATAGATAACTTTACTTGTATATTATTCATTTTGGGGAATGGATTTACGTTCTCAACAAGATTTACATTCACTCCAAGCCGCAGTACTTTAAGTCTCATTGATGTTTCACGACCTAATAATGATTGACTTCCATTTTCAATTACATAAAATGTAGCAACTACTTCAGGGTCATTATTTACTGTAATGGGAGCATCAAATACACAGATAACTTTGAGAATCTGGTCTGATGCATATGCCTTGAATTGGTTTGATGAATTTGATCGAATATTCCATATGATCGCTTTTTCATTCCTCAATATCGTCCAGTCTTTCTCACTCAAAAGATTAAAACGTGAGCCAGAATCAATTACCATTAAAAGGGTGGTACCCCCAACGCGACACTGTATGATTTCATCACTTTCGCAATTGTCGTCGATTTTAAAACAGTCAAATTCGCGCAATGCGTCATCATCATCTGAGCCCTTTCCATCTTCATTTTGAATACAACGTACTTTCGTCGGTCTAGTGTGGCGTCGCTTTCCATCCATTTCCTCACACTCGTCAAATTTTCTTTTAAAACTTTTAGTCTTGCATTTGAAAGCAAAATGACCTATAAGAGAGCATTTGTTGCATTTTGCATTTCTTGCGGGACAATTTACGGAGTTGCCGACGTGACCGTTTCGACCACATCTGAAACACTCAACGTTTGGATTTTGAGAAAAACGTTTTTTATCGATATCTTATTTACTGTTTCTTCGTCGACCCTTGGCAGCATACTTTGAGACTGTTTATTAATTTGTTCATAAACTTGACAAGCTTCAATGATATCATTCAAACACTGCTCCTTTTCCAATAGTCTCTTCTTCAGCTCAACAGGAGCCCACGAATCAATTATTTTGTCCTTAACACATATTTCTTCTATTTCCATTTTTGTCGATCCAACGTTTAATAAAGCCAAGAACACCATACGCCTTGTTAACCATGGCCATAATATGATTGTTGAAATCAAGTTTCGAATCCATCAGAATACCAAGATCTACAAAAGAATCAACTGTCTCTAACTCAGCTCCAATAAGATTATGTCTGACAAATTTCGGATTCGATCTAAAGAAACGCATATGCTTGCATTTCCGTAAATTAAGTTCCATGCAGTTAATGTCACACCAATAATGAGAATATTCTGGCTGTTTATAAGAAAAAAATATTTTCACATCATCCGAATACATCAAAATCCTAGAGTTTATAATAGACCCCGGGAGATCATTTATGAATAATAAAAATAGTATAGGTCCAAGATGACTACCTTGGGGAACTCCTTATGAAACCAGAATTGGCCTAGAACAAGAAGTTCCGAATTTGACAATCTGCGAACGATTATTCAGATAAAAAATGTCCATTTTGAAAAATTACAGCTAAAACCAATTCTATCTAATTTATATAACAAACGCCTTTATCAAAGTCTGATTACCCAGAACAAACTCATCAATAACGTGCGAGGTAAACTGAGTCAAACTCGTCGTGGTCGATAAGCCCTTACGAAACCCATGTTGGCTGGGACTCAAAATAGAAGAAACGCTGTGAGATACGACCTTAGTCACCAGTTTTTCAAAAAGCTTAGAGATAGCACTTAATTTAGCTATCCCTCTATAATTCGAAACGTCAATTAGACTGCCAGATTTATGTAGGGGATCAATGAACGACTGCCTCCAAGCCGAAGGGAAATATACAAACCTCAACGAAGTATTAAATAATAACGTCAGAGGAATAGCCAAACCACTAGCACAGAATTTTAAAATATTATAAAATTATACTTGACACTCCATCGGGGCCAACACTATTTGTGGATTTGAGATTGTTCAAACTTGACAAGACCAATGGCAAGTCAATAATTGTTATTTCTAATTGATTCAAAGCAGGAATATCATAGGGATAAGTGCTGTCGGATCGATATGATCTATTTTTATATGTGGTCGCAAAGAAATTCGCAAAACAATCAGCAATATCCTGGTCCTCACAATATTCCAAGCCATCCATTCTAATCCTAGTTGGTTTAGATGTGGATTTACGTTTCAAATTAACAAAATCGTAAAAAGCTCTAGGGTTATTTCGAAGATCATTCTTCACCTTTTCCAAGTATAATCTATAACATTTCTGAGATTCGACGTTATATCTCGACATAGCAATAGAGTATCTCACATAATCGGAATTCAATCCGGATTTCTTAAACTTCTTAAAAAGCCTACTTCTCAAGTTTTTCATTCTGGACAATTCATGAGAAGACCAAGGTAGTCTTTCAGATTGCCCAACTCGAATTTTGGGTACAGATTGTGACAGGAAGTCCCTAAGAATTTGATAAAATTTATCCACAACAGCATCAATATCTGTATAGTGGCTACAACTACAGACAGAATTCCAATCAACTTCATGGAGAAGAGAGTTAAGCAGTATAAAATTTGTCCTTCTGTAACAGAAAACGGTGAGATCATCATGAGACGTAGAAGAATGAGATTCTGGAGTACAACATCGATAAACCTAAGGTGGGATGGTAATTGTCCTCTGGGAGAGATATGGGGAGAACCCTATTGATCTCAAAGTAATGAGGATCATTAACAAATGCTAGGTCAAGTTGTCTTTCACTTATATTCTTCACGTAATTAATCTGGAATAAATTAAGGCCAGCAAAAAGCCTGAATATATTCGAGGCAGAATCATCCGTATCAAACGATGAAGGCAGTGCGGTTAAAGCCTCCGTGTCCGGCAAGGCAAGCCAAGATACGGAAGGTAAATTAAAATCCGCTAAGATTAATGTACGGTCTAAGTCACCTGACATTGAAACAATCCTACCAATCGTGGCCAAGTGACTTTCGTAGACACATAATATAGGAGCAAGTAATGAACAATTTATTGCACCCAAATTAATAAGAACTTCAATAAATTCAATGTCATCAAGTCCGTGGAGGATAATACGTTCCGATGGGAAAGAATTAGTAACAGCAATAAATACACCGCCACCAATCCTTCCTAAACGATCATTCCTAAAGATAATAAATCTACTACAAAAAATCTCAGAATCTAAAACTGACTCTTTTAACCAAGTCTCAGTAAATGCAAGAGCAGAGAAATCAAAATCAAAGCATTCATTATCTATCATTCTTACATTCTGATACCCGATATAAAAAGATTCAATTAGTTTTTTGGGACAGTAGCTGACTTCAAAGGCAGGCGAGCCAAATTGTCCACCCTATCCACAAATTCCTTAACAAATGCCCTAGGTGGCCAGAAGTCAGGGATCATCAATCTGCCAAAGATTTCCCTCGTTGTAATAATCTTAAAAGAAGCTCGACTTTGAGGAAATGATGACTTCAATTTGAAAGACCTAAGGTAAAAATCACCCTCAATCTTGGATCTAATGAAACCATTTAAGTCATCAGCTGTGGTATCTGGGGCGAACCTCGGGACGAAGACCATTTTCATCTCCGGGGCCATGGCCAATCCACCAGAAGTACCACTAGATTGCTGTGGACGCACGTCTGCAACAGGCATAGACTGAAGTAAATTCCCGCCTACCACACTGGTTTGTGGACACACACCTGTTGTCACCCAAAGAAGTCTATCGAAAGCACTTCCAAAAATGTAGTTTAACACTTATTCCCAGCAATTAAATGGAAGTATTTCCAAAGGAATGACACATTCATTGCTCCTGAATCCAAGATTATTCTTCTCAAATGCGAATAAAAATATTATAAATTTTTCTTTTTTATTATACAATTTTTACAATTAATAATATACAATGGTATGTGCCTCAGCGCCACATGGACATTTTTGAGCAACATAGTTATCAGTAAAAACTTTATAAAGACAAAACAAAGTATAAAAAATTAACTTTTTAAAAATTATATACATATTTCTTGATTAAATCTATATCAACTCTCTGTTTTGTGGTTTTCAGACGGCATCTACTCACAAGAAGATCTGATCCATGTCTGATATTGATGTTATGCTGGCTCTGTTGGAATTGAATTGCATGGCATCCATTGTTATGCAACACTTTATATATAATGCATCTTGTACAAACCAAATATTGGCAAAACTGTTAGTGCTACATATTTATATAGTGACAGTGTTGAAGTTTAGGAAATGTATATATATTTTCTTTAGCGATTTTTTGAATAATTTGGAGGGATTTCATATCAGCGTTTCTTTTGTAACCATAAATAAGTGACAAATAACTACGTCTACTTTGAACTAACGACTCAAATATCATCATCTTCGTTCTCTCACTAAGTTTATTTCGCAGTTTGAACAATATACCAATATCTGGAGACAATTTAGTTTTAAGATGCTGTATGTATTTGCCAAGAATGATTGAATTGTAAATGTACTCCGAAGTATTTTACAGTGGTGACTTCTGGAATAGTTCTTCCATTCAACTCAATAACACAGTTGTTGTTTCTATTTCTCTGAGATTTAAAACAAATAAATTTAGTTTTGTCTTGATTTAAAATCAATTTATTTAATTTCGCGTACTTTGCGATTAATTCTGCATCGCGCTCAACAACCGATTTTAAAAATAAGATTTGTTTATATAGATAAAGTATACATAAATCATCTGCATACATATGTATGTAGCACAATGTTATTTATGTCGTTTAAAAATTTTTTGAACAAAAGTGGGTCTAAAACACTTCCCTGCTACACCAAACTCGACATCTTTCATAGAGCTATTTGTGGCATTGATTTCAACGAACTGTTTTCTGTTGCTTAAATAGTGATATATTTTGCAACTACGGAATCATGGTCGTATGCAACTCTATTTTTATTTGATATGGCAACCCTTAGTATTACGTTAGTTTTGATTTTACTTCTGCGCAATTGAATTGTTCTTATAAGACGCTCTTTTATTGTTCTGTTTTTCATACCAAATAAAATTCAATAAATACAAGACATGACAAATTGCTTTTAAAATTAGAATTGTGTTAAAAATACTTGTTATATTAACAACTGCAATTACTTTGTAAATTATTTTTTAATCATAGAAGTTTTGTTCAACATGTTTTCATGTGAAAATTTTTCCATTCAGTCTGTTTGTGAACTTTAAAAATAAATATTTAATTTTTCTTAACGTCTAACACGATTCTCGGCTATATATTCTAATAGGTTATGGGCCCAAGGACATTATTTGAATAAAAGGATATAATTAGTCGTTACGGTACGGTCGTTTGCCTGGATTTTTGCTTTGCTCCTTGTCTTGTTGGTGCTGCTGTAAATAGTCATGGCTGATTCAAAAATTTGTTCAGCTTTTATTGAAAAAAAAGAAAAGGTATGGGACGTCATTAATGAGGCAATCCCTGAAAATCCTGATGTGAGTGGAAAGATCGTGATACAGAAGCATCTATATTGATTGGTTTGGCTGTGGAAGAAAGTGAAATATTTCGAATATCAAACTGCAAATATGCTAAGGATGCCTGGAATGTTTTCAAATCCTACCACGAAAAGTCGTCGCTCAGCAATAAAGTGAAGCTGATGATGATATGTGAGTTGAAACTACTCCCTGGAGAAGACATGGATAAACATATCAACAAGATGGAACTATTACTCTCAAAACTGCAATCCTTGGGTGAAAAACTGTCGGAATCATGGCTAATCTCAATGTTATTAAGTAGTCTATCTGCATCATATGACACACTTATAACAGCCCTCGAAGTACGAGATGAATCGGTTTAACTTTGACTCTTGTTGAAAATAAGCTGCTGGAAGAATTTGAAAAACAAAATAAGAGGAAGTCTATTGATGATTCCGTGTTAAAAACAATTAAAAATAATAATTCCAACCCGAAAAAGAAAATAATTTGTCATCATTGTCGCGGGATTGGTCATATTCGTAAAGATTGCTGGAAGCTAATGAATAAAAATATTGATCAAAACGCGAAAGTTGTTGAAGAAAATAAAGATTTTGAAAATTATTGCTTCGTTTTGAATGGGTTTCAAGGTGAATGGGTAGTCGATTCAGAAGCATCGTGCCACATCTGCAGTGATAAGAATGAATTTGTACAAATTGATATGACTTGCCAAGAAAAGGTGACCGTGGCAAACGGTGACGTTGTTAAATCGTCTGGAAGAGGAGTTTGTAAGTTGTCAATGGTGAATGAAATGGGTGCTGAAGTTAAAATTACTGTCAATGATGTTTGTATATATAGGGTGTTTTTTATTGAGGTATAGAACTTCGAATTGAAATAAAACACAAGAAAATCGTTTTAATGTCCATCAATTTGGCTTTATTGGAAGGATAATTTTATGCCATTAATGTTTAAATATGATTTCGGGCATGTGGCCGCCGCGGCTGGCTCGAATATAGCCAATTCTACAGGTCTAATTTTGAACCACTTTCTCCAATTGCTGTGCAGCTCCAATTGCTGTGCACGGTGGCGAATCGATTCATTCGGGTCCTCTTCAACACTTTGCTCTACAGCGGCAATTGTTTCTTCGGTGCGCACTGTTCGACGTCTCTGCGGATGCGTATTATCACATAGAGTAAACGTAGTGCGAAAACGATCCATGGTTAACCGAATTAATTGCTCTGATGGACGATTATGTCGACCATAAAATGGTGAACTTCGCGAACTGAACCATTACTTTCGAAATAAATTTGCACGATTTGCAAGCGTTGTTCTTTTGTCAACCTGTTCATGATGAAATGGCAAACCAAACTAAATATTAATCACTTGACAGCTGACAAAATGGCCGCCAGTTAAAAAAGTGATGCCAACTTAAAGTTCTATACCCCAATAAAAAACACCCTTTACTATCATTTAAAGGAAATTTGCTTTCTGTTAAGAAGTTGTCCGTGAAAGGGCTTACTGCAGTATTTTTTGGAAATACATGCAAGATTCTTAACGAAAAGAATGCTGAAATTGGTGAATAATTTATGCCAGCTACGAGGTAAACAAAACCAGGAAGCAAAAGTCGTTGTATGCAACATGAAGCATTGTCAACATTATTACCACAAATTGTTTGGGCATAGAGATATGAATGTTATAAAATCCATGCAGCGCGGTAAGTTAGATGAAGATTTCAAAATTAGTGATTGCGGTGTAAGAAAAACTTGCGATGTGTGTGTAAAATGTAAATTGACACAAAAACCATTTTCCAAAGAAGTCAAATACGGAAGCAAGGGAAGTTTTAGACGTGATTCATATGACATCTGTGGCCCCATGCAAACTGGTACGCCTGGCAAGAAAAAATATTTTGTCACATTCATAGATGACTTCAGCAGATATACTGTCGTATACCTACTCAATGAGAAGTCTGAAGTTTATGATAAGATAAAACAATTTGTTGAAATGGTGAAAAATAAATTCGGCCGAGAACCGAAATGCATAAGGTCTGATAATGGAAGTGAATACAAATAAATGAATATTTTAGAATATTTACGAAGTTATCGCATAAAATCGCAATTCACAGTTCCTTAATGTCCGCAACAGAATGGTGTATCTGAAAGAAAAAATCGGTACCTGGCCGAAATGGCTCGCTGTCTACTTGAGGATGCAGGTTTGTCGAAGATATATTTGGGCGAGGCCATTACGTGTGCAAACTATTTGCAGAACCGTCTAGCTACGTTTTCTAAACCCTGTACTCCTTATAAAGGGTGGGAAGGTCAAAAGCCAAAGATTGATAACCTCCACATTTTTGTCTCAAAGGCTTACGTTTTGATACCTAAAATAAATAGGAGGAAATTGGACAACAGATCTAATCTGTTGACGTTCATGGGTTATGATGAAGAAAGCAAGGGTCTTCGGTTTGTCGATACTAGTATATAAATAAATTGACAGTAAGCAGAGATTTCTAGTTTATCTCTTCGAATGAAATTGTAGAACGGACATCTTCCCAAGAAGCTGAAAATGATTATGTTGAAAGAACCCGTGTTTGGAACCCGTGTTAGCTGATGTTGATACAGATGAAGGATCGTACTGCAGCTTGAACATTGATTTGGAATACTTTGAAGAAGAGATGGAAAATCCTAACGCTGTTGAAGTAGAACCAAGTGAACCTGCTTTACGAAAATCATCTAGAATAAACAAGGGAGTTCCTCCTAGACGATTTGCTGTACAAACGGTTGTAAATCACCAAGTAGTGGAACCCAAAACTTTTAAAGAAGCAATACTTTCAAAAGAGAAGTTCGATTGGGAAATAGCTAAGAAGGAGGAGATGGATTCGCTCGTAAATAATCACACCTGGGACCTAGTTTGTCCACCACCAAGAGCAAATATTGTGGGTTGTAAATGGATTTACAAAGTAAAGCGTAATAATGACGGCAAAGTTCGACGGTTTAAGGCTGAAGGATATAATCAAAAATATGGATGTGATTACGACGAAGTATTTGCCCCTGTGGTACGTCAAGCAACATTTCGTAATCTATATATATAAAAGAGTTGCGTTACTGACTGACTGACTGACTGACTGACTGACTGACTGACTGACTGACTGACTTATCATTGACCAGCCCCCAGACCAAACGACTGAAGCTAGGATCATGAAATTTTCAGGGTAGTTCCCAAATATGACGTAGACGTCGACTAAGAAAGGGTTTTACGAAATTCGTACTTTTAGGTGGTAAAATGGCCCAAAAAGGGATAAACATCGAACCTTCGTCCTGACTAAACGGCAGTAGTTAGAAACATGAAATTCGGTGAGTTCCTTGCACTGGCCATGCAGAAGAGCTACAAATAGGGATTTTTCGAAATATGTACTTTTAAGGGGCGAGCGGGACAAAAAGGGATAAAAATGGTACCAACTAAAGTATTACAGCTAGAAACGTGAAATTTGGTATGTAAATTCCTCTGACCATATAGAAACGAAGTAAAATTGGATTTTTCGAAATTTGTACTTTTAAGGGGCGAGCGGGACAAAAAGGGATAAAAATGGTACCAACTAAAGTATTACAGCTAGAATCGTGAAATTTGGTATGTAAATTCCTCTGACCATATAGAAACGAAGTAAAATTGGATTTTTCGAAATTTGTACTTTTAAGGGGAGAGCGGGACAAAAAGGGATAAAAATGGTACCAACTAAAGTATTACAGCTAGAATCGTGAAATTTGGTATGTAAATTCCTCTGACCATATAGAAACGAAGTAAAATTGGATTTTTCGAAATTTGTACTTTTAAGGGGCGAGCGGGACAAAAAGGGATAAAAATGGTACCAACTAAAGTATTACAGCTAGAAACGTGAAATTTGGTATGTAAATTCCTCTGACCATATAGAAACGAAGTAAAATTGGATTTTTCGAAATTTGTACTTTTAAGGGGCGAGCGGGACAAAAAGGGATAAAAATGGTACCAACTAAAGTATTACAGCTAGAAACGTGAATTTTGGTATGTAGATTCCTCTGACCATATAGAAACGAAGTAAAATTAGATTTTTCGAAATTTGTACTTTTAAGGGGAGAGCGGGACAAAAAGGAATAAAAATGGTACCAACTAAAGTATTACAGCTAGAAACGTGAATTTTGATATGTAAATTCCTCTGACCATATAGAAACGAAGTAAAATTGGATTTTTCGAAATTTGTACTTTTAAGGGGCAAGCGGGACAAAAAGGGATAAAAATGGTACCAACTAAAGTATTACAGCTAGAAACGTGAATTTTGGTATGTAAATTCCTCTGACCATATAGAAACGAAGTAAAATTGGATTTTTCGAAATTTGTACTTTTAAGGGACGAGCGAGACAAAAAGGGATAAAAATGGTACCAACTAAAGTATTACAGCTAGAAACGTGAAATTTGGTATGCAAATTCCTCTGACCATATAGAAACGAAGTAAAATTGGATTTTTCGAAATAATGGACGAGCGGGACAAAAAGGGATAAAAATGGTACCAACTAAAGTATTACAGCTAGAAACGTGAATTTTGGTATGTAAATTCCTCTGACCATATAGAAACGAAGTAAAATTGGATTTTGTACTTTTAAGGGGCGAGCGGGACAAAAAGGGATAAAAATGGTACCAACTAAAGTATTACAGCTAGAAACGTGAATTTTGGTATGTAAATTCCTCTGACCATATAGAAACGAAGTAAAATTGGATTTTTCGAAATTTGTACTTTTAAGGGACGAGCGGGACAAAAAGGGATAAAAATGGTACCAACTAAAGTATTACAGCTAGAATCGTGAAATTTGGTATGTAAATTCCTCTGACGATATAGAAACGAAGTAAAATTGGATTTTTCGAAATTTGTACTTTTAAGGGGAGAGCGGGACAAAAACGGATAAAAATGGTACCAACTAAAGTATTACAGCTATAATCGTGAAATTTGGTATGTAAATTCCTCTGACCATGTAGAAGCGCAGTATAATTGAATTGTTCGAAATTTGTACTTTTTAGGGGGTAGGCGGGACAAAAAGGGTTCCAATTTAAGAATTGCAGCTATAGTTGGGAAATTTGGAGTGTAAACTGTTTATAAAGCGCAATCTAAATGGATTTTTTGAAATTTTCTTATAGGGGGTGAGCAACAAGGGATAAAAGTAGTACCAACTAAAGTATTGGAGCTATAGTCGTGAAATGTGGTGTGTAAGTTCCACTGACAACGAGAAGCGCAAATCTAAACGAATTTTTCTAAGTTTGTACTTATAAACAATGAGCGGGATAATAATAGTACCAACTAAAATATTTCAGCTATAGTCGTGAAATTTTGTGTTTCAATTTCTCTGACAACGTAGACAACGTGTGTGAGTGCTAGCTAATACGAGGTTTCCAAATTACTATTTTAGATTTATCTATATCCACCAAAAGAAAATTAAATAAATACTATCCAAAAACTAAGACGGATAAAATTAACAAATAACTGGCTTTTTCGCGTGCGAAGCAGCGGGTACTGCTAGTCTTATATCAATAGCTGGAATGAATAATATGCACGTTGAACACATGGACGTTAAATGTGCATTCTTAAACGAAACAATTTACATGAGAGAATCGCCTGGATTTATTGAAGGCGATGAGAACCGAGTGTACAAATTGGACAGATCTTTTTACGGTCGTAAACAGGCAAAACCTTGAATGAAGTTATTATTGGAGGTGGGTTCATTCAAAGTAAAGCTGATTCTTGTCTTTTCTTTCTTTGATGACATACTGGTTGCATCCACCACAAAACAACATATTAAAAATGTTTACGATTTACTAAATACGAAATTCGAAGTCAATAATCTTGGTCCTATATCTCACTTTCTTGGTATTGAAGTAAAGAAATATGGGTTAAATTTGGCCTACAAGAATCAAAATGTTCCAAATATCCTTTGGATCCCTCATATGGAAAGACAAACTTGGATCTGCTTATGAGGAATACAGAATATCAATGCCTAACAGGATCCCTGCTATATGTATCTGTAAACTCACGTCCGGATATTTCTTCAGGCGTAGCGATTCTTGCGCGAAAAACAAACAATCCAACGAAGGAAGATTGAATGAATTGAAAAGAATTGCTAAATATCTGAAAAGTACAGCGTATATGTACTGTTGTTATGTATGTTATGTTGTGACAACTATGTTCCAAATGTATTATATGGATTCGCAGATGCTAACTGGGCTGATACAGCAAAATATTTAGTTTGGCTAAGGAATGTATTGGAAGATTTTGGTTGTAAGCAAACAACTCCGACAACGATATATGAGGACAACAGAAGCTGTTTGAATCTTATTAAAGATGAAAGGCTAAGCAACCGAACAAAGCATATCGATACCAAATGTCATTTCGTTAAGGACTACGTTGATAAAAAGATAATAGAATGCATATATTGTCCAACTGAAGAAATACTTGCAGACATGCTGGCAAAACCTCTTGCAATATCCAAATTAGAGAAGTTTAGATCATTTGCAAAGATAATGCACATTTGAGGAGGAGTGTTAAAAATACTGGTTATATTAACAACTGTAATTAATTTGTAAATTATTTTTTAATCATAGAAGTTTTGTTCAACATGTTTTCATGTGAAAATTTTTCCATTCAGTTTGTTTGTGAACTTTCAAAATAAATGTTTAATTTTTTCCTTAACATCTAACACGATTCTCGGCTATACAGTGGCCGACAAAAGTCAACATACGACCCACATTTTTGCGATTTAGCGAGTTCCAAAACATATTTGAAAAAAGTAATGATGCGGTTTTGTTTGAAATCGTGTTTTATTCATATAACAATAACAAAATGCATTACTTCAATATAAACACAAAAGATATTAACAGAATACGCAGAAAAAACCTTGACAAAGGTCTACATACGGTTTGAGATGAGACATAAAAAATGCAATTTAACGTGACAAAATGATACTATTATATAATTTAATATTTTGTTGGTCCACCATGAGCATCTACAACAGCCAGCAATCGTCTGGGCATTGATGCAACTAAGTTTTCCAATTCCGTAGGTGATATTTGTCGCCATTCCTCTTCCAGCTTGTTTTTTAGCGTTTGGGCGCTAGTTATGTGATGTTTTCGGATCCTGCGTTGCAGAATCTCCCACACATGTTCAATAATATTCAGGTCGGGGCTTTGTGGCGGCGAATAAAGTTGTCTTGGAGCATGGTATTCATCGATTCGTGTTACACCACCATGCAAAATTTAACGACTGAGCAACGAACGAAAGTGGTAGAATTTTACTTTTCCTGCGTTGTGCGCAGAAAATAGAGAGTTTCTTAACAATTTAATAATGAGTGATGAAGCACATTTTCATCTAAATGGATACGTAAATAAACAAAATATGCGATTTTGGGGTACTGCAAATCCCAGAGTTGTTCACCAGCGCCAATTGCACCCCCTCAAGTGTACAGTATGGTGTGGAGTGACATCAGAAAGAGTTATAGGGCCCTACTTCTTCGAGGATGAAGTTAGTAATACAGTAACGGTGAATGGGACAGATATCGCGCTATGCTTAATAATTTTGTACGCCCTGAGGCAGCCAACAAGTGGTTTCAGCAGGATGGAGCAACAGCACACACGGCCCGTGCCACAATGACGCTTTTAAATGAAATTTTTGACGACCGAATTATCTCAAAAAATTCAGAATTTAATTGGCCAGCACGTTCACCGGATTTAACTGCCCCGGATTATTTTCTATGGGGTTATCTGCTAAAACTAAGTAAATTTTTACTCAAATCAAGTAAATATTTACATAAACTGATGACAATTTTGCTGACTTTTTCTTTAAATGAGTAAATTTTTACTTAAACTAAGAAAATTTTTTCTTGATACAAGGAAAAAAGTAAACTTAAAATAAGTCCAATTTAACTAAAAAATGCAAACAAATGGTTTTGCTTGAGAGTATGCACAACTAATACAAAAATTGTTCAAAAGTTTCATAATACCTCTGCCATAATGAGTTAAGCTATTACTCCATGATTGCTGCGAAGGCAAGATAGGCGCCTTCGCAGTGGTTGTTTAGATTAATACTTCAATAATTTAAGAAATAAGTATGCAAACGAACGAGAATTGCTTCTTAGATTAATATTCAAAAATGTTCTAAACAATTTAAAGTGATTTTTAATGAGTTTAACTTAATTTTAGGAAAAAAACACATTTTTAGTTAAAATTTCCTAGATGGATTTTTTTCCATACAAAAAATTTCTGATTTTTTTCTTACTTAAAACTTTGGAAATATTCTCCACACAAGTATGAATTTACTCAATTGTAATCTAATAAAAAGATCCAAAGAAATATTTTTAAGTAAATTTACTACCCTATTTCTAGTAAGTGAACTATTTACTATCGCCCATGTGATGAGAATCACGCGTTTTCAAAATCACTTGCGACTTTCAACTCGCCAATTTATTTAAGACATGTGATGACGTTCACGCGTTTTGTTTGCGATTTGTGAATATGTTCGAAACATGTAAACATATGTTTGATCTGTCAAAAAAGGTAAACAAGGAAATTTAATTTTTATTTATATAAACAAAAGATGCCGGCAGCATTCGTGTTAAGCGTATTGGCCTTTAAAAAGCTCCAATCAAGAAAAGAACGTATCAAAAAACATTTCCTTAGGGATAATTCCAATCCAGTGGACATTCCAGAGCAAACGTAAGTATATATGAGCTCAGACTTTACAAAAATACTGATAATAGTTGTTTGTATAGTGTATAGTGTTGTTGTTTTGTATAGTGCTGACAATATTGGACACTTTTCTATACAGAATCGGGTAACCGATTAGATCATTGCAAAATTATTCAAATTAATTACTTGAAAATACTTAATTTGATCACAAAAGTGCACTTGAATGTTCAAAAATACAGCTCAGTGATTTTATAATAATAAGAACCCATAATTACATTACTTATATAAATCAAGGGAAAGTAACCTTATAAATTATCCGGTTATTATTTCTTTTTTGTGCGGCACCATTTTTTCGAAGACCATGTGATCAGCTGTTCACTTTTATCTCGCCAGTTTTAAAGTAAACAAAAAACAGAAATGAGTATGAAACGAGGAACATATTTTAATTTTATATTTTTGAGAAAAATTGTTTGAAAACAGTCTTATTTTATGAGAATATATAAAGAAAACATGTGAAAGTTTATTTGCGCGTCGTTGTTTAATAAGTTTTTAAATTCATTTACTCAAAAAGCATAAGTTCACTTTGCGTTCACTCTCCCATGCATTTGTGAGTTGAAGTCGCCAAACTTTTGGCGATTGTGAACTTCATCACACCTAATTGGCGATTTGAAATCGTAATCGCAAATGTCGTGCGAAATGCGATTGTCAGCACATGGGCGTATGACTTTGAAAGAAGGTAACTTTGCTCATACGTAGTTAATTTTCCTACTTTTAAGGAAATTTTTACTGAACTGGAGTAAAATTGTTGTACTAAATTGTAGTATGGGTTTTACTCAGATTTAGGAATTCTATTTTTCTGAGTTTAGATTTGATTGTGATTTGCAAATATTGCGGTTTTTGTTATCGCAGCATAGTTATCCAGTCTTAAAGAGAAACACTCTTACTAAAGTATCATACAAATTGATAACACTACTCAACAAAATGAAAAAAATTTCATGTACTCCGGATGCGATAATTTTTTCTGTGTAGATAACCTTGACATGAGCTCGAAAAACGCAATAAAATTTTTTTTTTCGTTTGGTTTTTTTTTATTTTTTTTTTTTTTTTTTAATTTTAAAAATTTTTTTTTTGGTTAATTTGTTTCGTCCGGCAAAACTCGGGAACCACTAGCCCGATTTAATTGAATTAAATTTTAAAAAATTTAAAATTACAATTCCCTTAATCTGTTCATATATTGTTTTCCTATACAAGCAACAGTTTCCAAGTTAAAAATGAATATATAAAGGAAAAAACTTATTTTTTGCCTAAAGATTTAAAATTTTTTTTTTTTTAAATCCATAAAAAATCCAAAATGAAAAAAAATGTCAAATCTTATTACTTTTACGTAAAGTCACATAACCTATGAGCAAAATGAGACAAAGATCATGAAAATCGATGCACGCGTTTCGCTTTTATTCGCAATTGAGTAAAGGTATGAATTTCAAAAATTTGCTCGACATATGCACAACTTTGTCTATGGTAAGGTTTTTTCTTTTTTTTTTGATTCTCAGAATTAACAAAACGGAATAAACAAAGGGTTATTTAATTTTTATGATTGCGTAAGCAAAGTAATAAACGCTAATAAATGTGCGTGAACAATTAAAAGGAAAAAAGGAAAGGGGACTTTTTTAATTATTTGGGTTTTCCGTTGGCTACCTGTATGATTTTTTTACAGAAATGCAACCCACATTTAAGGGTGGTCATTATTCGGAAAATTTAAGACTCACACATGGTGAAACAGGTATGTAGCCACCGTAAAAAAATATACACCCATTTATAAGACCTGTCAGTAAAATACTAAACAATACACAGTATAAATAGGTCTTCATTGATCGATTTTACTCATTCAACAAGTGTCGACGAACGCGATAGTTAAAATGAGCAAACGTTCGCGAGGATTTGAATGCAATACCAATACCAATACCGCTCACCATGCTCGTCACTCACATCGCCCAGGTTGTCCGGAAAGAAGTCCAAGTGCGAGTGTAGAAAATGTATCTTAAGCGACATATTTGCTCTAATTTTTTTATAATTTTGGAGTAGTTGTTCGACGATCTCTCTGTAATTTGAGCTTTTGTTGTTTCCAAGAAATCCGGAAACAATTTGCCGAAATGAGTTCCAAGCTGCAGCTTCATTTGGTGATAAAATGTGCTCAAACTGTTGGTCTTGCAACAACTTTTTAATTTGCGGACCGTCGAAAACGCCTTCCTTAATATTTGCCGATGAAAGGTGAGGAAAAATGGTTTTTAAATAGGCGAACGCTTCGCCATCTTTGTTGATAGCTTTCACGAAGTTTTTTATGAGTCCGAGCTTTATGTGAAGAGGTGGGAGAAAAACATTTTCCTTTTTTATGAGTGGTGTATATTTCACGTTGTCGCTGCCGGGGATGAAGTTAACTCTTTCTGTCCAACTCCTCCTGGTGTAATGATGTTGACGATCGCGGCTGTCCCAAAGGCAGAGAAAACAACAGTACTTTGTGAATCCACCTTGTAATCCACAAAGGATACCGATAACCTTAAGGTCGGCACAAACTTTCCAATCGTGCCTCTCATAGTTAAGGCACTTTAGTAGATTGTCCATGACTTCGTATGTTTCCTTGGTGTCAACGGCATGAGCAATTGGAATCGAAGGTTTCTCGTTGCCGTTGTGCAGTAAAATTGCTTTAAGGCTCTGCTTGTTGCTGTCGATGAAAAGACGCCACTCTCCTGGATCGTAAGAGTACCCGAGTTCACCAAATAATCCGGGAATGTCCTTACAAAAACAGATGTTGTCTTTTTTTGTGTAGTACCTTGCGTATGGTTCATGACGCTTCCTGTAGATTGTTGTCACCACACCAGGAGCCAAGAAACCGAACTGTTGCATGCGCGATGCATGCAACTCTGCATCTTCCTTGGAGAGTTTCAATTCTCTAACCCAATCATTCAGTTCTGCTTGGGAACATAAGCGTTGACCTCCATGCAATGTATATGTTGACTCGCATTCTGATGTGGTTTCTACAGTCTCCGGATCTGATGTTGGATGTATCGCCTCATTATTAGATGCCCATCTTGAAACGGACGGTTGCGGGTCCGCTGGTTCTTCGGAAAATGGCACTGGAAAATTCACTGTTGAAACAGCAGCGTAAGTCCATCGTATATTTTTTCCCACGCCTGTTTTTTTGCTAAGACAGAAGTAGCAATCTGTTACATGGCAAAGCGGAGCTCTCCAAAGCATTGGCATGATGATTCTCGGCTGTCGTCTGAAAGAATTTCAATAATAAGTTATATATGTTCTTGAATTTCGTAATCTACACTTACCTTGAGTCAGCTAGCTGTACGTAGCACCTTGGACATAGAGCACTTGGTGTCCACCGCTCATCTATGTTTGAGACCTTTAAATTGAAGCTCTCTTCAAATGAATCTCTCAATTTAGGTGAAAAACAACGCTTGTTTTTTCAGAAACGTATTCTACGCACATGTAACAAAAATTACTTGGATTGGTATTGCATTCAAATCCTCGCGAACGTTTGCTCATTTTAACTATCGCGTTCGTCGACACTTGTTGAATGAGTAAAATCGATCAATGAAGACCTATTTATACTGTGTATTGTTTAGTATTTTACTGACAGGTACTTATAAATGGGTGTATATTTTTTTACGGTGGCTACATACCTGTTTCACCATGTGTGAGTCTTAAATTTTCCGAATAATGACCACCCTTAAATGTGGGTTGCATTTCTGTAAAAAAATCATACAGGTAGCCAACGGAAAACCCAAATAATTAAAAAAGTCCCCTTTCCTTTTTTCCTTTTAATTGTTCACGCACATTTATTACTTTGCTTACGCAATCATAAAAATTAAATAACCCTTTGTTTATTCCGTTTTGTTAATTCTGAGAATCAAAAAAAAGAAAAAACCTTACCATAGACAAAGTTGTGCATATGTCGAGCAAATTTTTGAAATTCATACCTTTACTCAATTGCGAATAAAAGCGAAACGCGTGCATCGATTTTCATGATCTTTGTCTCATTTTGCTCATAGGTTATGTGACTTTACGTAAAAGTAATAAGATTTGACATTTTTTTTCATTTTGGATTTTTTATGGACTTAAAAAAAAAAAAAAATGTTAAATCTTTAGGCAAAAAATAAGTTTTTTCCTTTATATATTCATTTTTAACTTGGAAACTGTTGCTTGTATAGGAAAACAATATATGAACAGATTAAGGGAATTGTAATTTTAAATTTTTTAAAATTTAATTCAATTAAATCGGGCTAGTGGTTCCCGAGTTATGCCGGACGAAACAAATTAACCAAAAAAAAATTTTTAAAATTTAAAAAAAAAAAAAAAAAAACAAACGAAAAAAAATTTTTTATTGCGTTTTTCGAGCTCATGTCAAGGTTATCTACACAGAAAAAATTATCGCATCCCGAGTACATTTTGACTGTTGACTAGTGTAATAGGTCTGTTCAACTAGCTTAATATTTGTATGGAATTTACTCGCTTAACAAGAAAGTGGCCTACTACTCTCTTAGTTACCGAGTAATTTATTCAATTTATTTAAATTAAACCAATCGGCCTACTAACAGGCCTAATGAATCACTGACAGCGAAAACTAGTGCTATAAAATATCTTCAAGATAATTTTGGTCATCTTAGATATAACAGTAGTTAATTTTTTGCCTTTTTTTAATGCAAAAACTTGGGGAGGCTGTAGCCTCCCCCGCATTGGTACGCCTGTGATGGACAGACACGGACATGACTAAATTGATTTTTTTTTTTTGGGTGTTACAAACAAATGCACAAAGACATAATACTGTGATGTGCAAATCTGGGTACTTAAATTTAATCTCCAAAAAAGATATCTTGAAAATGCCATAAGATAAATGAATCAATACAGCATTAATGGTGGATTAGTGCAAGTTTTTTTACTCACCTACTACAGCCAATGATATCCCATCTTAAAGAAAAACAGTCCTATTGTCACTATTAAAAAACACTTTACTATATTTACATTGCGTTTATTTAAAAATATAAAATGTTTGCCTTAAAATCAATTTTTGTAATAGTGAGTTCGGATATGAACAAAATTCCATTTTTTCGAGATTGTGTGTAAAATCCACAAAATTTCCCAAACAAATTTGCAGTTGCAAAATCCACTTTTTCTATCGCATTCTGTAAAGATGCGCTCACTCGCAAACTAACTATGTCTTCAGATGCAACTGTTCTGTTATAAATTTATATTGTTTAACGATAAAATTTCCCACGAGTTTTATTTTCGACCAATTATAACAATAGGTGCTGCACAACTCTTCAACAGATTTCTAATTTAATTAAAAACGAACATTTTCTCACATTTTCCGACGTTCTACAATTGTAATGTAATGATGATGAATGTAAAGAAGCAGATGTCAAATCTAATAGTTGTTATCTTAAAATCCGGTCAAAATATATCACCAAAGATTTGTTGGAAAATCTGAAAATCAGGTTTATAAAACCTACTTTAAAATTCAAAAGGTTATAGTAGGTTTCACCCTACTATAAACCTACAATAAAATTACAACTCCAAACTTTTACGTTTGTTTACAATTGGTGAAATATTTTTTCAAATCAAAAGTATGGCAGTTGAAAAAGTAGCAATGGATTCTATTAATAATGAAAGACTTCAAAGTAATCCGAAGTTTTCCTGGATTTATTGGTGCAGTTGGCGGAACACATAAAAAACAAGCAAAAAAGAGGGGTAAGGCAAGGCTCCCAATAAATTTACATATTGTAAAATAACCTAACTTCATGATTCAACCAATTTTTGCCGTAAAAGTAAAAAGTACGAATTTGCAAAAATCTTTTTATTTTGAGTGTCTATGCATTTTCATTATTCTAGCTGCAGCCGTTTGGTTGGTACCATTTTACCCCATAAAAGTACGAATTTGGAAAAAATACTTGTATATTATGTATCTACTCAATTAGAGGAATGTGTACACCGAATTTCGTGTTTCTAGATGTTGTCGTTTAATATGTACCATTTTTGTCCCATTTTACCCCCTACGAATAAAAATCACTTTATGATGCACGTTTTTGTTATTAAGGGAATGCGCATACCCAATATCAAGTATGTACAAGCAGACATATTGGAAAAAATGCTTAAATACTCTAAAATATTAGGGGTATTATGGGTATTTTCAGTCCTTGTGAGGGATTTCGCCCACTTTCAATCCCCACCGATCTGCAACCATAAGACACATTTAGGAGAAATTTGAACCTCCTAGCTCATTTCATTCGGAAGCTAGCGTGCTTTCAACAGACAGATAGATATGGCTAAATCGTCGTAGAATTTTACCAAGACCCAGAATATATATACTTTATGGGGTCTCCGTTGAATATTTCAAGGTGTTACAAACGGAATGACAAAGTGAATAAACCCCCATCCTTAGGTGGAGGGTATAATTAAAGAAACTGGAGGTGATATCGCTCAAAGGTTATTATTCTAAGTGTAAAAAATTATAACAACTTGAAATATGTTTAATGTGATCAATATTCGATTACTTTGTCCCCTTTTCCACAGGCAAATTTTTATTTGGCAAATTTTTTGTTTTCTCTTTTGAAATTTTCGCTTGCTTTTCCACTAGCAAATTTTTCTTTGCCAAATTTGCGAATCAAAATACAAAAGAAAGAAAGAAACGTCAAAAGTGTTTACATTTTAAAGAATTTTTCGAAGAAGTGTATACATAATTTAATTGAAAGACATTTTATTTTATTATATAAATTGCAAAAATTAAAAATTAAATTTCACTTGCACAAATTAAAGCAACAGGTTTGTAAACAAATGCCGGCGGTGTGTCAGTAACACGAATAGGTTAAAAAGGAAATGTCAACAAAATTGTTTTCAACGAACAGAGCAAAGCAGAATTTGCGTGTACCGCAAATTCTGAACAGGCAAAGTTTTGTTTCTCTTCCTCGCACCCCTCTCGCCTACAAACTCAGAATTTGCCAAATAAAAATTTGCCTGTGGAAAAGGGGACTTTTGAAACACAACAAGGAGAAATAGCATATTTTATTGTGTTTTCACTTATTTACATCAATTTTTTCATAAAATGGGATAAAAGGGTTATGAAAGCAATATTTAATTCTCAATATGAAAGCATAGATAATTTTGTATACTGTTATCGATTTAATATTGGAGTAATTTTATGCATCACTGCAGATGAATTCCTATAGTGATTTTCTTTTTCTTGTGTTCAACTGGTTACAAACTAATTTTCTTTAAAAAATAAAAAATCTGAAGTAACATATATATGAGAGCTTTATCCAAATCTGAACCGATTAGGCTGGGATGCTCCTAGGAGCAATACTTTTTCCAAAAACGATAAACAATTTATTTCTGTTCCATTGTGTTTAATTCTAAACTCAAGTTAAATAAAATATTTCGCGTTAAACTACTGATGCTTGACAGTGTGTAAATGGTCCGATTTATCCCTTTAATCTGCAACTTTGTACGAGTAGTTGCCTAGATTACAACGAGTAAGTTGGTCGGTATTTTCGGACTACTGACACTCACCACCTTTCTTCATCTTTTGTTTTGTTTACAATTAACTAACTCACTCTAACGATCTCCACCTTTGATCACAATAAACTTCTCCACCTTGTCTTCTTACAAGGTAATGTTTCTCTCATAAAGCTTTAAAATATTATAAGAAAAAAATATAACATTACGCGTTTTCATTTTTTAATTCAATAAAACTTTGCAGTCGGCGAAACACCTAGTTTCATCTTAATGCAACTCTGAATATCTAATGCAACTCTGAATACCTTCTACCAAAGCCATATATTCCGCCTCTGCTGTTGATAGACAACTAATTACTACACCATTTAGGTAAAGTACATAACCGCGGTCAGATTTTCGATCGATTTTATTCTCTGCATATAAATTCGATTCCAATCTTCGCTACTTGGTGTCTCTGTTTTTTGAGCTAGGATTGCAACACTCGCTGTAATATCAGGTCTTGTATTGACCGATAAGTATAAAAGGCTCTGATGTTTTGTCGTAAGCCGGACTTAATGGAATATCGGAGCACTTAATTTCTCGAAGCCCAACGTTATGAAGAATCTTTCTTCATTTAACATGTAATTGTCATCTATGCCATGCCCGACTTCCCTACTCTGATAGTACTTAATGATTCCCAAATTAGTTACAACAAATTTTTTGCTCAACATGTTGAATAATTCTTGAATAAATTCTGTATTTTTGCTAGCAACAATGATATCATCTACATACACAAGAAGATAATGCGTAAATTCCGCCGATTTGATTGTGTACAAACAAGCATCCATTGAACTTTGTGTGAATTTAAATTCAATTAACGCTATATGAATGGATTGATATGCAAATGATATAGCTTAATTTGTTCTTTCCCAGCAATCGAAAATAAAATTTGTTGTTGTTTGTCTAAAACTGGGGCGAATACTTCATCATAATTACCCCAAATATTTGACCCTTGGGCAACAAATCTGGCCTTGAATCTTTCTATGTCTCCCTTTTCATTCGACTTTTTCTTTTACACCCATTTGCAGTCCATTGCTTTCCGACCAGAAGGAATGAAAGTCGACAATAGTCCATGTGTCATTTTCGTATATTGACTTCAATTCCTCCTTCATTGCTGTGATCCACTTTTAACTTCTCCTCCTTAATTGAAATGAACGCATTGAAATTGCATAGATCATTTGACACAACAAACCTTTTTGGTAGGACGCCTTTAGTGGTACGATCCGATACCCTTCTTACCGGATTTGAAACGTCCACAGCATCCTCAGTTATCGTATTAGTCAGATATTTCAGAATCAACTGAAGATTTATTATAACCATTGACTTCGCTAGCATTCTCCATAATTTGTTCATTATTGTCAAGGATATCCGTAGTGATACTTCTATTTCCACAAGTACTCTCCTTTCGACGACAAAATGGAATGTTCTCGCTTTGGTTAGGAATTGTACAATCAAATTTATTGTCGACGCAGTCCGAATCTATGAATACAACGTCCCGTCATATTTCAACCTTGTAAGAACTAGGATCATAAACTCGCTGTCATTATTGTCTTTTTCATGTTTCCACTCAGTTAACATGCACTTAACCACATCCATTAAGGTACGATTCTTTCGCTCAGCAACTCCATTCTGTTGGGACACAATACTGAATTTCGGTTTTACCGTTGTATAAAAAATTCCTTAGTTTTTCGCTCGTATACTCCCCACCTCTATCTATATCTAGAAAAGCTTTCCTTCTTGTTAGTTTCCCTTGTACATAAACTTCACGTGGTGTAACATGTCTGTTACATCCAACCACTCCCATATTTGTTGCTAATTATTGTCTATTTAGTTTTCTAATATCTTCTTCATTGTGGTGACCAAAAAACGCGATGCCAGTAGTGTATGCAGCCATCATTACAATTTTCTGTAGAAATAGCATTTTCAGTAGTTGCATTAAAAACAATTTTAGAATCTTTTTTTATCATACATTCTTTGACATAAAATCTTACTGTGTAACCTTTCTCTGAAATCTTTCTAACTGAAAGCAAATTGGAGTTAAAGTCAGGAACAAAATGCACATCAGTAACACATAATCCTTTTCCTTTAGATTGAGAACGGTTTCCATTTGCAACACTTATTGACTCTGTTTGGGCTTTCGAGTTGAGTTCACAAAAGATTTTTTTATCATGAGCAACATGGCAGCTAGCTACTATCAAACTTTCATTGGGTTTTCGAACTTTTGAGAAGAGAGATTTAAGCTGAAGACTCGCGATTATTTCTCTTCAGCTATTCCTCCATCAATTTGTGTTTTACTATATCCATAGATAAATCCTTATCTGGCCTTACTTCAAGAGCTGTAATTAAACCATCGTACGTCAATACGTCAATTCAAAAAATAAATATTCTTATATTTATATTTTGAAAAATATTTTCAAAGCCATAAATATTGGTAGATAGTGGGTGCTACAGTTGGTTGTATTTCCATTCTAGTTGAATTCCAAAAGTAGAAATGTTAGTTTTTTCGTTTGCATTTTTTCCATGCTTTATATAAGGTTACTTTCTATATATGTTTGTGTGCCACAAAATTTGAAATCAATTTTTGAAAGCTTTTTTCTCAACCAATTTTGCTCAAATTTTGCACACTTAATCATTTTCGATGACAATACAAGGAAATGGAAAAATTTGACCAATTGGACAAAGGGGCGTGGCACCTCCCATACGAAGTTAAAACCTATTATTGAATATTGTCAGTTCTATGACACCTAGAGTGCTGAAATTTTGTGTAAGTGCATCTAGCATCAATTCGCATAGTTGTGCCAAAAATGGGCGGTATTGGAAAAGTGGGCGTGGCATCTCCCATACGAAGTTAAAACCTATTATTGAATATTGTCAGTTCTATGACACCTAGAGTGCTGAAATTTTGTGTAAGTGCATCTAGCATCAATTCGCATAGTTGTGCCAAAAATGGGCTGTATTGGAAAAGTGGGCGTGGCATCTCCCATACGAAGTTAAAACCTATTATTGAATATTGTCAGTTCTATGACACCTAGAGTGCTGTAATTTTGTGTAAGTGCATCTAGCATCAATTCGCATAGTTGTGCCAAAAATGGGCGGTATTGGAAAAGTGGGCGTGGCACCTCTCATACGAAGTTAAAACCTATTATTGAATATAGTCAGTTCTATGACACCTAGAGTGCTGTAATTTTGTGTAAGTGCATCTAGCATCAATGTGCATAGTTGTGCCAAAAATGGGCGGTATTGGAAAAGTGGGCGTGGCACCTCCCATACGAAGTTAAAACCTATTATTGAATATTGTCAGTTCTATGACACCTAGAGTGCTGAAATTTTGTGTAAGTGCATCTACCATCAATGTGCGTAGTTCTGCCAAAAATGGGCGGTATTGGAATAGTGGGCGTACCACCTCCCATACGAAGTTAAAACATATTATCGAATAGTGTCAGTTCTATGACACGTATAGTGCTCAAATTTTGTGTAAGTGCATCTAGCATCAATGTGCGTAGTTGCGCCTAAAATGGGCGGTAATGCAAAAGTGGGCGTGGCACCTCCCATATGAAGTTAAAACCAAAATTACACCTACTGTAATTTTGTGTAAGTGCATCTAGCATTAATGTGATTGCCAGTCTTCAGTAAAACTTTGTGATCCAATAGCTGTTAACATGTCGATTAGTTCCATCATTGTATTAATATGAACTCGCATGTTATAATCTTCAGTCAAATGTATACTGCATATTTTTCGCATAAGATTCACCTTAGTGTTACCCGTTCATGTTTAATTTTTAAGCTATTCCAAGCATCTTTAGACGTTTTTTCATTACGAATATGGTTCAGTTGACAATCTTCAATGCATAAACTAAAAGCATCCACATTATTTTTATTATCTTCCAAGCGTCTGATTCCTCCGCAGGACTTTGTATAACAGACCACACGTCTTCCTTTATTAAATACATGTTCATCTTGAATTTCCGGTCATAATAGTTATCTATTTCGTAGAACTCATTATCACTCATCTTGGATATATTATTACTTATATTCTAAATTTAAATTCTTCCAAACAAAGTATATTTACTTCAACAGTGCATAATAGGGTTGGGATAGTGTTGTATGGGAAATTTAGGAGTTGGGGGAAAAGGGGTAAAAATAAACAAAAAAGCCCAAAACTGCCTCTCCCTCAAAGGGATCAAATGTAAGACCTCCCACCATTTTTTCGATCTAGCATACCCTCTATATACATTTTTATAAAATTTGATCTCCAAAGTTGAATACTTTCGTTTTTATACCCTCCACCTCCAGGATGGGGGTATACTAACTTTGTCATTCCTTTTGTAACACCTTGAAATATCAACATGAGAACCTATAACGTATATATATTATCGATCGTCATAAAATTCTAAGACGATGTAGACATGTCCGTCCGTCTGTTGAAAGCACGCTAGCATCTAAACGAAAGGAGCAAGGACGTGCAAATTTTCCATAAATACGTCTTATAGCCGTGGAACGGTTGGTATTGAAACTGGGCGAAATCGGCCCAAAGGGAAAAATTTTTCCCTTACATGGACTAAAAATATCCATAATAACCCATTATATTTTAGATATCGGTTATGCGTATTCCCCCTATAACAAAAACGTGCACCACAAACTGTTTTTTTTTTCGTAGGCAAAAAGGGATTAAAATGGTACATTTTAAACGACAATAGCTAGAAACACGAAATTCGGTGTGTACATTCTTCTAATTGAGTAGATACATAATATAAAAGTACTTTTTCAAAATTCGTACTTTTAAGGGGTAAAATGGGATTAGAGGGATAAAACTGGTACTAACCAAATGGCTGCACCTAGAATCCTCTTATTGCCTAAACACGCAAAATAAACGTTTTTTTTTTCGAAATTCGTACTTTTTGGGGTTAAAATGGAAAAAGGGGATACAAATAGTACCAACCAAATGACCGAAGATAGAGGCATGAAAATCGGTGTATACATTCCTCTGACTGCGTAGACACGAAAAAAAAGGTTTTTTCAAATTCGTACTTTCAAGGGATACAATAGGTACCGATGGATAATAATAGTACCAAATAAACGGCCACAGGTAGAATGACGAAATTCGGTGTTTACATCTCTCTAGTTACGTAAAATAAAGACATTTTAGAAAGTCGTACTCTTAAGGGTGTAAAATAGGAAAAAGGGGATAAAATGGTACCAACAGATGCGGCCATTTGCATCTGCATAGACACGCAAAATAAAAATATCGAAGATTCGTACTTTTTACATTTACGGCAAAAATTGGTTGGTTTAAGTTAGGTTATTTTGCACTATGTACGTGAGATAATGGATTTTCAAATTTTGTACTTTAAATACACCCAGCACCCACTATCTACAAATATTTATGGTGTTTAAGCTTTTTTGAAAATATAAATATAAGAATATTTATTTGTTGAATTGACTTGCTGTATTACTTCGATGTATAGTATGAATATATTGCTACCCTTGTCTTATAAGCGTGTTTTAAAATAATAAAAATTTTATATTTATTTATAAAATTATTTTTTCAATATTTTTACTTGTTTTTGTTTGGCTATATTAAAAAATAAAAAAAATAATTTCTACGAAAATCAACAGCCTCCGTGGAATGCAAACCATGGTGTTCGCCCCAGCCGAACATAACGCCGTTTTTATTTGTTTTTTACGCTTTTTTAACATTATTTTACGTATTTGTTAATGAGAAAAAAAATAGTAATTTGCGTTTTGGAAATACGTGTATCCTATCTTCCAAGGGTGCAATTCCGTGCAGGCAAAATTTACCTTGCAAAAACGGGGGAAACCTTTCTAAATATGTATTCTTCAAAGGATTTCAAAAGAAAAAAATATGTTGGTCCAAAGTTATACAATTTTTCATTTGGCACAGTTTATAAAGACAAGAAACCATTATTTCCAATAAAACAATTTCGCAAAATCTCTTAAAATGTGAGAGAAAAAAGAAATTGAGTTTTTTCAGTTTTCAAAATCTGAAAATGGTGAAAATCTAATGCAAAAAACTAAAATTTTGTCCGCACATTAATAAGAAATGCGTAAAATAATGTTAAAAAACGTAAAAATACAAATTTTACTTTTCTTTAAAATCGAATAAACTAACCCTAGTAAATACACTTCTCTTAATTTTAGGATATGCGGACAACTTATTCTTGCCTGACGATTAGGGTATCACATTATTCGGACTTTTAAGATATTCGATTAATCGTTTATTCGAAAACAACGAATTTCCAATTAATCGAATAAACGTGTGAAGAGTTATTCGATTAATAGAATAATTGGTCAACTCATTAAAACATAATTAATAAAGGTTAAATAGCAAAAAAATGTAATGCAATGTTAGTCACTACTTTTTCATATTTATATACATTTCGTAATAAAACAGGAGTTTGTGGGTATTCCTTTCCTACATTGGCTCTACATCTATGCAATATAATATTTATGAAATATTCTAATAAATATTTTTAAACTTATATGCTTAGGTTTTAATTCGAAAACCAGTTTAAAACAAAATTTGTATGTAGTCGATGGAAATATCTAATTGCATTTTAGAGTATTTTAATAATAGCAATTAATAATTTTCATTGAAATTTATGATTTAATTGATTTAGAGTGTTTTTATTATGGCTGGACATATCCAAAACAGTTTGTCCATAATTCCGTGGTTAAATATAGAACATCGCCAAATAAAGCCAACGGATGATTCTACATAAATTTACAATATTAATTTCAGTATTTTGGTCAATTTATTCGAATTATTTGTTATTCGAATATCACGATATTTTGATTATTCGAACAAATATTTGAAAACAATTACTCGATTAATCGAACAAAATTTAATCGGTTGGATACCCTACTGACGATACATTTCATACAGTAGTTTATTCGCAATAGTATTTGTTGTAGCGAAACTGAAAAGTTAAATAAATTCTATCTGCCAAAAATATGCTGGAATAGTATTTGGGAAGTTATTTGGAATGAATGCTTTATGAGCAATGAAAATGTCGTTCACTTTGCAAGTTTTGCTCAGATTTAAGTTAAAAATGTATGTATCTCAATTTAATTAATAACTCCAGGCATAAATCAATATATTCTAAGCGATGCCGTAATTGGCCCCCAAGCACTTTCGGAGATATCTGTAGTTATGCTTGCTTGACACAACATTCATGACAAATGTCTATATGTGGTGTACATTAGACCGGGACGAAAAAAGTTGTAGTTTTCTGCACCCAAATTAAAAGCTTGGTTTGTTTTATCTTTTACCTCCGCGTAACTAAGCAAGCATAATCTCTAAAAATCTCATTTTTCTTAAAAATGACGGATGTGTATCCATTTTTGGCCAAATGAATGTTATTTTAATTTGGCCAAAAAGTGAAACGCAATCGCCGTTTATGAGAAAATCATGATTTCTAGAGGTTATGTAAAATTGTTTATTTATTTCTTTAAATCCCATTTTTATTTATTTTTATTTTATTTTATTTTTTTTTTTTTTGGGTTTTTTCTTTCTAAATACTCTGTAAATTTCAAGTGGACTTTTCAGTAGTTTCTGAGATAAATGTAGAAGTACCCATTACTTTTACAATCGAGTTCTTCTGGATTTGCGTCAATATCGCAGAAAATACTACTAAAAATATTAAAAATTTTCAGGTTGTATAGCCATTTGTGCGGAAAATTTAACATTTTTTTTTTTCAAAAATAACTTTAATTTTTTATTTAATATTTCCTATAAAATCTTTATAAACCAAAGAAAAGAAATACAGGACTCAAAATAATCAAAATTTAAAACTAAATTATTTAAAAATAATTTAATATTACTTAATTACCAAACACGTTCACCAATTTCCATCAATATCGGAAGACCTTGGAAATTTCTCGTTTTTATTTAACATTTGCCGATATCTCAGAAACTATTTACGATCCCACTCTGAAATTTACAGTGTTTGCAGCGTTCTATGTTTGATTTAAAAGAAATCAAAGGAAAATAATATAATAATAATATAATATGTAAAAAATATCAAAAAATGTATTTCCGGGCTATTTTACATCTATATTTTATAGAATACAAATTTATTTACAATGGGCATATTGACATTTATTACTATCACGACTATAGCCAAGACAACGTCCCAATTCAATCAAATATTGATTGCAGACCAAAATAATAGAAACAAAAATAAAATCCGTTTCATTTTTTGTGCTAAAAACCAAAAAAAGAACAAAAGCTATGACTGGGGTTGAGTAAACCCCATTTTACAAATTATGACAATTTTTAACGTTACTGGGTTGCCACAGTTTTCAATATTTTCGTAACATAAGGGCTGTTTCTCTTTAAGCCGGGATAACAAGCTGCGATAACAAAAACGTTAATAAAAATTTATTTTTTTTTGCTCAAAATAAAATTTTTTTCACATTGTCGCCAACTACACAAGTTTTGTGTTGACTTTATTGGACTTAACCTCGATAACCATCATTTTGACTTACACAGGATAATTATCCAGGCTAAGTAAAAAATTTTTAACACAAAATTATTTTTTCAAAATTTACGACAATTTTAAAAAAAGAATTTTTTATTTTCAGTGAAATTTTAACATTTTATTTAAATTTTTTTTTTTTTAACCGGTTTTAGTTTTTTACAAAACCGGTTATAACCGTTTTTTTGATCAAAGTACGAAAATATTTAAATTAAATTTTTTTATTACGAAAGTAGAAAGTGAACTGTATTCATTTTTAGTAAAGGTACATTAAATAAGGAGCATTTTTTTGGTTGAGTTCTTTTAAAATTAAGTCAATTCTATAAAATAATTCACATTTTTCCGTACAAAAATTTCAATAAAAAGTTTACGTAGAATCATTCTTATAATAATATCACAATACCAGTAGTAATACAATTCAAGTGATAATTTTGTAAGCGATTTTTTGTTTGTTTTTAATAAAGCTTGACGTAGAAAAAAACACGTTCGCTAAATGTTGATGTTGGGCTAACAGTCATCAAGGCATCATATATACAAGTAATTCAGCTCTTCAGATTTTTTCTTTGCTTTGTCAAAAAATGCGAAATCGTCATATAAAGTCGTCTGTCTTTCGCCTTTTCGAGCAATTTTGAGGTTTTGTATGCGGTTAATTGTTTGGTTTAAATCAAACATTAAATAACAAGACTCTCCGATGTTTTTTCCCGAAAAAATTTGGACGGGAATACCCGGGAAAAAATTTAAATTTCCCGGGAATACGGGAAATATTAAAAAATATGTTATTGATTATTTTGAGCACTAATTCAGTTATACTATATAAAAAGAAAATTGCGAAAATCAGACAGGCGAATACACACTTTTTGTGAAGATATTTGCGAGATTTTATCGTGAAATAAAAACATCATACTATGGCTGATATTAAATTTCTTGTTTTCAAAAAGTCGATGTAATAAAAGGTGCAATGGCCATGCAGACGTACCAATTTAAGTATTGCAGCTATATTCGTGAAAGTCGGTATCTATATTTCTCTGACAACTTAGACTTACAATATAGATGGATTTTTCGAAATTTGTACTTATAAGGTGTGATCGGGACAAAAAGGGATAAAAAATGGTGCCAACGTAAATTTGATATGTAAATTCCTCTGACCATGTATTTAGAAGCGCAGTCAAATTGGATTTGTCGAATTTCGTACTTTTTAAATGCGTTCGGGACAAAAACGGATAAAAATGGTGTACAACCCATTAATTACGTAAACGCGGAACATAAATGGATATTACAAAATTTGTACTTATAAGGAGGATGCGGGACAACAAGGGATAAACTTGGTACCAAATAAAGTACATGTTTTAGGGGAAGCAAAAACACACGTTACCTTTAATGTTTTTTCAAAGTGTGTACTTTTTGGGAAAGAGGTACAAAAAGTTATGAAGTTGCCGGCTGCATCTAGAAACATGAGATCGAGGTTATAAAAGGCTCTGCGGTTGTAATTTTTTCTTTTCTATCCAATTGAAACGACAAGTACATTCCTTTGACTCTGTATGAGGGTTATCTAGTAAGAGGTTTCCAAATTATTGTTATATATTTTCGATGCGAAGCAACCGGTACTGCTAGTGTCCAATATTATGAATTTTTTTAATTTGTAATTTGTAATATGTCAGCATTTTAACCCTAAATTTTAAACGCTGTTATTTTCATTTATTAATTTTCTTTTCAATTGTTTTCAAATAACTACTACAATAAAATATATTTTTAGATTATTATTATTTTGTTCTGTTCTTCCCGATTCCTTGTGCCATATAGTTTTATTAAGAATGGCATTCATATTGAAAATTATCAAAAATGTACGAAAACCTTTAAACAGTGTACATGGACGTGTACGGTGTACTTTAATGGGTTAAAAAGCACGCCGATGTTGATATTTTAAACCATACGTATCTAAAATAAATTATGTTTTCCCGGGAATTCCCGGGATTCCCGGGAATGAAACTTTTCATTCCCGTTTTCCCGGGAAATGAAAAAAGTCGGGAAAACCCCAAACCCTAGTCACAACTTACATCCGAATCTAAACTGTTGTCTAAAACTGGTTCTACATAAATTTCGGGGAAAAGACGTTTGTATAATTTATTTGCAAATTCCTTTGTATCCGATTTTGATGAGTATTTCAATACGCCATCGTTTAACGAAAAATTTCCGGAACTTAGAAACAGCAAAGTGTATTCAATGTTTTTACTCTTCTTTCTTCCAGTCTCGTCATCAGCCTTTGGCACAAATTATAATAATAGTTTCATTATGCAACCTAATTAAAAAGCGCTTCGTATGTCGTGTATCAAATGCTGCACTGATACGACGCATTTACATATGTGTCATAATTTACGTAAAATGGTAGTGTTTCTGTGCAGAAGTTCTTTATTGGTGCAATGTTCACTTATTTACCAAAATCCGGTTAACCGACACGAAAAACCCGGTTTTCTCGGTTAACCGAATATGGCCATTTTACAAAAAGCGGCCGACGGTTGCAAGTGACGAAACCGGTTAACCGGTTACGGTTTTGGACACCCTAGTTTTACATGGATTTCCTCTGTAGCAAAAGAGTTGCGTTTGGAGTTTGGGAGCCTCTTCAAACCATGATTCTCACTCGATGAAATATTACGCTTGTCAGTGTTGTTGAAGTGAATGTGTAGGAGTTAGTATGGTCGGTTTCATTCAAATTCTAATTCTGGAAATATCAGTCTTTATATGTGCCTGTTGTCTTTTTACAAATGTTTAAAATTTCATTTATGATCTACTATTATTGTATACAATAATAGTATAAAATAAAATACTTAAATTTTCTTACCTCATCACAACGAGAATTATTCGCAGAGCTCAAATTTATGGATGTCCTACTATCGCAATAACTTAAATTAGTTTCTTTTTGGCGTAATTCAGCGTTTTCAGCAACTACACTACAGGCATTGTGGCCGGATAGTACGGCTGAAGAATCCGGCGTAATATTAAATTCAGATGCGTAAGATGTCACAATATTGTTTTCGAATGTTTGTGAAGAATCCGAATGATCAGAAGATACTTGTGAACTGGTCTTTGGCTTTTCAATGTCAAAATTTGGTTGTACTGAATCAATTTCTTTTGCACAATCTTCCGGCAAGCTATTTTTCCTGGAAACATATTTATATAGGTACAAGAAATACAATTATCACAACAATACAGCCAATAAATGTATTTAAAACAATAAAGAATTACGTAAATTATATCTAATGTTTAATGTGCACTACTCAAATAGACGGCATCCATTTCATACCATATTTGTCTAGTTCTACTGCATGAGTTCCAAGTTCCAACCGAAAAGTAAAATAAAAAGGAATTCAAAGACATACTTCAAATTCAAAATCGAATCGGAAGGTAAGGACAAAGACAGGCGGGCAGAGTTTATCGAACAAAATTTTACAGCAGATTTTTATGCCCCCACTAGTCGTCCATCTGGTTGCCTCTTTTTCGTGGAACGAAATGAACCGTTTTACGCTTAATGCAAACTTATTTCCAAAGACAATACTGTGTATACCGTCGTACGGTGGGCACTGACGAGAATATGGTTGCCGTAGCCGAGAGTTTGTGACTCAGCCCCGGAACATCAACTCGCCAATGAACGTAACTCAACATTTCAAGCAGGAAGCGCAGTTTCATCTTGGCATCTATGTTAGCAGTCAATACTGCCGGAGGCATGATAAACAATTGGAAATTGAAGACACGAATTCTCTCTTGTACATATTTGCAATTTCGGGCTGAAAATGAGGGTAGATTTGAGTCAAAGCGTGGAGGAGGTCCTAAGTCCAAAATAACTAAACGTGCGGAGCGCCTAATGATTATGAAAATTAATCGAAACCCAAAAATTTCGACAAGGAACCTTGCAAGGAATCTCGACGAAGAGTGTGGATACTAAAGAACAAATATTCATCAAGAGCAGCACGAAAAAAACATTTCCTTTCTTTAGTCAATGTAGAAAAGCGCTTTTATTTCACTGTAATGAATGTTTCCCGAACAAGTGACTATTGGGATGCCGTCATATTTTGCGACGAGACGAAAATTATGTTGTATTACAATGATGGGCCGCACAGTGGGATTTTTTGTACAATAAGTAATTTTTTCGATACAAAAAATTTAAAAATGTAATGCAGTTTTGTAGAAAATTGATTCAGTATGAAGAATTGTATGCCAAAAAATGTTTATCTGTCTTTGAAATTCTGAAGTAAAGTCACATGTAAATTTTGGTTCAAAATATTGAAAACTATTTACGCACTTTTATAGTGCTTGTTCGTAAGATAATTTTATTGCACTGATTTAAATAGTGATTTTTATTAAATATAGCTTTTTCTGTGTATTTTACAAAAAAAAATATATATAGACCGCTCATATGGTTTAAAAGATATGATAGAATAAAATTTGTTCTATAATGTGCCGTGATTGCAAACTTCCTTGGAAGAAAAAAATGTTTGCTCGGTTGTGCTAGGTGCTCCCGCTATAATAAAATGAACGGTAATACTCCATACTATCAACTAAAATTAAAAAAGTTTAAATAATTAATAATATTTTATAAAATCATACAATTTGTCTCCAAATTCACGAAATTTTAATTTTTAACAAATTACAAAAAGTTATAGAAAAAGATAAAAGATTATAGAAATTATAGATTAAAGTTCTCTAGAAAGTGTGATAGAGTTGCAACAAGTACAGATGTTTTTCATCGACTTCTAGTATCGTCAGATCCTTTCATAAGTAGCATTAGATACCAACCCCGTAAACAGGTTCTAGAACTTGATGATATAGTTACATAAATGATAGATGATGAATAAAAGTCTATATTTAAATGCATGTACTGAAGTTTATTTATAAAATAATTAGTTTTGCTAAAGAAACAAAAAGTTTTGGGAAAAATATAATATGGGTTATGTGGGCGGTGAGCGGTGGGCGTTAATTGAGGTAATAAAAGGTTTTGTGCCAAATTTCAAAAAATTTGGGCCAAAAATAAATTTGGTTTCTATGGGCGGTGGGAGGTAGGCGTGGTCAATTTCGATGAAACTTTATTTTATTCTTAATTGAGGTAAGAAAAGGCTTTGTGCCAAATTTCAGAAAATTTAGACCAAAAATAAATTTTGGGTTCTATGGGCGGTGGGTACTGGGCGTGTCCAATTTCGATGAAACTTTATTTTATTCTTAATTGAGGTAAGAAAAGGCTTTGTGCCAAATTTCAGAAAATTTAGACCAAAAATAAATTTTGGGTTCTATGGGCGGTGGGTACTGGGCGAGACCAATTTTGATGAAACTTTATATTTTTCTTAATTGAGCTAACCAAAATTTCAACATTCTATGAGCACTCCTTATATTTTTTGCCAAACTTTGTATGTGGGCCGTATAGAGTGTGGCGAAAATCTTTAACATCACTAGAAAATCGAATCATCATTCCAAGTGTTAAATTTGGGAAAATGTCAGTTATGATTTGGGGTGCAGGAGTCGGATACTTAACCTTTATAGAAACCGCCATGGATGTTCAGCAATATTTAGACATCCTAAAGACCAATTTGGTAAGCAACGCGAGGAAATTTGGCTTCATCAGAGACAACAAACCACAATTAAAATTTTATCAGGGTAACGACCCTAAGCATAAATCACATATTGTGCGGATATGGCTTCTCTATAATTGCGGAAAAGTAATAGAAACGTATTAGGGATAACCCTAGCAATACAGACAATCTGGCAGCTCTGTGGCAGCTAATGAATAATTTTTGATAGTTTTAAATTATTTTTTGTGTTGGGGGTACCACTCCCCTTTGTCCTATCACGACCTTGTATATCCAGGAACCATCCCCTGTCCATAAATCACATATTGTGCGGATATGGCTTCTCTATAATTGCGGAAAAGTAATAGAAACGTATTAGGGATAACCCTAGCAATACAGACAATCTGGCAGCTCTGTGGCAGCTAATGAATAATTTTTGATAGTTTTAAATTATTTTTTGTGTTGGGGGTACCACTCCCCTTTGTCCTATCACGACCTTGTATATCCAGGAACCATCCCCTGTCCAGAAGATAGATAAAAGCCCAACAACTGGCGACAAGTTTTAATTTTTTATCAAATACATACAGTGGCTCCATCGCATAATCGGACAAGAGATTGTCAGATATAAATGCTATAAATTACAAAAATTGTCTAAATTTGTTCTCTTTTCGCTTTTATTTACACATTACATACTTATCTTACTGAACTATAAAAAAACAACAACTTTCCTAGTGATAACGATAAAATTCGCCAGAAAAACAAAAATAACTCAATTTATTGAGTTCAACGCATAATCGGACAAAGCAAAATAGGAAGGCTAAAAGTGCCGTTATTATGCAAATATGCACTTCAAAACTGCCTTTTTTGTCATATTCATTCGTAAATTGCACTTAGAGCACGAAAGTGTTAATAATAAATAAAAATTAATTGAAAATGGCTCCAAATGGAAAGAAATCCAGTGTCGAAATTAGGCAATTGATAGTTAAAATGAAATTTGAAGGTACAACAGTAAGATAAATTGCCGAATTGGTAGGAATGAGTAAATCTACTGTCCACGACATTATAAAGAGGTTCCGTGATGAGTTCAGATTGACCAATAAAAGCAAATAATGAAGGGCAAGGCAAGATATTAAATGAGCGAGAAGAGCGTTTGATATTGAAGGAAATAAAACAAGATCCTTTTAAAACTGCAAAAGAACTTAAAATAAATTTAAAAACTCGCACTGGAAAAGGTTTTTGCTTAAATACTGTTCGCAATACGTTACATAAATATGATTATTATGGGAGAGTTGCAAGAAAAAAGACATTTATAAGCATTAAAAATAAAAACACTAGAGTAAAATATGCCAAGGAGTATTTACTAGGGTTTGCAACCCGGGATTTCTCGCGGGAAAATTCCCGGGAATTCGCACATTTTTCATTTCCCGTATCCCGGGAAATTCGTACGGGAATCCCGCGGGAATTCAGTAGAAAAATTTACGTATTTCTTCGCATATTTTGTTCCATCATTTCCACAATAAAATTTAAAATGTTGTATAAAAATTTAGATCACATAGCTTTTAATTAGGTATGTCAAATGTTGCAGTTGGATGACAAAATATTTTTAAACTGCGTTCGGATTTTTCCTGTCAAGCTCCATATGAAAAAATAAAATCCGAGAAAAATAGATTTTGGGCATGTATCCGAACGCCAAAAATAAAGAATTTAAAGTTTTCGAAGCGACAGGACAAAGAACAAAATTTTCATTTAATGCTCTACTGACTATTAATGTGACGATCGTTCTCCGTCGCGTCCACTTTTTCCAATAAAATAAGAAATATCTGATCTTTAACTAATTTTGAAACTTGAAAAGAGGTTTGAATTGATCTCACATTATATGAATTCTGTAACAGGTTCGTTGTGAAATATATTTTTATTTTACTTTAATAAAATGTGAATGTTTCATTGGAAAAACTAAGCTTAACTCATGGTATACAGTATGTTGACGATTTCCCGTGCTGTCCCGGGATCCCGGGAAATTGAAAAAATAATTCCCGTTTCCCGGGAAATAAAAAGTACGGGAAAATGCAAACCCTAGTATTTACTAAAAACAGAAGATTTTTGGAATCAGGTAATTTGATGGTAGATCATCTTAAAATACATTTCCATTGATTGATTTCATCTGTTCAATGACGAAAGCAAATTAATTTGCACGGATCAGATGGAAAGATGTTTGTGTGGCGTAAACCAAATGCCGAATTTAAGTATACTAATACAAAAGCCACTGTTAAGCATGGAGGAGAATCTGTTATGGTTTGGGGCTGTATGTCGAGTGCGGGAGTAGGAAATTTGCATTTTATTGATGGTAAAATGGATAAATTTGTCTACCTAGATATTTAAAACAAAATGTAAAGCAAAGTGCAGAGAAATTGGGTATCGCACACAACTTTGCCTTTTATCAAGATAATGATCCCAAGCACACATCAGGTGTTGCAAAGCTTTGGTTGATCCATAACTGCCCCAAACTTATACAAACACCTGCACAGAGCCCAGACCTTAACGTAATTGAGCTTCTTTGGGAGGAATTAGCTAGAAGAGTGTATCAAAAAAAAAATAACACCTTAGTCAAGTAAATGGAGGCTTTACTAGAATCTTGGAATTCCATAGAGCCGGTGGTATGCCAAAACTTGGTCAAATCGATACTAAATCGCTTACAGGCCGTTCTGGACAAAAAAGAATATGCAACTAAATATTAATTGCTGGGGTCATTATCATGTTGAAATAAAAATCCACTTCCAAGACCCAATTTCACAGCGCTCTGTTTAACATTTCATTTGAGAATGTTCAAATAATCGACTGCATTCATTGTAGATTTAACAAATTCCATTTGACCCACGCCACTAGCAGACATACACCATTACTCCACCACCACCGTGTTTGACGGTAGGTGCTAAGTTTGAATTCAATTCTCTTCCTTCTATTAACGATTAAAATGGATGGCTTTTCCATGCCACAGCCCATTTCCTGATCGTATCCAGTTGGTGCAGAAATTAAAAGCACGAGACGATCATATGTGGTATTCTTTCGCCGAATGGGCTCTATAGTAGTGTGTCATAAAAATCACGTAGGCGTCTATAAGTTTCGCGAATAGGGCGACCATCGGTCAACGCCGTCAATGTTTATTCGTGTTACAGCCTTGTCACACTGAATGCAAAATTTAGTTTAAATGACATAAGGTCGATTTCCAAATGTCAAATTTGTATGACATCTGACATTTGAAAATCGACCTTAAGTCAATTAAACTATTCTAATTCCGCATGCAGTGTGACACGTCTATAAGGCAATTCGATTTCATACAACCGAAATAAATTTAGACATACTTCATAAAAACGAGGGCGAACGCCTCCAACACGGTTGAAAACTTCGTTTAGACACTGGAGTAAGTTTTTTTGAAAAGTGACACCTAATCAAAAGCGTTCCATTAAGTGAAGAGTTATTAAGGCACACAAAAAACAGGAATGTTTTCAGTAATGGAAAACCGGACGAGACCTACTTAAAAAAACCGTTTTACCCGGTTTTCCGAAAGCCGACTGTCGGTCTCAGTTGAAAAAACGGGTTGGTCCGGTTTCGGGTTTGATCACTCTACTGGTGTCGCCAAGTTACATCTGATGAATTCATTTCAATACTCTGGGACTCTGTACTAAAACCAAGGTTCATGAAAAACTACTTCCAGGCTCCAAAGAAATATTTATCGCCAAACTACCTGTTCCTTACGCCGTAAGAACAGATATAGAAGCAGAATTAGACAGACTCGAGAATGTAGGTATCATTACACCGGTAAACACTTCAAAATACGCAGCGCCGACCTTTCGGAAGCCTACCTTCAAGTAGAAGTGGATGACGAGTAAAACGATTTGCTTACCATCAACACACACAGATTTAATCGTCTTACGACGGGTATAAAATCAGCAACGCATAATGGACCAGTTATGTGCCGGCATCGAAGGCTCAAGAGCGTACACCAACGACATTGTTTTGGCAAGTATATCTTACTCACAACACAAAAATAATTAGATTTTTTGTTGCAGAGGATTCAAGAATACGGATTCCGACTAAAATTCGACAATGTAAATTTTTCAAGTCCACTATCAGGTATCTAGGCCAGGCAATTGATAAGAACGGCATTCGACCTGACCCCGACAAAATCAGAGCGATTCAAGACCTCAAAATCCCACATAATATTTACGAAGTAAGGTCGAAGTATAGCAGATCGCAAACTATGTTGACAACGATTGGCCACAACAAAAAACATTGATCTCTTAATACTGCCGTATTACAATCACAAGGATTCGATTTCAAAGATAGATGATTGTCTCATGTTCAACTCGCGAATATTCATGCCGGAATTATATCGCCAACGAGTACTGAAACAAGTTCATCGAGGACACAACTCAGCCGAACGGAGCAAATACATTGCACGTAGCTATGTTTATTGGTCAAACATCGAGGCATACAACAAAAAATGCAACAATTGTTAAATTGCGGCTATGTTTATTGGTCAAACATCGAGGCATACAACAAAAAATGCAACAATTGTCAAAAGCCCGACAAAATCGAATCTCTGTCTTTGGCCAACAACATCTCGTGTTCTTTAACGCATTCACATTGATTACGCAGGGCCTGTGTACGGCATATACTTCTTAATCCTTGTAGATTCACACTCCAAGTATCCTGTCATATTGGAAACATCAACATATTGGAAACATCAGTCGCAACTTTGAAATGATGACATCATATTGAGCACAATTCGGAAATCCGAACGAATCGTCTCGGATAATGGGAAACAGTTTTGTTCGACACAGTTTGAAAGTTTCTGTTCACAGCGGGGCATTGAACACACCAGAACTGTTCGTTATCACCCTAGATACAACGGTCAAGCTGAAAGGTTCGTGGACACGCTAAAACGGGCTTTGAAAAAATCAGAAGGAGAGGGACGGCATCAAGCGCACTCCAATCATTTTTAGAAGTCTATCGTTCCACACCAAACCCAAACGCACCGAATAAACAATCCCCTCGGAAAATGAGAACAGTCTTCGATCTCATCGTAAAACCTCCTGTCGCCAGTCAAGAAAAGGACTCTCAGATGGAAACCCAACACAATCGCAAACACCGTACACGTAACAGATGTTTCAATAACGGAGACTTGGTATACGCCAAAAACTTCAGAGGCAACAAAAGTTATTGGGTACCAGGCAAGATAATTGAAAAAGTCGGCAACGTTATTTACAACACATTGATCACAGTGGATGGCCGACATATCCTTGTGGTCACGAAGAAAACGCGGAACAACCTTCAAAACTTCCCTTGGACATTTTTTCGGAAGTATTCCAGATCAATGCATCATCAAACGAAACCTGTGGAACCCATATCTAGGTGACTACATGCATCTTAAAAAAGGAGATGTTAGGAGTAATCCTAGCAACACAGACAATCTGCCAGCTCCGTGAATAGGACGCGCCAAACTGAAGTTCATATTTCTTTTATTACTACGCATTCACTTGGTTGAAGCACAACGTTAATTTTTACTTGTGAAATAAAACATATTTATTTCGCCTTTATTTAATTAATCAATCAATCGTCTTTTATTAAAAATAAAAGTACAACAAAAGTCAACAAAAAACGTGACAGCACTCAAAGCAGCTATATTGGACGAAAGATGAAAGATACCGAGCAGTTATGACATCAAAAAATTGATCCATTCATGAAAAACGATTACAAAGGGGAGTCATACCAAATACTAAGTCAATAAAAATTAGTCTAGACTTATGATATATATATATATATATATATATATATATATATATATATATATATATATATTTTTTGAAAAATATATTAAAAAAATTACAAATCTTCTGATTTCATCGGTAAATCATTGTGGAGGAGTTGAATTTTTACCTTGTAAAAGCTCCATTTCCTCCAAAAAATACCGCTGGTTCATTTGTTTTTGTCAAATAATAAAACGATTCAATAATAGAAAAATTCTTTGTTGCCATTTTCAATCTTTTTATAAAAGTTGTCGCCCACAATATAAATGCAGCAATAGCGATGTATTGTAATTGTAATATATTGCAATTGTATCGACCTGCTGTATACATAATTGTGCCTTTGGGCTAATAGCTACTGCTTGAAGCAATTTGCAGCAAATGTACCAAAAATGTCTATATGGTTATTTTCCTGGTCAAAGGGGTAACACTTGTGTACACTGTAAGAATGTCCTAAAGTATTAGCAATCAAAGAGGGTGGCGTGACTAAAATAGAAGTCAGCTTTTTCATTCTTTACAAAAAAATGAACAGCAGTCCGAGTAGCGCCGGACCGTTTTGATAAATTTTTTTATTGTTTTTGAATATTTTTAGTTTTATTAACTTCTTACGTTTTTTAAACTATAATGTGGAACGTGACGTGACATTACGTGATGTGACATGAATTTCTATATGTTACAGGACATGAAACACTAGAACGGTCAATGACAGCCAATCAAATATTTGCACTACGCTGATCTTTATTATCTAATCTTTCATATTGTTGGCGTTGGTTATTGTTGTAACAAATATTTTGTCAATGAAGCAAATAGTCTTTAAAAGTTATAACTAAGCCACGCTTTAGACTCATTAATTTAATTATATTTTACAGGTCAAAAACAATATTTTTCGAGCATGGTGGACCTTTCTGAAGAAATGTCCATATATCTGTATTTCCAACCTCAAAAATTTTACGATTTTTATACACTCCACGAGAGTATTATGTCTTTGTGCATTTGTCTGTAACACCCAAAAGGAAACGAGTTATACAGTTCGGCTTAGAATCACTTTCTGAGTCGATTTAGCAATGTCCGTCTGTCTGTCTATACGCCTGTCCATCTATTGTTGTAATCAAATTACAGGTCGCAATTATAATCCGATCTTAACAAAAATTGGCAGAAGTAAGTTTTGTGGATTAAGGACGAACGCTATTTAATTTGAGGCAAATCGATTCAATCGTTCAGATTTAGATATAGCCCCCATACAAATGTCGCTCCCGATTTGACATTTTCCGCTCTAGAAACCACATATTGTACCCGATTTTCTTAAAATTTGGCACAACATCTTATAATCCATCTAGAAACACCTATGCAGAAAGTGGGTAATATCGGTTCAGATTTAGATATAGCCCCCATACAAATGTTAATCCCGATTTGTCTTTTGCCGCTCTAGACAACACACCACACCACATATTGTACCCGATTTTCTTAAAATTTGGCACAACATCTTATAATCCATCTAGAAACACCTACGGTGAAAGGGCTGTATCTAAATCTGAACCGATCTTACCCGTTCAGATTTAGATATAGCCAAAATACAAATGATGCCCCCAAATATTTAACCTTTTTTGACCAAACTATACATATTATATTTATACCATATTATAACATTTTTTGTCAAACACATACATTTACAGGATAAAAAATCCTTCCCGTTTTCACTTTATTATTTTTTTATTTTACCGAATTGAATTGTATTCGGATAGAAAGTGGAGTATATCATATAGTCGGCCCGTCCGACTTTAGCCTTTCCTTACTTGTTTTAATTACCTTATGACGAAATGCTTCATTTTCGATCAACACGTGGGAAATGCAATTTTATTTCTGTATCATACGGAATTAATGAAATGAAAAAATAAAAATTTAATACAACGTTGTTATCAAATTATTCAAACTAAAAGGAAACCAATTGAACATAACAATGAAAAAGAGGGGAAGATATATAAATCACTGACATATATACAAGGATTCTCAAAAAGGTTCAAAAATGCTGACGTTTACAACAAGGACAAATTTCAATTAGCACTTAAGACAAATAGTTCAGTAAATAAGTTATTCAGTAGAACTAAGTCTAAGATAAAGAATGAGGGCAAGTCTAATGTTGTTTATAAGATATCATGTAATGGAAACAAGTCCAACATATGCCAAAAGGTATATGTTGGCACTACCAAGACCAAACTTAAAACTAGACTTTCCTCACATAAATCTGACCAAAAAGCTACTGACAGGCCAATAGAGCAAAAAACTGCTCTTGCGGCCCAATGTACTCTGACAGGGCACACGCCGAATTTTAAAGACGTAAAAATACTTGCAGAAGAGAGAAACTGTAAACAAAGATTTACTCTCGAAGTATTACACATTATTGACGTTCCCACGGATAAGAGAATAAATTACAAAAATACAGACGAAAACAAAACACGACTTTTAGTTGACAATAACTTGTGCAGACGAACAGGACGACGCTAATTATTTTTAATGTAATTATTTGTAAAATTGTTTCGTGATTTTTATAGTTTACATTTGTTATAATTTATATATGTTTTTGTTTAGTGTTTTTACCCCTGATGATGGTTGACGAAGGCAACCGAAATATTGGGAAAAATTAAATAAAATAAAACTAACAACACCAGTTTTTCCTATGGCCTCAAGCTGAACAAATACAAGAGAGAATTAATTATTCAATAATGTCAAAGCTATTGATTACACTGTGCGACAGTCCAGATTTAAAATACAGATTTTCTAGTTTTTCCTATGGCCTCAAGCTGAACAAATACAAAAGAGAATTAATTATTCAATAATGTCAAAGCTATTGATTACACTGTGCGACAGTCCAGATTTAAAATACAGATTCTTGTTCTACTCGACACTAACTACAAGAAAAATTACATCATTTCCGAGATTTTCTTTTTCATTCTTTTTTGTAGCACTGTATTATGTATCAGTACCTTTCTGAATCTTTTCTAACGATTCTGTCGTTATCGTTAACTTGCGAGAATTGTTGTTGTAGTAGCAGCTTTAGATGGAGCTGAGGTGATAATCCTTAAGTCTGACGAGAATTGTCGGTTGTTTTAACGATATGGTTATTTTCATGGTATTTTTCATTTATTGTGTACCAAATTGCAGATGCCGTTATTAGCACAATTAATATATTAAATGTAGTAGAATGGATTTGTGTATTAAATATAAATATACGGCAATTAACTTCATTTTTCTTATAGTTTCAGGCGTATATCAAGTGGTTTGTGCGATTGTGTATCTGGGTATTTAATTTACTCAAGAGAGAATATTTTATTTTGATAACAAATACATATACATCTGTATGCTGAGTATAGGACTCCAAACCGTTGGACCGATTCGCCTGAAAATTTTACTGCACCTATCTTCTGGACAGAGGATGGTTCCTGGATATACTAGGTCATGATAGGACAAGGGGGGGGGGTTGTTAACTCCAACACAAAAAATATTTTAAAACTATGAAAAATTACTCATTTTATCTTCCAAAGCATACGAAGCAGGGGAATAGAGAAAAATGAACCCTTGAAACGCCGGGTACAAATAAAATACTATTCGATGAAACATCCAGATTTCTTAAATATTGTATTTCCGAACTCAGCTAGAATTCTGAAAGACATATCTTTGAAAACGACAGATTTTCTGTAGATTTTAGTATAAATTTCGGATGTATAATTATCAGATTTTCAAACGATTTTAGTCAATTTTTCGATCAGACATGTGCTCCATATGTCTTCAAATGTATCAGAATTTCTGGAACTTCAGATTTCGTTTCGATGTCGATATTCTCAGAATTTCCCAAGGATTTGACATCCGAATACGGTCAGCTATCTAACAGATTTACCACGACGAATCTTTCAGACATCGTGTCAATCCTCCCATACGTTATTCGGAAAAAATCGTAGCGAATTCTTTACGATTTCGGGACATATGGTTTGCTGGGTACCGCCACCAAAAGTTCTGTATACATATCAATCACCACCAATCGCCATCACATAAATATTTGTAGTTGAAACAGTGTTCTGCCATATTAGGTCGATTTTCAAATGTCAAATTTGTATGCGATCTGACTTTTGTAAATCGATCTTAACTCTTTTCTGCTAGCTTTCGCATGCATTGTGGCTGTAAGATGTTTAACGATTAAGAGCTCAAACACAATACTACACGCTGACGGAACCGTTTTCACATGTATTTTATATGGGTAGGTGAAAACCACCGCCACTAACCACTGCGGCTAGCGACTCGCCGCCAGAATAGATTTTATTTTATTTTCACGGCGGCCACCCAGTTGACACATATTATTATTATTGAAAAATTCATAAAGTAAACCTTTTACTCTGAATGCCATCATCAAGAAGAAAATAAAATAGTTTCAACTTTATTCAACATAAATTATTAATTTAAAGGAGGAAAGAGGGAGTAGTTTCTGTTGTCATCTGTTTTGATTCTCTGAATATCATAATTGGGTCTTTCTTATTTGAAAAAGTATGTATTTCAAAACACGATTACTATTTAACATAAATCCCGAAGTGACCACACAAGAAAGTTAAGTAGAAGAGATGCTAGATTTACTCTAAAAAAGCTAGATCGGAAAAGGTTATGTCAACCATTTCCAATTTGATTTTTTTTTAATTTCTTCCGAAAAATGGATTTGGGGCCAGTGTGCAGTGACCGACAAAAGTCGACATTCGACCCCAACTTCGACTCCCGGACAAATCCAGAGTAATTATGAGGAAATGCAATAATGCAGTTTTGTTTGAAATCTCTTTTTACTAATATTGACCAAAAAATCCGCAAAAACTAAAAAAATACTGACAAAAGTCTACATAAGACCCACATACATGTCAGGCTTCCTTTTGTTCCTTATTTAAATTTCTATTTTTGCGCTACGTTTTAACAATTGTAATTTGTTATTGGGACAGTTGAAAGTAGTATATTTCTTGTGGCTGTTTTTCTTTAAGACTGGATAACTAAGCTGCGATAACAAAAACCTAAATAAAAAATAAAATTTCACTCAAAATAAAAAATCTTTTTTAAAATTGTCGCCAACAGCAATACCAATGTGTGTGTGAAAATAAATTTTGTGTTAAAAATTTTGGACTTAGCCTGGATAATTATCCAGTGTAAGTCAAAATTATGGTTATCGAGGCTAAGTCCAAAAAGATCAAAACAAAATATTTTTTGAAAATTTGTACATATACATATATATATATATATGTATATATTATATACATATATAAGTTATATAAGTTAACATGATATATACATATATAAGTTATATAACTCATGCTTTCCCGGCATGATAATAATGCAAAATCAGCACAGTCTGTGGGCATTGTACGGCAACAGCACCAGAAAAATGAAACTTCAGTCAGCGACAATGTGCGGCCAATGTTCCAGATACAAACAGTGGCTGCTCGACACGAAGTGCTGGGTCATCGTTTTTAGGGTACAATTAGCGCTAGATATAATAAATATATTTTGTAAGAGTTTAGTTGACTTTTGTACAATAAAGATATCGCAACAAGCTTTGCATACAGTAACAAAGCAACTCAACAAAAGTATTTTTTATTATTATCAACGCAACAGTTGCAACAGCTTTGCGATAAAATAGGAATACTTTGCGACCACTAGCAGCACACCTCTACTAGCAGCACACCTCTAGTAGAGGATCTTGATAACTGGCGCCCACGTGGATTTTATTTAGATATAAAAAAATAAAAATGTACGTGGAGTGTTCAGTGATAAAAAATAATAAAAGTGAAATTTTAAAATCGAGTTCAGATTTTTTTTGTGTTGGTGTTTTTGTGTTAATAAAATCATATGAGCGATAGGGATTTGGAGGATTTGTTAGACAAAATCGGAAACTTAGGAGCACCGATTATTCAGAAAACCAGCGCGAAGCTCAGAACTGTCCAAGTATGACACTGACAAGTGAACAATTGAAAGTCATTGTAGAAGGCGCAGTGGCAAACGCACTCGCCACACAGGAACGGTGTTTCAATCAAAGATTACAGGAGATTAAAGAAGAATTGCGTAGTGTAACTGTCGCTACTCCTGAGATAGAGACATATAAAGATGCTGAAATAAGATTAAGTGTCTCGTGCAGCGAGACTTTAGATATTATGAAATCTTTTCCGGAATTCGAACGAAAAAATGAGACATACGTCTCATGGAGGAAAGCGGTGCATACCGCATACAAAGTATATGAAAAATACGATTGAGGAACAAGATTAAAGGTTCGGCCGACATGACACTTTCATCTTTTGACACTCCTCTCAATTTTAAGGCTATAATCAACAGACTAGACTTTACGTACGAGGACAAGAGACCAGTTTATCTGATAGAACAGGAAATGTCAACGCTCCGCCAGGGAAATATGACTCTCTTACAATACCTCGTTGAGGTGGAGAAGAAACTGACTCTGCTAATAAATAAGACTGTCATGACCTACGATAACAAAGTAGCGGCATCATTGAATGAAAAATATAGAGCAGATACACTGCGAGTATTCATCTCGGGAACCAGAAAGTCGTTAAGCGATGTACTTTTTTCCGCAAGATCATCAGACCTTCCTTCAGCTCTGGCATTAGCCCAAGAAGTCGAGGCTAACCATGAGCGTTATATGTTTGCAAATAACTTTGCCCGAAGCATTGAGGAAAGGCTCCAGAAGTCTGAACAGAACCCCTACGTTATGGGGACGTGGCCCTCTCGGTCGGAAGGGGCGGGAATGAGAGGCGTTGGGACCGTTCGAAAGAAAAAAGAGGCAGCATGGCAGGGAACGTAATCCAATACCGGACACTAGATTTACACAGGAAGTCAAAAATCCTCATTTTAGTAATAGACAAGAACAAACACTTCAACAAGACGAAGTCCAACCATAGACAACTCGTCACGTTTTAGACAACCCACACAGAACCGACAATTCGCTCAGTCTAGTGGAAAAATCCAAAATAGTCAGGGACAAGTGCAACAACAGAACACCCAATCCAATGTTTACAACAGTCAGGGACAATCGAATAAAAGACCAAACAGTAGTAGTGCAAGGTATACTGGACCGAAACAGCAAAGAATCTATCAATTGGTCTCAGACAATGCCTCACCCGAACAAGAAGATTATGAATACCAAACGTTAGCTGAGCTGGAAGTAGAAGATATAGACGACGAACTCATAGAATACGACGAAGTCAATTTTTTATGCATAACTCCCTGCTACCATTCATTGAAAGGGAGGTTGCAGGAGAAAGATTAAATTGTTAATAGATACGGGAGCATCCAAAAACTATATAAAACCATTGAAACGGTTGAGAAATATTATTTCGTGTGAAACCAATTCATGGTTTTAATACAGTAGAAAAAAGTGTTGCGATGTGATCAAGAGTGACGTAGTCAACGCAATTTTGTGTGAATTGCCTATACTGGCATTCATTCAATAAAGATTAGTAGAAACATTTCCGACGTTCCGTTACACTGACCGCAAGGTAACTGACATTTATGACAAAAACGAGCAAAAAGAAATTGCTGTCTTAGAACACAGTAGGGCTCATAGAGCCGCCCAGGAAAATCTGAAGCAAATTCTGCGAGACTATTTTTCCCCAAAATGACTAATATAGCAAATGAGGTCGTTTCAAGCTGTAAAATCTGTCAAAAAGCAAAATATGATCGTCACCCCCAGAGACAAGTTCTTGGGGAAACGCCATACACAGGTGAAATGTTGCATATTGATATTTTTCAACTGTCAAGAAATATTTTCTCACCTGTGTAGACAAATTCTTAAAATTTTCTATCGTCCAACCAATCGCTTCTGGAACAATAACAGATGTTAAATCTGCAATCTTACAGCTTATGAATTTTTTCCGGAAAACAAAAACAATATACTGTGACAATGAGCCTTCTATTAACTTTGAAACAATAAAGTCTCCCTTAAGAAACAGATTTAATATACAAATCGCTAACGCTCCACATCTTCATAGTGTCTCAAACGGACAGGTAGAGAGGTTTCATGGCACCCTGGTAGAGATCGCACGGCGTCTAAAGATCGAAAGAAACATCGAAGACACGGTCGAATTAATATTTCAGGCAACCATAGAATACAATAGAACTATTCATTCCGTCACAAATAATCGACCTATCGACGTAATTCATCCACCGACCACAGAACTTAATACAGATATTAAAGAAAAAATTCGAAGTGCACAGAATATTCAACTACAAAGGTTAAACAAGTCAAGACAAAATAGAATTTTTCAAGTAGGAGACAAAGTCCTCGTAAAATCAAATAAGAGATTAGGAAATAAACTTACAAATTTGTACACAGAAGGAACAGTAGAAGCAGACTTGGGGACCACAGTCTTATAAAAGGGAGGGTGGTCCAAGGACAATACATTAGGATTTGGACAGTGCTACTTCTCGCCGTACCGGTATCACCAAGAATTACTGACTACACTAACTCAAACTACATACCAATTGTGGACGGAGATGCTGTTATTTGGGAAGACTTTGAATACTTAAAACACTCAACCAACTTAACCATGTATTCGACAATAATAAAGGAAACTGAAGAAATGAGAATTCGCTTTCCCAGGTCACATATGAGGCAGATATTGGACTCAGATATACGATACATGAGGACCCTCATAGCAAGAATAAATATTCACCATAGACATGCTAGAAGCATCAACTTGTTAGGTACCGCGTTAAAAGTTGTAGCCGGTACTCCTGATTTCGATGACTTCGAGAACATTAAATTCACACAGAAGGAGCTCATTGAGTCAGAACATAAGCAGATAACTATTAACACAAAGATACAAGAACAAATAATTGAATTAACAAACGCATTAAATATCTTAGTAAAAAATGCAGAAACAAAACATTTATTTGACCATTTATATGAAACTTTACTTTCAAGAAATAGGATTATTATCTTCGAACTCGAAACATTAATGCTATAGGTTACACTTACAAAAGTCGGAATAGTCAATCCCACAATTTTAGACTCCAATAATTTAATGAATATAATCAATGAACACTCTACCAATATTATAATTACATACCTTATGGAAGTAGCGCAAATTAAAGTTTTATTAAATAATAATTTTTTACACTTTATAATAAAATATCCTAAGATTAAACTAGTTTGTAAGAGAATAATCCTACACCCAGTTCAACGCAACGGTACCATTCTTAATTTTGCTGAAAACAATAACATAGATGACTGTGATAACCAAATAATGCCAATTGTAAATTGCAGCGCTACCCTTACAACAACATTCTGTAAAAAACTGACTGGCACAACATGCGCGCAACAACTTCATTCGGGAGTCACCGCACACTGCACAACTCGCCCAAGCCATCTCGAACCGTTAACAGTCATTGATGACGGCGTTATCATTATCAATAACGAAAAGGTTACTATAAACGGACAACTGGTAACTGGGACATTCCTCCTTATTTTCTACGACGAGGTTAAGATTAACGACTCCGTATACCGGAATTTAAGGAACTACGTTAAATAATCTCCAGCACCAGCCTCTTAATGTAACGGGCCATCAGGAAATACTGAGCTTACCGTACTTACGGAACCTAAACATGGAGAACTTGCGATATATTGGTGAAATGAAAAATAAGCTTGTAAAGCTTTTTTTGGCAACTCTGCTCTGTTACAACGTGTGAAAGTTTTGTGCTCCGTTATAATTTGAATAAATATTTGCATCCATAGCTATTTTAGTGAATCAAATTCATTACTAATACACAGATGAGTATTTTTGTGATTTAGTTTTACTTGTGATATTGTATTCGTGTCTTTGGCTAAGAAATATTTCTTGACCAAACAACAACAATTGTCTTGTGATTTCTGTGCACTTTTTTGTTATTGCTTATAACGTTATTCTTGTTGTGCGTTCTGTCCATTTCGTTTATTTGTTTTTCTGACTGAACAGTGTTTTTTTTTCGAACGGTCCCAACGCCTCTCACTCCCGCCCCTTCCGACCGAGAGGGCCTCGTCCCCATAACGTAGGGACAACGTACACATCACAGTCCGAACTGTGGTGGACAAGCAGTAGAGGGTGGAATACCGGCTACAGATTAAATATCTTCAGCCGGCAAAAACAAAACAAAGACAAACTACACTAAAGGTTAATGCTAACATTTGACATAGAAGCAATACATTATATTTAATAATACTAAAACAGAATACTAAACATTCAAGTACGAGAGAATCCTTGACTTTATTGTATCGATTCCGACACCAAAATCTATGATGTGGTACAATGAATTAAAATCAATACACATTCTACGAATGGGCTGCGCAGAAGCATAATTCGTACGCTGAATATCAATATGAATCTACTAGAATAGGGGGGAAGAACAAAATCACTATTCCAATGAGTGTCTCAATGAAAACAATAAAAATTGCTTCTGAACTGACTCCATTCTGTCAATATAGATGCCATACTGAGGGTCCCATACTACAGAACCATATTCCAAAATAGGCCTAACGAGCGAAGTAAATAACTGTTTCGTCTCATAGGGATCAGAGAATTCTTTAGCCCAACGTTTAATAAAGCCAAGAACACCATACGCCCTGTTAACCATGGCCATAATATGATTGTTGAAATCAAGTTTCGAATCCATCAAAATACCAAGATCTACAAAAGAATCAACTGTCTCTAACTCAGCTCCAATAAGATCATATCTGACAAATTTCGGATTCGATCTAAAGAAACGCATATGCTTGCATTTCCGTAAATTAAGTTCCATGCAGTTTATGTCACACCAACATCCAAAATTATCCAAGTCGTCCTGCAAATAATGAGAATATTCTAGCTGTTTATAAGACAAAAATATTTTCACATCATCCGCATACATTAAAATCCTAGAGTTTATAATAGACTCCGGGAGATCATTTATGAATAATAAAAATAGTATAAGCCCAAGATGACTATCTTGGGGAACTCCCGATGAAACCAGAACAAGAATTTCCGAATTTGACAATCTGCGAACGATTATTCAGATAAGAAGATATCCATTTCAAAAAATTACAGCTAAAACCAATTCTATCTAATTTATATAACAAAAGCTCGTGATTGACTTTATCAAACGCCTTGCTAAAATCCGTGTAAATGACGTCAGTTTGATTACCCAGAACAAACCCATCAGTACCGTGTGAGGTAAACTGAGTCAAATTCGTCGTGGTCGATAAGCCTTTACGAAACCCATGTTGGCTGGGACTCAAAATAGAAGAAACGCTGTGAGAAACAACATTAGTCACTAGTTTCTCAAAAAGCTTAGGAATAGCATTTAATTTAGCTATCCCTCCATAATTCCAAACGTCAATTAGACTGCCAGATTTATGTAGGGGATCAATGAACGACTGCCTCCAAGCCGAAGGGAAATATCCAAATCTCAACGAAGTATTAAACAATAACGTCAGAGGAATAGCCAAAGCACTAGCACAGAATTTTAAAATTATACTTGGCACCCCATCGGGGCCGACACTATTTGTTGATTCTAGATCATTCAAACTTGACAAGACCAAGGGCAAGTCAATAATTGGTATTTCTAATTGATTCAAAGCAGGAATATCATAGGGGTAAGTGCTGTCGGATCGATAAGATCTATTTGAATATGTGGTCGCAAAAAAATTCGCAAAACAATCAGCAATATCCTGGTCCTCACAATATTCCAAGCCATCCATTCTAATCCTAGTTGGTTTAGATGTGGATTTACGTTTCAAATTAACAAAATCGTAAAAAGCTCTAGGGTTATTTCGAAAATCATTCTTCACCTTTTCCAAGTATAGTCTATAACATCTCTGAGATTCGACGTTATAACTCGACCTAGCAATAGAGTATCTTACATAATCGGAATTCAATCCAGATTTCTTAAACTTCTTAAAAAGCCTACTTCTCGAATTTTTCATTCTGGACAATTTATGAGAAGACCAAGGTAGTCTTTCAGATTGCCCAACTCGAATTTTCGGTACAGATTGTGACAGAAAGTCCCTAAGAATTTGATAAAATTTATCCACAACAGCGTCAATATCTGCATAGTGGCTACAACTACAGACGGAATTCCAATCAACTTCACGGAGAAGAGAGTTAAGCAGTATAAAATTTGTCTTTCTGTAACAGTAAACGGTGAGATCATCCTGAGAGGTAGAAGAATGAGATTCATTGGAGTACAACATCGACAACAGCAATAAATACACCGCAACCAATCCTTCCTAAACGATCATTTCTAAAGATAATAAATCTACTACAAAAAATCTCAGAATCTAAAACTGACTCTTTTAACCAAGTCTCAGTAAATACAAGTGCAGAGAAATCAAAATCAAAGCTATCAACAAATAATTGATTCAATTTCGTATTCAAACCCCTTACATTCTGATACCCGATATAAAAAGACAGTAGCTGACTTCAAAGGCAGACGAGCCAAATTGTCCACCCTATCCAGAAATTCCTTAACAAATGCCCTAGGTGGCCAGAAGTCAGGGATCCTCAATCTGTCAAAGATTTCCCTCGTCGTAATAATTTTAAAAGAAGCCCAACTTTGAGAAAATGACGACTTCAATTTAAAAGACTTAAGGTAAAAATCACCCTCAATCTTGGATCTAATAAAGCCATTCAAGTCATCAACTGTGGTATCTGGGGCGAACCTCGAGACGAAGACCATTTTCATCTCCGGGGCCATGGTCAATCCACCAGAAGTACCACTAGATTTCTGTGAACGCACGTCTGTTGTCTCCGTATAGAGCATCCACTATCCTTGCACTAATTCCGGCACACTTAGCACGCCACTGACCAGTGCAAAGCCAACACTCTGATCTCTATATCAGAGACAATTTTACATTTTTCCGACGAACAAGACATCTTTTTAAAACAAGCACAAATTACCTTTACTGTAATGATACTAATAAAAAATACGCGCGTGAAAAAAAAAATCACTAAAAAATTTGAGAAATCGATTAAGTGGCAACACTGTCAAAATAGACAAACGAAGAACGAATGTTAAAACAAAGACAAAACAAAACTCAGTGTTAAACGTTAATCACAATAACAAAAATAATGGTTATGGAGCAGCAGTAATTGTTGTTGTTTGGTGAAGAAACAAATTTTTAACCAAAAATTACTTTTTTTAAACACTAAAAATGTAACAAAAGTATTATCACAAATTTGTACACAAATAGAACGATCACTTATCTTCAAATTAGTTCACTAGTTGTGAAAAAATATCCACTTGAAACACAAAATAATCACAATTATTTAGAAAAAAGCACGGAGCACAAAAACTTTACTGCTTATTCAGACAGAGTTGCCAAATTTATACGTTGCCATCTATCGTTTTTTAAACTTATTATAGTGATTTTTTACGCGATTTTACTTTTTTATTTTAACACAGTAAAAGGTGGTAGAAAATCATATCGTGCTCGTATGATAATTGTAAAATTGTTTCGGACAGTGAGCGTTCCATTGAATGCTGGTTGTGTACCAGTCAATGGCATGCTAAATGTGCCGGTATAGGTGCAAGGGTCGTGGACGCATTGTACGGGGAGAACAATGGTTTACGTTGGTGTTGCACCAAGTGTAGTAAAATTGGTGTAGATTTTTACAATTTTTCAGGACTTCTATGTCCGAGGTTGCTAAAATGGGAAAGGACCTCTGGGCGATTTATTCAAGATTTAACAAGTGTGCATCCAATCTGGATAAATACCCACAATTGGATGAGCTTGCTAAGTCTCGACGTAACGTAAAAGAACGGCGAGGACGGCGTCTGCTAAGCCCTCATCTGTGAAATCTGGTACACTTAACACCATTGGATCGGATGGTGTTGTTTCGGTGGCCTCGGCTGTTCCTGAGGCTACGGCTACTGTAGTCGGCGGGTCAATCACTGTGGACGGTGATACCCCGACTTATGCTTCGGTTGCTGGGCCGGTGCCTGATGTGGCTGATCAACCGCGGCAAAATCAGACGCCAGTTGTAGCGGGTCCCTCTCTGGCCCGTGTGAATGCGACTGGTCGGCCGGACCCAGTTGCTGTTGCCGGTGGTGTCCGTCCACATCGTTCTGGAGAAAATTCCGGTGGATTGTCCATGGCTCCGGAAATGAAAATGGTATTCGTTTCCCGTTTCGCTCCGGATACGACCGTGGAAGATTTAAATTCTTTTATTAAGTCGATAATTGAGGGTGACTTCCGTATAAAGACGTTTAAACTGAAGTCATCCCTTGCCCAAAGTCGGGCACCGTTTAAAATTGTTGTGTCGAGGGAAATTTTCGACAAGCTAATTGTCCCCTCATTCTGGCCATCTAGGGCTTTTGTCAAAGAGTTTGTGGATAGGGTTGACAATCTGGCGCGTCTCCCATCAATATCAGCCACTATTCCAAAAAACTAAGCAGCTCTTTTAGTGTTGGGTATCAGAATGTTAGAGGTTTGAATACGAAGTTGAGTCGTCTGTTTGTTGATAGCTTTGACTTTGTCTTCTCGGTTCTCGCCTTTACTGAGACCTGGCTGAAAGTTTCGATTTTGGACTCTGAGATTTTATGTGGGAGATATGTTGTATTTAGGAAGGATCGCGTAGGGAAAATTGGTGGCGGTGTTCTTATCGCTGTTGCAAATGAGTTCTCATCCGAACGCTTTATTCTACAAGGGCTTGATGACATTGAATTTATTGCAGTCCTTATTAATATGGGACGTAGTAAGTTGTTTGTAACATGTTCTTATATTCCTCCATCGTCCGAGTTATGTGTATATGAGAGGCACTTGACTGCGATTGGTATGGTTGCTTCGAAAGCAGGTGATTTGGACCATATCATGATTTTGGGAGATTCACAATATCTTGGCTTACCTTGCCTGATGCTGAGGCTTTAACACCGTTGACGTCAACTTTTAATTCGGATGATTGGCCTTCGCATATAGTTAGACTCTGATTTAAATTTGTTTCAGATCAATTATGTGGGAAATGTAAATGCTAGGCAACTTGACCTAGTATTTGTCAATGATCCCCATTTCTTCGAGATCAGTAGGTTTCCTCCCATATCTATCCCGGAGGACGACTATCATCCTACCTTGAGTATATCAATGTTGTATTCTAGTGATTCTTCTCCCTCTGCTTCACAAGATAATCGTACCAATTATTGTTTCAAGAGAACCAATTTTGCTATGCCAATTTTGCTTGCTGTTGTCACTATACTGATCTTGACATTGTTGTAGATAGATTTTATCAAATTTTAAATGACTTCATGTCACGATCAGTACCGAAAATTCGTGCTGGGCACTCTAGAAAGCTACCTTGGTTTTCACGTGAGTTGTCTAGTATGAAGAATTCGAGAAGTAGACTCTTTAGGAAATTTTAGAGAACCGGTTTAAATTCTGACTATATCAAATACTCCGTTGCTAGGTCGAGATATAGCATTGAGACTCAGAGACTTTATAGGATCTACTTGGAGAAACTAAAGAATGATTTTAGGAAGAACCCCAGATCTTTTTATGACTTCGTGAATCTTAAGCGTAGATCCGCATCTAAGCCAACTAGGATTAGAATGGATGGTTTAGAATTTTGTGAAGATCAGGCGATTGCTGATTGTTTTGCGAAGTTTTTTGCGACGACTTATTCTGAACGAACTTATCGATCGAATGACACTTATCCTTTTAATGTCTCTGCATTGAGTCAACTGGAAATCCCTGTATTTGATTTACCCTTGGTTTTGTCCAATTTGAATAATCTCAGATCCACGAATAGTGTTGGCCCAGATGGGGTGCCAAGTATAATTTTGAAATTCTGTGCTAGTGGTTTGGCTATTCCACTAACATTGTTATTTAATACTTCATTGAGATTTGGATATTTCCCTTTAGCTTGGAGGAGTTCATTCATTGACCCCCTCCATAAGTCTGGCAGTCTAATTGACGTGTCAAACTATAGAGGGATAGCTAAGTTGAGTGCCATTCCGAAGCTATTTGAGAAATTGGTTACTGCGGTGGTATCTCATAGGGTTTCTTCTATATTGAGCCCATACCAACATGGATTTCGTAAGGGCTTTTTTACTGTTACAAATTTAATTCAGTTTACTTCTCACGTTATTGATGAATTTGTTCAGGGTAACCAGACTGATGTCACCTACATATACGGATTTTAGTAAAGCATTTGATAAAGTGAACCATGAACTTTTGGTATATTAATTAGATCGCATTGGTTTTAGCTCTGACTTCTTGAAGTAGATATCTTCGTATCTTTCGAGTCGCTCACAGATTGTTAAATTTGGAAATTCGTATTCCAAACGAATTCTTGTTCCATCGGGAGTCCCTCAGGGTAGTCATCTAGGGCCTGTTTTATTCTTATTATTCATAAATGACCTTCCAGAGTCTATTATTAACTCTAAACTTCTAATGTATGCAGATGATGTAAAAATATTTTTTTCTTATGATTGGCCAGCATTTTCTCATCCATTGCAGACTGACTTGGATAGTTTTGGACGCTGGTGTGACATAAATTGCATAGAACTCAATCTAAGGAAATGCAAACATATGCGTTTCTTTAGATCGAACCCGAGATATGTCAGGTATAATATTGGAGGAGCTGAGTTAGAGGTAGTTGATTCTTTTGTAGACCTTGGTATTCTAATGGATTCCAAACTGAATTTCAACAATCATATTATTACTATGGTTAACAAAGCATATGGTGTTCTTGGTTTCATTAAGCGATGGACTAAGGAGTTCTCTGATCCTTACGTGACGAAGCAACTATTTACATCGCTTGTCAGGCCTATTCTGGAATATGTTTCCGTAGTGTGGAATCCTCAGTATGGTATCTATATTGATAGAATTGAGTCAGTTCAGAAACAATTTTTGATTTTTTCATTAAGACACTTACATTGGAATAGTGATTTTGTTCTTCCCCCTTATACTAGTAGATTGAAGTTGATCGACTTCCCATCCTTAAAAAGCAGACGTGTTATGTTAAACACCGTGATGGTTTATAAGGTTATAAATGGTGATTTCTCTTCTGACTATATTATTTCTAGGATTAAGTTCAACGTGCCATTTAGACCTTCTAGATACTATCAGTTCCTTCATATTGATTTTCAGCGTACGAATTATGCTTCCACAGAGCCCATTCGTAGAATGTGTATTGATTTCAATTCATTATGTCACATCATAGATTCGGATTAGGAATCGATATAATAAAGTTCAGGATTTTCTCCTGCTTGGATGTTTAGTTTTGTTATGATATGTTTACTTAAATACTTTTAGTTACTAACTTTAAGAATAACCATTATTTGCATGTGATACTAATATTTTGTTTAATAATATTTTTGTTATACCGGCTGTTGATATTTGATCTGTAGCCGGTGTCCACCCTCTACTGTTTGGCCGCCATGGTTCGGACTGTGGTGTGTACGTTGTCCCTACGTTATGGGGACGTGGCCCTCTCGGTCGGAAGGGGCGGGAGTGAGAGGCGTTGGGACCGTTCGAAAAAAAGGCCTATAATATTTGGAGTAACGGCGATAGCCTTCTTGGTCAAAGTATTTTTTATTATTATCAACGCAACAGTTGCAACAGCTTTGCGATAAAATAGGAATACTTTGCGTCCACTAGCAGCACATATGATCTTGTTAACTTATATATATATTGTAGTTGGCGACAATGTGAAAAAATAAATTCTTATTTTGAGCAAAAAATTAAATTTTTATTAACTTTTTTGTTATCGCAGCTTGTTATCCCGGCTTAAAGAAAAACATCCCTATTATTTGATAGCGGTATAGAATTACCAAGAGCTAAAAGAAAAATAATAATTAATAATTTCTTGTTAAATAGCCCTGAAGTTCATTTTTGCGGGGTAGTTTAGCACCATTTATGTTCTATGTTTCGAATTATTTCGGTCGTTTAAGTTGAGTTTTGAGTTTCAGTGTATGCACAGACTTACAGTTGCGGTCAAAATAATAGCAGCGCACCACAGCTTAATATACATTTTCATATATTTATTTGTGTGGTAATTTTATTATTGCTACTTCTGCATTAAGTGCTGCGTTATGAGGTTACAAACACATAATAATTGTTTATTGGGAGATATGATTTTAATTACTTAAGAAATTTCACATTTTTGGATTATTCGTCATTTCGGAACGGTCAAAATAATATCAGTGTTCAAAAAATCTCAAGAAAAAGGTACTTTATCTCAATTTTTCAATTCGATATGATGTTATAAAAAAGATATTATGAAGTTTACACTACTTCTGAAATATTATTGTATTATTTTTCTTCATAAGTAGGGCGAGGAGAGCATTGTGGAGAAGAAAATCGAGCTAATATAAAAAGGTTGAAATATGAAGGAAAATCATATAGTTCGACTTTTATTCCATTCCAGTGTTCTAATAAAATGATCAGAAATACGATATTATAAGAAAAATCAAAAACACGTGAATAAATCCGTTTATATCATATACAACCATTCGCCGAATAATAATGTCTGGTACAAACAACCCACTTACGCCCGCCACCGAAATAAAAAACAATGTATGCCCATCTTTGAGAGTTTAAAATGTTCTATACTAAGAAAACATAATCTGTAAGCCAGAAGTCCGAAAAAAGTACCACTTAAAAATAAAAGACATAGCACAACAAAATTGCAATTGGCAAAAACACACCTGGTGTACCCAACCAAGAAGTGGGTGCACGTTTTATGGCCAGTTGAATCAAAAATTGTTTTGTATGGATAGTTTGTAAGACGTCCACAGAACACGGAGTACATCTCCAGGTATAGTATCAAAACTGTCAAATAGGGAGGATCATAATATTATGCTTATGTATACAGAATACGGAATGCCCCTTAAATGGGTCTTCTAGCAGGTAAATTATCCCAAAAACACCCGACGACTCGAAAAATTGTAGTTTGAAGTCAATAATATCAATGTTATGGAATGGTTTAGGCAGACACCGTACCTAAATATAATCAAAAATTTTAAGTGTGATGACTAAAATGAGGTCTCACTAGCAATACTGAAAAACAATATCGAGCTTTGACACGATATTATAGTAGGGCGTACCTCAAAAAAAAAGTTCGCCGTACACCTTCGAATATGAAGTATTATTGAAAGGTAGTTTCAAAAAAAAAATTTTTATTTTTTTATGCCGAACGTAGGGGTCGCGCTTTTACATTTTTCTATATAACTTGTATTTATAAACGGATTTTAAAGTGTGATACATCGATGTTTTTGTCTCGACGAGGCCGATTTTTTTGTCTTTGAAGTCATTGAGCTCAAGCACCCCCTTCTGGTACTTACCCATCATTTCTCAGTTGCTACTACCCTAATGTACCACTCTAATAATCGAAAATTAAAGCTCGCATAAAATCATGAATCATGTTTGAGCTCAATGACTTCAAAGACAAAAAAATCGGACAAAAACATCGATGTATCACACTTTAAAATCCGTTTATAAATGCAGAAGTTATATAGAAAAATGTAAAAGCGCGACCCCTACGTTCGGCATAAAAAAATAAAAAAAATTTTTTTGAAACTACCTTTCAATAATACTTCATATTCGAAGGTGTACGGCGAACTTTTTTTTTTTACTTGTAACCTGGTACGCTCTATATTATAGTGGTATGGGCAAAAATATCAGTAAAAGTTGTAAAAGACTACTCTACTCAATGAAACGTCGTTATGTAGCAGTAATAAGCCATAAAGTCTGTAAAACTAAGTTTTACATTCAAGAAAATATCATTATTTAACTTATTATTCAAAAAAAGTTTTCAATTAAAGTGAATTGAAACAAAATATTTTTAGTTTTTATTAGCGCTGCTATTTTTTTGACTGGCCTCATTATTGACATAAATGGTTCTAAAGGCCTAATCTCAAAATTACAAAAACTTATTTTTTTATTTAAAGTCAGATTAAGAATGGCACAATACCACCTTTCAATCACCGTAAAAACTTTTAGGATTTTCGAATTAAAACTGATATTTTTCTTTTTCGACATTTTTTTACCTCGTCGCTGCTATTTTTTGACCGCAGCTGTATGTAGAAATTTATGGCAAATATATTAGTAGAACATTTTGACCCGTTAAATCCGTTTTAATGGGGTTTCCCTTTTTTTCTTTCTATCAGAATCCTTTGTCAGAAGCTTGTTATTTTTTGTTCGCGTTAAGTGTAATTTTATGTTTCGTGTTGTTTCTTTCATATCTATTGTTTCTTTAAAACATCAAGAGAACTTTTTTATTTATTGTTAGCACTTTTCAAACTGTAAATAAATAGCATGTTGCCCTTGACTTTATGTTGTTCGATTCTATTACGGATTAACTTGGTTTGTAAACCCATATATTAATTTTACTTACGTGGGATGTGAATCGATGGATGTCAACAATGGTACTGTTCCAAGTTCTGGTGTTTTTTCTGATAAGAATGGAAGAGAACTACCATCAACTCCAGCAGAAAGCACTTTATTTGGCGTCGATGTTAACAGCTTAAAACAGTTTTGAGGGGTAGTAAAAGTATTTGGAAAAATTGTTTTCTTTGCAACTACTCCTTCGGGTTCTATTTGACCAACTGCTGTTGAGGTGGCTCTGTTTACTATATTGATACCTTTAGATGTGGTGCTCTGTTTTACACTAAAATTCATGACAAATTAATGCTTTTATTATATGTAGTATATCGGAGTCTAGAACTAGAAAACCACCAGGTAAACGCGAAAGCACTGCAGAGAATTGATTTTCATACAGGACATGGTCTGCATCCATTTATGATTTAGATAAATCTTTGCAAAACCTCTAATTTGCCAATTAATAATCAAGTTACATGAACTAACTAAATACTAAATATACGAAGGAACAGTGTTACCGTTGTGCCACTAAAGTGGCAATTTTGCCACTTTTTTCGAGCCGAGATACTTTTGTGCCACTTTTTCATTGAGGTACTAAATGTGCTACTTTTTGCTTTTTTGTGCCACTTTTTTCATTTCTCGTATCCTCGAAATTCGTACGGGAATCCCACGGGAATTCAGTAGAAAATTTTACATATTTCTTCGAAATTTTTTTCCATCACGCACCTTCTAGTACCTCCCAACTATAACCTATAACTGCTAGAAGGGCTGAATACGCCAAAGACCACTAGGCCCAGATTGAGAGTGGACTTTGTCCTGACGTATCATGGGAATCCCACGGGAGGAATTCAGTAGACTCTTTATAGTACTCTGCTAACTTTGCTGCTGAATAATGCGGTTCGTATCCTTGTTAGATATATTCAGACCGTCACTGTTGTTGCCTCGTTCATCTTCCATCTTCTACAACACGAAGACGTCAAACCGGTCTGTCACACAGTCAAGCCCAAAACGGGCAACACTGTGTACGTCTGCGAGTGAATATGGAGAAAATAATAAATAATGAGCAGATGCTTATGCTTATATTAATAATAATAAAAAGAAATAATAATATTTAATATTAATTAAAATAATATTAATTATTATATTATTTATAATTATTATTTATTATAATATTGTTAAGGCTGTTATATAAATAGTTATTTTTTGCTCATATATAAAATAAAAAAGTAGTCATAAATTCAGTTTGACCGGTTAGTTACCACGCCGTCGTATCCATATGAAGTCGTCCAAGTATAACTTTAAATGCAATCCATCCTAACGGATATAACTTTAAATGCATGATTCAACCAATATAACTTTAAATGCAATCCATCCTAACGGATATAACTTTAAATGCATGATTCAACCAATATAACTTTAACCCTTTGACTGTCCCCATACAAAAATTTTTTTTATACCATACGTCCATAGTAATAATTTGGTAATAATGATGTGCATCACATGTGATACACGGAGCAATATTTATACTTTTTATTTTTCAAACGTTCTGTGCATCACATATGAATCATATGTAATTTTTATTCGTTACTTTTTATTTATTTTGCCGTATAGTGTTGGCAACACTGAAATTAATATGTGTGTATCACATATGATGCACAAGCGTATCAATCATAACGTCTGTGCATCATATGTGATGCATGGGACAGTCAAAGGGTTAAATGCAATGGCCCATAACACATGGCACATGGACGTAGGTAGCACTACCTATCAACATAAAAAATATTAATTTAAATTAAATTAATTCTTTAAACCACACCAGTATGTCTATACTGTACATATATACTATTACAACAATCTTCAAAAGCTTAAATACCCAAAGGGGATAGTGGCTGCATTTTCAGCTACCTTCGTGTGGTTAGTTGTATTTCCATCGTATTTTAATTCCAAAAGTACACATAACATTTCGAAAACCCATTATCTCTCATATACACATAACAACTTATGATTCTACCCAATTTTAATTTTGTCGTAAAAGTAAAAAAGTTTACGAGTCTATGCACTCAGTAATTTTGTATCCTTCCATTCTCATTTTACCTCTTAAAGGTACGAAGGGAATCAAGTAAATATAAATACTCTAAATATTAGGGGTAGTATTCAGTCCTTGTGAGGAAAAAAATAAAAAATTCTCTTCGGAACGATTTCGCCTAGTTGCAAGGACCTCCTGGCTCCTTTCGTTTAGATGCTTGCGTGCTTTCAATAGACGGACGGAATATATATACTTTATAGGGTATCAGATCGACATTTCAAGGTGTTACAAACGGAATGACAGAGTTAGTATACCCACATCCTGGAGGTGGAGGGTATAAAAAGACAAAAATTACACAACAATTACAATTAATTTTTTGCATTTGCTCAACAAATAAATAAATAAAAGTTATAAGACTCCATACTAAATGTGTTATTTAAGTAAATTTACAAGCGGTGCGGTTACCAAACAAAATTATGTACAAAAATGTTATCAAAGTTGAAAAATTTCTAAAAAAAAAATTAAAAAATGTGTTTGCTGAACAAAAGCACACAGATTTCTTAAGTTTTCTTAAAGAAGCTATATATCGATCGAAGTGCCCCCTGTAAGTAGCGGCCTTTCTACACACACTTTTTGACAGCAACAATGGGATAGTCTGATAGTGTCAATAAATTGTTTGGTTTTTGAAAAAAACATGTTACACGTTACTTTCATGTAAATTCCTTGAAGTACAAATACAGTAAATAATCAATAATCGATTCAGCCATAATATTGTAATAAGGAGCCATTCAAGTACACTTGCCCGCGTTGTAACATTGCCTACTGTTCGCTCGATTGTTATAAATCATAAATCCAAAGACCACTTTAAGTGTTCCGAAGCCTTTTACAAGCAATGTATACAAGATGAATTGGCATCAACAGCCGGCCGGACGGGCAATGAGGAAGATGTTCGTAAAATCTACGATATTCTCAGACGAATTCGGGAAACAGACGCTGGTATACCAGCTGAAGACTTCGATATTCTTTAGACTCAGATGATGATGTTGCTGGATTTGAAGAAGATGATCAGGAGGACAGATGCGAGGGCGAAGATCAGAATGACGATGAAAATGAGGAAATGGATATTGCAGAACGATTAAAAGATATTGATATCAATGATGCCGACGAAGTCTGTGAAAACTTAACACCTGCTGAACGTGATAAATTTAAAAAATTAGTGGCCACTGACGAAATTAGAAATTAATGCCGGACTATAAACCATGGTGGCTGAGGGAAAAACAAAATTCCAAAATCGTTGAGTTGCATGCAGTAAAGGAAGAAAACCAATGCACCATAACAGCTATTTATGAAAATATACCAATATGTTAATAGAGAAGCAGTAAATGATTTGAAATAAAAATGTGAAGTTTATATACGTATGTAAGGAATGCCACAATTTAACATACTTAACCCATCCATTATGACCCTATGTTCCACTGGAATTAAAGGTCTAAATATATAATCCATTACCGCCTTCCGTCCCCATATAAGAACACCTGTTTAATGTCTAATTTATACCAAAGGTTTTCTTTTGCTCTTTTTGGCGTTAATTCACGAGTGAAAGAATGTGGAATAGGTGGCTGGTTTTGGACATACCCCACAAGTATAAATATATATATATATATATATATGTAGAAAATTGCTGTAAACTTAATGTAAACTGGATTAGAGAGAAGTTTGCTTTGATACATCCAGAAAAATAGTCTTCCTAAAATCCATATTCCAATGTAGTAGTAGGAAAAATAATGTAATTTTAATAAATAAATAAAATATAAAATCGCCCATCACAGTGCTACACTAAAATTCGAGTGCTCTGATTTTAAAAGGACGTTATACAATCATTTATGGGGACGTTATACAATCCCTCCGTTTGACCTTCATATATTTCACATGTTGTTGAAGATGGAAGATGCACAATCATAATATATAATATTAAAATGCATGTCCAGTATGGGTCATATGTGCCGCAATTCCAAATTTAACGGACAACTGATTGTCGCCATGTTCGTGACTGTGCTTGTTTCTTTAGGATGCTGGCTATTACACCTAATACACGATCTAGCCATGTCCGTCCGTCTGTTGTAAGCACACTATCATTTAATATATATAATATTTAATATATATAAAGTGTACAGTGTACTAAATATGACGACGAGTTTTGAGTTTTGCCACGCACCTTCTAGTACCTCCCAACTATAACCTATAAATGCTAGAAGGGCGAATACGCCATTCAAGCCCTTTATGATGGCCACTTACCCCCTAGGCCCAGATTGAGAGTGGGCTTTGATCCTGACAGCAGTAGTAGTTTGGTCCTAATGTCGACACAATCTGGGGTGAAATGATGACCACAGACTCGGTCGGACGTATTTAATGGTCTGGAGATTCCTATAATTTCCTTCCATATCGCCTTGTTCGCTAAGGTGAATCTGTACATAGGTACTCCATCACCTCGTCGAACTTTGCAGCCTTTCACTGCACACTTTTCTGAACTTTTGTACATAATTAAATATAATTTATATTTAATTTATAAAATATAAAATATAAATCACATTTAACGGGCGCGGGCTTTGGGAGCTTTACGCTTGCTTTACGTTGAAGGAGTTGCGAGTTGCTAAAAAAAGGAGTAGAAGCAGAGCGCAGAGTTGAGTATTAGGGGAGTATAGAATGGATTAGAATGGGAGAATCTGCAATTTAAGAATGAGAGAGCATAGAGACAGCGCAAGTGGTGAGTTTGCTGATTTCACCACAGGAGAGCACAGAGAGTGAGAGCCAACCAGTGTTACCGTTGTGCCAATAAAGTGGCAATTATTTTCCCTGTCAAGCCGGGAAAAATAGATTTTGGGCGTGTATCCGAAAGCCAAAAATAAAGAATTTAAAGTTTTCGAAGTGACGGGACAACGAACAAACATTTCACTATTAATGTGAACAATCGTTCTCCGTCGTCGAGGCTAAGTCCAATAAAGTCGACAAAAAATATTTTTTTGAAAATTTCGTTTGATACACATATTATATATTTATATTGTAGTTGGCGACAATGTGAAATAATATTTTTTTTATTTTGAGGAAAAAATTTAATTTTTATTAACGTTTTTGTTATCGCAGCTTGTTATCCCGGCTTAAAGAAAAAAAGCCCTACTATAAACGTCCAATAATTTGACCAATAAGTTACCCTAAGACAAGAATCAAAATTTATATTTAAAGTGGTTTCATTAATGCAGAAAAAATTTGACAAAAATGCATGAGAAAACACGATTTTAGGGTGTTTTCAACGTGATATTTTGGAAATCATCATTAAACAATCCAAACTTTATTTTCATGGTCTGACTGGAAATTGTTTTTCCATTTGTATGGACTGCGACCCAGCCTAATATATATATGTATACAAATGAATTGTTAATTGTTTTTTTTTAACGAACGGTCCCAACGCCTCTCACTCCCGCCCCTTCCGACCGAGAGGGCCTCGTCCCCATAACGTAGGGACAACGTACACACCACAGTCCGAACTGTGGTGGACAAGCAGTAGAGGGTGGAATACCGGCTACAGATTAAATATCTTCAGCCGGCAAAAACAAAACAAAGACAAACTACACTAAAGGTTAATGCTAACATTTGACATAGAAGCAATACATTACATTTAATAATACTAAAACAGAATACTAAACATTCAAGTACGAGAGAATCCTTGACTTTATTGTATCGATTCCGACACCAAAATCTATGATGTGGTACAATGAATTAAAATCAATACACATTCTACGAATGGGCTGCGCAGAAGCATAATTCGTACGCTGAATATCAATATGAAGAAACTGATAGTATCTAGTTGGTCTAAATGGCACGTTAAACTTAATCCTAGAAATAAGATATTCAGATGAGACATCACCATTTAGAACCTTAAATACCATCACGGTGTTCAGCATAATTCGTCTACTTTTTAAGGAGGGCAAGTCAATCAACTTCAATCTACTAGAATAGGAGGGAAGAACAAAATCACTATTCCAATGTAAGTGTCTCAATGAAAACAATAAAAATTGCTTCTGAACTGACTCAATTCTGTCAATATAGACGCCATACTGAGGGTCCCACACTACATTCCAAAATAGGCCTAACGAGCGAAGTAAATAACTGTTTCGTCACATAGGGATCAGAGAATTCTTTAGCCCAACGTTTAATAAAGCCAAGAACACCATACGCCCTGTTAACCATGGCCATAATATGATTGTTGAAATCAAGTTTCGAATCCATCAGAATACCAAGATCTACAAAAGAATCAACTGTCTCTAACTCAGCTCCAATAAGATCATATCTGACAAATTTCGGATTCGATCTAAAGAAACGCATATGCTTGCATTTCCGTAAATTAAGTTCCATGCAGTTTATGTCACACCAACATCCAAAATTATCCAAGTCGTCCTGCAAATAATGAGAATATTCTAGCTGTTTATAAGACAAAAATATTTTCACATCATCCGCATACATCAAAATCCTAGAGTTTATAATAGACTCCGGGAGATCATTTATGAATAATAAAAATAGTATAGGCCCAAGATGACTACCTTGGGGAACTCCCGATGAAACCAGAATTGGCCTAGAACAAGAATTTCCGAATTTGACAATCTGCGAACGATTATTCAGATAAGAAGATATCCATTTCAAAAAATTACAGCTAAAACCAATTCTATCTAATTTATATAACAAAAGCTCGTGATTGACTTTATCAAACGCCTTGCTAAAATCCGTGTAAATGACGTCAGTTTGATTACTCAGAACAAACCCATCAATAACGTGTGAGGTAAACTGAGTCAAATTCGTCGTGGTCGATAAGCCTTTACGAAACCCATGTTGGCTGGGACTCAAAATAGAAGAAACGCTGTGAGAAACAACATTAGTCACCAGTTTCTCAAAAAGCTTAGGGATAGCACTTAATTTAGCTATCCCTCTATAATTCGAAACGTCAATTAGACTGCCAGATTTATGTAGGGGATCAATGAACGATTGCCTCCAAGCCGAAGGGAAATATCCAAATCTCAACGAAGTATTAAACAATAACGTCAGAGGAATAGCCAAACCACTAGCACAGAATTTTAAAATTATACTTGGCACCCCATCGGGGCCGACACTATTTGTTGATTCTAGATCATTCAAACCTGACAAGACCAAGGGCAAATCAATATTTGGTATTTCTAATTGATTCAAAGCAGGAATATCATAGGGGTAAGTGCTGTCGGATCGATAAGATCTATTTGAATATGTGGTCGCAAAAAAATTCGCAAAACAATCAGCAATATCCTGGTCCTCAAAATATTCCAGCCATCCATTCTAATCCTAGTTGGTTTAGATGTGGATTTACGTTTCAAATTAACAAAATCGTAAAAAGCTCTAGGGTTATTTCGAAAATCATTCTTCACCTTTTCCAAATATAGTCTATAACATCTCTGAGATTCGACGTTATATCTCGACCTAGCAATAGAGTATCTTACATAATCGGAATTCAATCCAGATTTCTTAAACTTCTTAAAAAGCCTACTTCTCGAATTTTTCATTCTGGACAATTTATGAGAAGACCAAGGTAGTCTTTCAGATTGCCCAACTCGAATTTTCGGTACAGATTGTGACAGGAAGTCCCTAAGAATTTGATAAAATTTATCCACAACAGCGTCAATATCTGCATAGTGGCTACAACTACAGACGGAATTCCAATCAACGTCACGGAGAAGAGAGTTAAGCAGTATAAAATTTGTCTTTCTGTAACAGTAAACGGTGAGATCATCCTGAGAGGTAGAAGAATGAGATTCATTGGAGTACGACATCGATAAACCTAAGGTAGGATGGTAATTGTCCTCTGGGAGAGATATGGGGAGAACCCTATTGATCTCAAAGTAATGAGGATCATTAACAAATACTAGGTCAAGTTGTCTTTCTCTTATATTCTTTACGTAATTAATCTGGAATAAATTAAGGTCAGCAAAAAGCCTGACTATATTCGAGGCAGAATCATCCGTATCAAACGATGATGGCAGTGCGGTTAAAGCCTCCGTGTCCGGCAAGGCAAGTAAGATTAATGTACGGTCTAAGTCACCTGACATTGAAACAATCCTACCAATCATGTAATCTGTTGTTTTCTCGAAATAAAAACTAAAAAAGTGTGCCACTTTTTTTCTAACAAATGTGCCACTTTTTTTGAAGAAATCCCCTTTTTGTGATACTTTTTGAAATTTCTCAGCGGTAACACTGCGAAGGAAAACTGTCACATTCTTCTTCTTCTCGACTGACACATACAATGTTGTGTCAGATTAAAAGGATAAAGGATGTCAGAGATACCAGATCTAACGGCTCCTTTGTTATTGTAATTTCATTGAATATATTAGGGCTGTTTTTCTTTAAGCCGGCATTACAAGCTGCGATAACAAAAACGTTAATAAAAATTTGGCATAAATCTAGTTTAAGTGCGATTCTCAGAATTGTTTCAAATTTTCACTATAGATAGAACTTTTTGATCTGAACACAACAAAAAAAAATTTTTTGGCGCTAAGGTCCACTTTCCGAGATTGGGGCCTTGAAAGTTCGGATATATAATTTGAACTATAGTCATCATTCCTGATCCGATCGGGTCGATATATATATCGTTGGAAAGCTTATTAAATTTACTATAAGATATAAATTTAAAATCATTAACCCATCGGGAGCCAGCGTTAAAAATAGTGAATTTTGAACCCGCTTTTTTGGTAAAATCGACATTATCTGGAAATAGGTCCTATATTGAGGAACGCCATCGTATATATAGGTTTATAATCAAGACTTCCAGCTTTCTTTTAAGGTAGTTTGCAGCTTTTAATTTTTACGAAATATAAATTTTGAATATAAATTTAGTCTGCGTAGCCGGTTTTGGACATACCCCAGAGGAGAAAATCTTTAACCCCGGCCGAAGGCCGGCTACGCAGGAAAACTTTAGTCTGCGTAGCCGGTTTTGGACATACCCCAGAGGAGAAAATCTTAAACCCCGGACGAAGGCCGGCTACACAAAAAAACTTTAGTCTGCGTAGCCGGTTTTGGACATACCCCAGAGGAGAAAATCTTAAACCCCGGCCGAAGGCCGGCTACACAAGAAAACTTTAGTCTGCGTAGCCGGACTTTCCCCAAAAACTTTATTTTGAAGTTGAATATCTCCGGTTCCAGGTGGGTTACGATTCCGTAACCCACATTGAAAGAAAGCATAAAGTGTAGGCTATAAACTGATATTAATCATCTCTTACCTCAATATCGATCACATTTCCAGATAATGTCGATTTTACCAAAAAAAAAAAGCGGGTTCAAAATTCACTTTTTTAACGCTGGCTCCCGATGGGTTAATGATTTTAAATTGCTCCGCTATCTTATAGTAAATTCAATAAGCTTTCCAACGATATATATATCGACCCGATCGGATCAGGAATGATGACTATAGCTCAAATTATATATCCGAACTTTCAAGGCCCCAATCTCGGAAAGTGGACCTTAGCGCCAAAAAAAAATTTCTTTTTTGTTGGTAATTTTTAACGCTCTACAAGGCTGTATTTTTTTTTTTTTTGACCATCGCCATTAAACTAGATTTGTTCCAAAAATTTAATTTTATGCTCAAAATAAAAATTATTTTTCACATTGTCGCCAATTACAATTAAAATATTTGTATCAATACAAATTTTCAAAAAAATATTTTGTGTTAACTTTTTTGGACTTAGCCTCGATAACAATAAATTTGGATAATTAATTATCCAGGCTAAGTCCAAAATTTTTACCACAAAATTATTTTTTTCACACACACATCTTTTTCACGCACAAAATAATTTTTTTATTTTGAGTGAAATTTGAATTTTTTATTCAAGTTTTTTTGTGTACCATAAAATATTCAACCATGTTATTTTTCCCAATTTAAAAATTTGTAGCATTTACACAAGTTTCTTATAGCTTTGTCACACTGCATGAAATCAAGTTGATTTCTTGTGAAATCGAGTTGCTGAAATCGACCCTGTCACACTGCAATATTTTGACATTTGGTCGATTTAGTTTGTCAAACGATTGTTTGTAAACAAAACAAACTGTCAACAATAGCCACAACAGTCGCAATGGAAAAATCTAATAATGAATAATTAAATTAATTACTAAAATATGTGCTAATTTTTTGCGTAATTTTTGTAACCGTGTTACCCGAATCGCTCACAATTGCATCCGGGAGAAATGTCCAGTTTTCGCAAACGAAACGTCCACAAACAAATTACTCGGACCATTACACAAACACGACAAGTGATAACATCATGTGACAATCCTTCGTTGGACGTCCTATTGGGTGGTAGTTTGCCCACTGGCTCAATATGTTTGTTCGAAGAAGACAAATTTGTGGTCACCTACTCCAAAGTGCTGACCATTTATTTTATTTTCTTCAGCAGTTAAGTGACAGCAACCTTGGATGACGGCGAAGTGGAAAAGGATAAAATTGGAAGCAAAATGGAGTACGAGGAGAACCAGGAAATGACTAAGTACGGCTTATGCATTGCATGGCGCTACAATGATCTGCCGATGGTCAGTTCAGAGAAAACCACACGCAGATTGGACATCATTTCAACCTATTAGAGCAGATGGATGTGAACATGCTGAAGTATTCCAATGCCCGTCCTTAATTGATTGAGAGTGTATTTTCTATGAAATTTAAATTGTATTTATTATTTATTATAATGTGTGTTCATGCCATTAACAAATGATGATTTAAATCAATACCAATAAACAACCACTATTTGTACAATTAATTTTTATTCGAATAAGAAAAAAAGAAACTGCAGGGCAGACTACCCGTCTGAAAAGGAACAAAATTCTTCAAATTATATTTTTGCAGAGAAAACTGCAATACTATTATTATAGTTTGCTATTGTTCAACTGTTCGCTATGGACCACTAACTTTCTTCCATCACTGATTCCATCCTTTATGGAATGCACTTTTCGATAATATTTCCATTTTGATGGTGATCCTCCTGTCCGTTTTCATCTTTAGCAGACAAAAAAGTAATAAACTGAAACTGTGTAATTTATTTTGTATTTCAGATGTGCAAAATACAAACCATAGAGATAACAGAACACATTCCTGAAAATTTAATGAAATTAGCAAAAACTCTTATAATTATTTCAAATTTATTACTTATCTTGTTCCATTTTTGAATTAATAGAGAAAATAGAAATAAATGTTAAATTCTTCTTCTTGTTATCCTATAGTTTAGACACATAACCATCAATTTTTCATTTTTTTTTTATTTTTACGTGTCTAAATATTAGATTTCGAGGTTTCGGCAGCAGTGGTATTTATTCACTACGCACAACAACATGTGTTCATCTTTTATATTTAGTAATGAAAACAGCAGCGGGCCTCTGTTATCCATTGGTACCAAAGCCAGTGCGTGTTTGGGTAAAGCCGAAAAACGTACAATTATAACAAGGTAAGTGTGGCTGTGTGTGTTTTCAAAATTTTCTTTCGTCATTATTAATTTAATCCTTTTATGATTGACAGTTTACATGATGTAGGGGTGGCGGTGGTTGTGCCTCAGGAACATACAAACAATATGTGGGTAATGACAACAGCAACATCATCCACGGCAGTAACAACCACCACCATATCAGCAACAACAATATTGATCAACAAAATACTATTGTTTGAGAACGATGTACAACAGAAACATCAAACCCATATTGTTGCTGTTAACTCATCGCAACAGACAGCAGCTACAACATCAGTCTCATCTGTACGTCGATGCCCAATCAACACACCACCAGCAACGACAACAGCAATCCTTTGAATTGGAAAGGATTGCTATGCAAAGGCAAAGGATGAGGTAAAATATGCAGCGCCAACGTGGTCACCAAATGTCAGCAAGACACAGTGGGATAACTTACAGACCTGCCAAAATGCAGCCCTTCGCACCATCACAGGCTGCCTTATGATGTCACAGACTGATCACCTGCATGAGGAAACTAAGATCCTTCCAGTGAAGCCCCACTGTGAACTCCTCACCAAACAGTTCCTCCTGGGATGCCATCGACGGAGTCACCCGAACTACACACTATCGTGTTTGGAACCTCCGCCGAGGCATGTCAGGAGAAGTCTGTGGCAATTTGAGGAGCAGATCCGTCATCACCTCACGGATCCTTTCACTGACTCCTCATACTTGGCGGGTCTGGGGCAACTACATGCGGACGTAGTGGAAAGCACTACAACAAGCTACAAAGCTAATATTGTTCTTGGAGGACGCCCTCCACCCATAGCAGAAACAGAGCGGACATTGCCGAGAAACTCGAGGGTCATTTTGGGCCAACTTAGATCTGGATGGTGTAGTCGACTCAATTCTTATCGATCAAGACTCGATGACACCATTCCAGATCTTTGCCCAGCCTGTGGCATAGGTCCGCACAATACAGTGCACCATTTTAACTGTGCAGAAAGGCCGACCTCCCTTACACCAAGCTCTCTCTGGTCAAATCCAGTTAATGTTGCCAGGTTCCTGGAACTGGATATAGAAGAGCCGCCAGAGGTCAGAAACATCAATCAATCTAATTAAAATTTTATACTTGCAGGAGCAACCGTGGCTACAACAACAACAGCAATCCCACCAAAAACAATAGAAGCATCAAAGAAAAACAGTCTTGATATTATATGAGTATAATATTTAAAATAAACATTTTTTGTTTCCAGATGGAAGAACAAAAAGAAAGAAAGTCAATAAAAAGATTTAGGTCTTTCATATTATTAAATTTAGTTAAAAAACATTCCAAATTAGATAAATGAAACATTACTTATGTTCTATCAATTTGTACATTTATTTCTTTATTTTTAAATACTGATAAATGCAAATTGTTTAAGAGAACAAAGTGCTTTGAAATACAGCCAAAACATACAAGGTAATTTTATACAAGTTTTATTGTATAACTGGCTGCAGTTTTTTTGGTACCAAATTACCCAAGTGTTCTGTATGAGTTGACAAAGAACTTTTAAAGTTGTATTTAACCTACGAAGCTTAAGTAAATTGTACGCTTTTCTTGTATGATATCTCACATTTGTTTCTTTGCGTGTATATTTATATTGTAGTTGGCGACAATGTGAAAAAATATTTTTTTTATTTTGAGCAAAAAAATAATTTTTTTAATGTTTTTGTTATCTCAGCTTGTTATTCCGGCTTAAAGAAAAACAGCCCTATTGTATAACTGGCAGTGGACTTTTAAAGTTGTATGAAACTTAGGTAAATTGTACGCTTTTCTTTCTCACATTTTTTTCTTTGCGTGTAGGGAATTTTATTTAGTGTAGGGAAACGTAGAGATTTTTTGTTTAGTGGTAGGGATTTAATTTTTTCATTCGTGGCAACACTGACGCTCGCATACATCAAATAAATAATAAATCGTGAAGTGTGAAGCGTACTACTGTCGGCGCATAAACAAAGAATCTGTGTTAAAAATATGTTGCAGGCTTTGTATAAATTGCCATTCCATTTGTTGGTTCCTCCAAATGTCAAACTACGCATACAAATACCGAAGCCATCGCCATTCTTCATATTCAGTTGGATCTTGGTTTCCTACTTCCTGGTAACGGGAGGTGATTATTGGTGATTTCGTTTATCGTTTTATTCTCATTCCATCATTAATTTTAGGCATCATATATGACGTTATTGTAGAACCACCTAGCGTTGGTGCAACGGTTGATGAAAATGGTCATTCTCGACCTGTAGCGTTTATGCCGTATCGCGTCAATGGACAATATATCATGGAGGGTTTGGCCAGCAGTTTTCTCTTTACAATCGGCGGTATAGGCTTTATAATTATGGATCAAACCCATTCTCTTGGTAAAACGAAGCTCAATCGATTATTGCTATCTTCAATGGGTTTCATATTTATCCTGGTCTCATTCTTTACGACGTGGTTATTTATGCGTATGAAGCTACCAAGCTATTTGCAGCCATAAGCGAGTTTCAATAAAGACTTGTGGAGTGATTATCGTTAAGTCAGTATTATACTCGAATTCTGTTACGTTGTATGTATGTTAGAGTGGCTTCTTTTGTGAGGAAGGAAAAAATGTTGATGTTCCCGACTAAAATGAAAGATTGGTTTGTTTTATGTGTTCTCCCAAAATATTTCGCGTTTATCATTGTCCATTCGTGAGCTGGACGCGTTCAAAATAACCTCAAAAAATTAGGATTTTCTTGAATAAAATTTACCATGAGAACGGTATTGAAAAAAAAAACTGCTAGAAATTAAACTTGCAATATGAACCATTTTAGTGCAATTTTTGATGCATTTTTATAAAAACCGCAATAACTTTCACATTTTTAGTTCGATTAATGTTTTTAGGGGCTCGTTGGAGAGGCATTGATAACCAATTGCAATTTTTAGAATTTGCTAACCCATTAAGGGTCGCAATTTTTTTCTTTCTGTTATTACTCAATGGGTTAAATGTGAAGTAAAAACTGAAATATGGGGCTATTTGCATCGTAAACACATTCTAGACTTATATAAAGCTAATTTTTGGAAATAAATTCAACCATTCAAATTTTCCCTCTTAAAAATGAAAACATGAATAATCTACATAAACTTTTGAAAGGGGAAAAATTGAAATGATTCTTCATGATAAATTAACATAGATAGACGCATGAAATTAAAAGTATATTTAGCAGATGTTCTTCTCTTTCATTTGATACCCATATCGCCATTGTATGACACGCAAAAGTATGAAACTAAATTATTGAAACATTTACATCCTTTGGAAATTAAAAGTCCTGTAAAAAAGACAAACGACAACGAAATTAAAAAAAAAAACGGAGTATGAGTTTTCCTATTAGTGACCTATAGTTTCACTTCTATATAATATCGTTCTTGGGAGGGAAATCATGTCGCACGGTTTTATTGTAACATCTTATGTGAAGTTTTCCTCCCAATTTATGCATTGAAAGACCAAAATTTCAGATGTTAATTTTTAAAAATTAGCTTTTTGTAAGACTAGAATGTGTTTACGATGCAAATAACCCCATATTTCAGTTTTTACATCACATTTAACCCACTGAGAACCAACAGTAAGTAAAAAATTGTCGGCTCTTAATGGGTTAGGATGTTCTAAAATTTGGAATTGGTCATCAACACCTCTTCAACGATCCAACAAAAACGCAAATCGAACTAAAAATATGGAAGTTATTGCGGTTTTTATAAAAAATGCAACAAAAATTGCACAAAAATGTTAAAATTCTACCCTCTATTCTTGATTAAAATGCAAGTTTTTGATATGGTTTGATAAGGCTCGGACCAGATTTTAATTTCTACCAGTTTTTTCCTAAATACCATTCTCACCGTGAATTTTATTCAAGAAAAACCTGATTTATAGAGGTTATTTTGAACGCGTCCAGTCTAATCTTTCATTTTAGTCGGGAACATCCGCTACTTTTATTTTGAAGCCACTCTAATGTATGTATGTATGCTCTGTACTGTATACTCTGAAATCATACAAATGGTATCACTAAAACGAATTAGCGTAGTGAATAATACTATATTGCGCTAAAAGAGAAAATATATTCTTATATATGTAAAAGTGTTTTAATTATTTATTATTTCTTAAAAATGTAATTAAAACAAGTAAGGAAAGGCTAAAGTCGGGCGGTACCGACCATATGATACTCTACACACTCCCTGCGTCCATACCTGTTGGTTTTGATACTAAATCCAAATGTTTTAGTATCAATCGGACGATTTTATGTAGTATAATTATACAGCCACTCTTAAATCAAATTTAACGAATATGGCAAAATTGATTAAATCTTTTGCATTATGTTACTCCTACAACTATCATTTTCATCAGCTATGTAAACAAATCGGAGGGGGGCTAAAATGTTGGCGTTATGAGCCACTTTTGATGTAAGTGTTCCTAACTGAAACATTAAACATGAGTCCATATGGTCAAATACAGTAGGTATTCCGAGATTAAATAGGGTAAGTGTCCTTAAGTTCGGCATTTTAGAATTTAAATGTAAATAAATAAGAATAGCAATGGGGTGAGATGAGTATCTTGGCGTCATTTTAACATCATTCTGTAATAACACGAACGTGAGTGCTTTTTTAGTGAATAGACTAATTTAGAAAGGCCAGAAAATCATAGTAATTTGAGATATATTTTAAACATAAAGGTTTCTGATGGTAGACATTACATAAAGTATTGTTTTAAATGTGAAAGATTTAGTAAACAAAAATAATTATTTTTCATAAAGTAATGGTTGTCGGCATTAGGAACAATTTTTTCACAATTTCCAATGGCAGGCATTGCGTTGCCGAGTACTGGCCGTAATAGTGGTTCCAGTAGTCGGCATTAGTAAATTTCGATTAAAAACGTCGTTGTTGCCCCTTCACAGGAAAACAAAGTTCCAAAGGATTGGTTTTAAGGACCAGAATGCTCCTGCATTCTGCACACTCGGAGACCCAGTTAGGTCCATTGTGCAAATTCTTTTGTTTCCTGAAAGTATAATGTTATAGGAGAGGGATAGGGAGTGATGGGATTTAGGAAGGAGTGATTAGTGTTAGATGAGACGTCAAGGAAGTAAGGGGATATTGGAAAGGGATATGGGGGTAGGAGAGTATGGAGGTGTGTTTTAGCATTTCTGTGTGTGGGTGTTTTCCAATGGCTGACGACTAGGTAAGAAAATTTGTCGAGAGTCATCCGGTATACCGTTGGTGGTTTGCATGGCTCTATTGCTTTGTTAGTCGTCAACTGTCTATGCGGTTACATCAATGTTCCTAATCAGCCACCCCTGATCCGATTTAGCCCTTTTGAGAATCCCAAAAGGTCGTAAATGGTGCGGGTTGCAATATCCTCTATGTTACTGGTGAAATAACTTCCTAGGTATTTATTTCTGCGTACACAAAGCGCTGGACATCTGCAGATTATGTGTTCAATAGATTCTATCTCATCCTCACATAATCGACAGTGATCTTCAATGTCCAACTGCCATCTTGAGATCCTACTCCTAGTGCAGTAATGCCCTGTGTAGATACCTATCAAAGTTCGAATTTCTGCCTTGTTTAGCTCTAATAGAGTTCTGGTTTTGCCCCTATCGATCTTTGGCCAAGTTCCAAAGGATACTATTTTTCAAAAATTATTTTAAATTCGCACCCTATGATAATGGTATAAATGTAGACGCACTAAGCCCTCGACTGTGAAATCTGGGACACTTAGCACCATTAGATCGGATGGTGTTATTTCGGTGGCCCGGCTGTTCCTGAGGCTACGACTACTGTAGTCGGCGGAGAGTCACTGTGAACGGTGATATCCCGACTTATGCTTCAGTTGCTGGGCCGATGCCTGATGTGGCCGACCAGCCGCGGCAAAATCAGGCGCCAGTTGCAGCGGGTCCTTCTCAGGCCCGTGTGAATGCGACTGGTCTGCCGGACCCAGCTACTGTTGCCGGTGGTGTCCGTCCACATCGTTCTGGTGGAAATTCCGTTGGATTGTCCATTGTCTCCGGAAATGAAGATGGTTTTCGTTTCCCGTTTCGCTCCGGATACTTCCGTGGACGATTTGAATTTTTTTATTCAGACGAAAATTGAGGGTGACTTCCACATAAAAACGTTTAAACTGAAGTCATCTTTTGCCCAAAGTCGGGAATCGTTCAAAATTGTTTTAGCGAGGGAAATTTTCGACATGTTAAAATTGTCCCCTCATTCTGGCCATCTAGGGCTTCTGTCAAAGAGTGTGTGGATAGGGTTGAAAATCTGGCGCGTCTCCCAGCAATGTCAGCTACTATTCCAAAAAACTAAGCAGTTCTTTTTGTGTTGGGTATCAGAATGTTAGAGGTTTGAATACGAAGTTAAGTCGTCTGTTTGTTGATAGCTTTGACTTTGTCTTCTCGGCTCTCGCCTTTACTGAGACCTGGCTGAAAGTTTCGTTTTTGGACTCTTAGATTTTATGTGGAAGATATGTTGTATTTAGGAAGGATCGCCTAGGGAAAATTGGTGGCGGTGTTCTTATCGCTGTTGCTAATGAGTTCTCATCCGAACGCTTTATTCTACAAGGGTTTGATGACATTGAATTTATTACAGTCCTTATTAATATGGGACGTAGTAAGTTGTTTGTCACATGTTCTTATATTCCTCCATCGTCCGAGTTATGTGTATATGAGAGGCACTTGACTGCGATTGGTATGGTTGCTTCGAAAACAGGTGATTTTGACCATATTTTGATTTTAGGAGATTTTTTTTTTATCGAACGGTCCCAACGCCTCTCACTCCCGCCCCTTCCGACCGAGAGGGCCTCGTCCCCATAACGTAGGGACAACGTACACATCACAGTCCGAACTGTGGTGGGCAAGCAGTAGAGGGTGGAATACCGGCTACAGATTAAATATTTTCAGCCGGCAAAAACAAAACAAAGACAAACTACACTAAAGGTTAATGCTAACATTTGACATAGAAGCAATACATTACATTTAATAATACTAAAACAGAATACTAAACATTCAAGTACGAGAGAATCCTTGACTTTATTGTATCGATTCCGACACCAAAATCTATGATGTGGTACAATGAATTAAAATCAATACACATTCTACGAATGGGCTGCGCAGAAGCATAATTCGTACGCTGAATATCAATATGAAGAAACTGATAGTATCTAGTTGGTCTAAATGGCACGTTAAACCTAATCCTAGAAATAAGATATTCAGATGAGACATCACCATTTATAACCTTAAATACCATCACGGTGTTCAGCATAATTCGTCTACTTTTTAAGGAGGGCAAGTCAATCAACTTCAATCTACTAGAATAGGAGGGAAGAACAAAATCACTATTCCAATGTAAGTGTCTCAATGAAAACAATAAAAATTGCTTCTGAACTGACTCAATTCTTTCAATCATGTCGATTATGCACGCCGACGGATGGCTGCGGATCGGATTTTTTCCGCAGTTGAGTATTTTGGTATTATATAAGCCGATGGTAATGCCGTTGCGGAAAAATTCGTATTATGTATTCCTCATGCGACTCACTTCACATACAAAAATATCCGACAGAAAATCATCGCTGATTTGATGCGGATAAAGTACTTTTTGGTTGTTTTTTTATTTGTTTTAATTTCTAATGGAAGCTAAGAGGTAAGATGAGAAAAAATTAAATGTAAATGTTAAATGATTTGTTTTTTTTTGTATTGCCACTTTTTTCTTCCAAATTTATAAAAAAACCAATTGATGAATACATTATAAAATGTTAGAATTTCAATTATTTTATTTAATTTCAAATCTAAGAATATGTCAGCGCACTTTATTGGTTACTTTTGTTTGTCATTTGCTTATAAATGTCAATTTGACAGCTGTAATGTAATATCGACTTTATGTTGGTAATGCAGTCATCCGACGGATTACATAATACAATTTTCCTCACAAAGTGAGTCGAGTGCGGATCGAGTCAATCCGATCCGCAGCAAATCCGTCGGCGTGCATAATCGACATGAATATAGACGCCATACTGAGGGTCCCACACTACAGAACCATTTTCCAAAATAGGCCTAACGAGCGAAGTAAATAACTGTTTCGTCACATAGGGATCAGAGAATTCTTTAGCCCAACGTTTAATAAAGCCAAGAACACCATACGCCCTGTTAACCATGGCCATAATATGATTGTTGAAATCAAGTTTCGAATCCATCAGAATACCAAGATCTACAAAAGAATCAACCGTCTCTAACTCAGCTCCAATAATATCATATCTGACAAATTTCGGATTCGATCTAAAGAAACGCATATGCTTGCATTTCCGTAAATTAAGTTCCATGCAGTTTATGTCACACCAACATCCAAAATTATCCAAGTCGTCCTGCAAATAATGAGAATATTCTAGCTGTTTATAAGACAAAAATATTTTCACATCATCCGCATACATCAAAATACTAGAGTTTATAATAGACTCCGGGAGATCATTTATGAATAATAAAAATAGTATAGGCCCAAGATGACTACCTTGGGGAACTCCCGATGAAACCAGAATTGGCCTAGAACAAGAATTTCCGAATTTGACAATCTGCGAACGATTATTCAGATAAGAAGATATCCATTTCAAAAAATTACAGTTAAAACCAATTCTATCTAATTTATATAACAAAGCTCGTGATTGACTTTATCAAACGCCTTGCTAAAATCCGTGTAAATGACGTCAGTTTGATTACCCAGAACAAACCCATCAATAACGTGTGAGGTAAACTGAGTCAAATTCGTCGTGGTCGATAAGCCTTTACGAAACCCATGTTGGCTGGGACTCAAAATAGAAGAAACGCTGTGAGAAACAACATTAGTCACCAGTTTCTCAAAAAGCTTAGGGATAGCACTTAATTTAGCTATCCCTCTATAATTCGAAACGTCAATTAGACTGCCAGATTTATGTAGGGGATCAATGAACGACTGCCTCCAAGCCGAAGGGAAATATCCAAATCTCAACGAAGTATTAAACAATAACGTCAGAGGAATAGCCAAACCACTAGCACAGAATTTTAAAATTATACTTGGCACCCCATCGGGGCCGACACTATTTGTTGATTCTAGATCATTCAAACCTGACAAGACCAAGGGCAAATCAATATTTGGTATTTCTAATTGATTCAAAGCAGGAATATCATAGGGGTAAGTGCTGTCGGATCGATAAGATCTATTTGAATATGTGGTCGCAAAAAAATTCGCAAAACAATCAGCAATATCCTGGTCCTCACAATATTCCAAGCCATCCATTCTAATCCTAGTTGGTTTAGATGTGGATTTACGTTTCAAATTAACAAAATCGTAAAAAGCTCTAGGGTTATTTCGAAAATCATTCTTCACCTTTTCCAAATATAGTCTATAACATCTCTGAGATTCGACGTTATATCTCGACCTAGCAATAGAGTATCTTACATAATCGGAATTCAATCCAGATTTCTTAAACTTCTTAAAAAGCCTACTTCTCGAATTTTTCATTCTGGACAATTTATGAGAAGACCAAGGTAGTCTTTCAGATTGCCCAACTCGAATTTTCGGTACAGATTGTGACAGGAAGTCCCTAAGAATTTGATAAAATTTATCCACAACAGATTTTAATTTACCCACAGTATCTTGGCTTACCTTGCCTGATGCGGAGGCTTTAACACCTGTTGCCACCGCTTATCTACATGCTATTTTAATTTAAATAATTAAGAAGTATTTTGAGTGAAATTTAAAACCATTTAATTGTAATGGGGTTCTTCCCCTTACATTTCATTTAAAAATATTCGCAATATTTATACAAACATATGTCTTAAATTTGCATATACATACATATACACGAATTTCATTCCCTTGTACCCCCCTGCCTTTGTCCTTCTTATTGTTTTGGATCTCTCGAAGAGGAATAACGGTCCTTGTTTATGTATCACGTAGGGCAATATCACCAGCAACCACTGTCGTAGTGGAAAATAACTTAAAAAAAATTTATTCGGTTCAAAGGCACGGGCAAACACAAAATTGTTTAAAGCGCTCTCGCTCAATTTGCTAACAATATTTTTATAATAAAAGATTAATATTTCGCACACGGAGTGCTCTTAGAAATTTTGTAATTTTATTTCAAACCCGGCCCACTATACCGTGCCGTAACATCCTTTAAAACAATTTTTACGCGAAGTGCTAAATTAAAACAAAAACGTAACTAAATTGAATTTGATTAAGTAAAATTAAACAAAGTTCTACGAGAATTAATAAAAGAGTCAAGAAGACCAACACTTTGATAAAAAGAACAATTGGGGAGGCATGATGTCCGAAAACGGAGCGTTAAGAAGTGACTTCAATTGTAATAAGTGTATAGCTGTGGATAATGACCGTATGGTACAATGCGACAAATGTGATAAGTGGTACCACTATGATTGCGTTGCTGTAAGCAGTAGTGTCGCCGATGTCAGCTGGAGTTGTGAAGGGTGTAACTTCAGCAAAGAAACAGGCCGCATGGAGGAAAATCAGTCTGTAGCCAATACGATGGGTCTACTAAGACAGCCGCAGGCAACATCGTCACCAACACATATAGAAGAGTTATTGCAAATGGCGAGTATGACCACAGAAGGTATCGGCGGAAGAGTTTCAACTGCTAGATGCGTAGCTGTAACATCGGCAGCCCTAAACAAAGCAACAAATACCACATTTCATGTTCAAGCCAACAACCATACGAAAAAGGATGTTTACTCTACAGTAGAACCAACAAATAGAAAACCATCGTCGTCATCTGCACATTTTCATTCCCATTTAATTCCAGTCAGCATAAAACCATTCCCAACCAACGATCTAACAATTTTACATCCCAAATAGATTTGCAGCTAAAATTGTTGGAGGAACAGCAGCGTATGCAGCAGGAATTTTTAGAAAGAAAATATCAGATTCTTTCACATATTAGTCAAAGTGCGCAACCCCAGCCCTCCCATGCCGGGCTATCTCCATCACAACTATCCGCACGGCAGTCAATTTCGCGAGATTTACCGACTTTCCATGGAGATCCAGAGGATCCGCTCTTTTTTAGTACTTTTGAAAATAGTCTTCAATTGCGGGATATTCTCACGCAGAAAACTTAATACGGCTATAAGCCTGTTTGAAAGTAGGGCTAAGGAGTTGGTAAAAAGTAAACTCATGTTGCTTACGATGGTTCCTGAAATAATACAAACGTTGAGGATGTGTTTTGGACGGCCTGAACATATTTTAGAACGGGTTATTGAAATGGCCAGAAGATTCCCCACACCAAAAGACAAGTTGGAGTTCATGATCGATTATGCATTATGTGTGAAAAATATATATTCGACCATTAATTTGTTACGTATGTAAAAATGAGCACAAGGTAGCCGAGTGTGGTGAATTTAAAAATATTCCACTCGAAAGGAAATGGTATATAGTGAAAAAAATAATTTGTGCCGAAATTGTTTGAAAAAGCACAAAGGTAAGTGTTTCCTGAACCGAGAATGTGAAATAGAGGGATGTAACGCAAAACATAATAAATTGCTGCATAAATATTCTGAGCCAGTTTCCACGTCGAGCAATACAACAAGTCAACCTATACCTCCACCGTTGAACAAAAGCCGATCTTAATATTTAGAATTTTGCCAATTCGTCTTCACAAGAAAAATGGTTTCATCGATGTTTATGCTTTTCTGGACGAAGGTTCTTCTGTGACGTTAATTGAAAGGGACGTTTTTGATCTGCTTGATCTTGAAGGTGTTGAGGAGCCGTTGTGTTTAAAATGGACGGGTGATAAGACTCGTCAAGAAAATGCATCATTGAAAGCATCGATAAATATCTCAAATATTTCAAATGGTGACAAATTTACATTAAAGAGCGTGCGCACAGTGAAACATTTGAACTTACCTCAACAGTCATTAGACATGACGGAAATGGTTGCGAAATACCCATATTTAAAAGGTATTCCAATACAAACATATGGAAAAGTGAAACCAAGTATTTTGATTGGAGTAGATAATTGGAGAGTCGCTGTGCCACTAAAAGTTCGTGAAGGGACATAGAATCAGCCGATTGCCACGAAGACTCGATTGGGGTGGACAATTCAGGGATGCAGTCTACGTTCCAATCAAAATGCATGGCTAAATATACACGGCTGTAATTGTGAAAAAACGTATAATGAATTGCATCAAATCGTAAAAGACCATTTCAATGTAGAAGATTCAAGTACGAAAATCTTAATTTCGGCGGACGATGCTAAAGCGATGAACATCTTGAAGACTACGTGTAAAAAAAATAAATGGACGATATGAAGTGGGTCTATTGTGGAAAACTGATGTGTATACATTGCCAGAAAGCTACGACAATGCTTACAAACGTCTCATGTGCCTTAATAAAAAATGCATAAAAATCCAAATTTAAAACTTGAGCTTGAAAAACAAATTGAAAATTTATTACAAAAAGGCTACGCCAAAAAGTTAGGCGTTGAAGAAATTAATAAATTATCAGAGCGTGTATGGTATTTACCGATATTTATTATTCAAAATCCCAACAAACCTGGCAAAGTAAGAATGGTTTGGGATGCCGCTGCCAAATCTAGTGGAGTATGTTTGAATGACTATATAAACTGAACGAGATCCTGCCAGGATGGTGGACTCGTTAGGTTCTCAAAGACGGAATCTTGTGAGAAGCCTGTGTAGTTGTGGTTGTTGTTGCACGAAAATGCAAGCAACGAAAACACAAGATAACACAAATATAACGTAAGTAAATGTCGTTTACTTACGTGATGGTTCCTTGAAATAAAACACTGACGGTTTCGATATAAGGGAATTATTATTTATTGATTGTTGACACGGTGGTCTTGGGAGAAATCACTTGCACTTTTTGAGAAAACAAAAGTAAATTGGACATCACAAACATATTAAGTTGGCTGCAATCCTGGCGTACCAGTGTCGGGTGACACTTAGTCGTTGAGATCGATCAAGTCGATGTCATCATCGAGAGGACCTGATCGATCGTCAACATAAACAGTGGTCCCGACCTATTGAAATCTTTAATCGATGTGTTTCCGTGTGGGGAAAATTGCGGTTTTTGGTGATATCGCAGAGATAGTGATGTGCACTCTCAGAGGTTACTTTGGTGGGATAAAAATGATGATGTAAAAACACCAAGCGTTTATGTAATGCGTGCTTTAACGTTTGGCATATCATGTGCTCCGTGCATAGCCCATTACGTTCGAGATTTCAACGCTGAAGAATTTAAGGAAAAATATCCTCGGGCAGTGGAGGCGATACAACAACATCATTACGTAGACGACTTCATCGACAGTGCGGACCACATTAATGAAGCAGTAAAGTTAACGTCAGAAGTGAAATTAATTCATGCAGCTGCAGGATTCCATTCCAATTCCCACGAAAAGAGAGCTACTTCAAGTGTTGAGATCAATATTCGATCCACTGTGCTTGATATCATGTTACACGACTACCCTGAAAGTTCTTCTTCAAGAAGTCTGGCGATCTGGCATCGATTGGGAACACGAACTCTTCAACCCTTTATTCATCAAATGACAGAAATGGAAAACAGCTATTAAGGATATAGCCTCGATAAAGATAAAACGATGTTATTCTCTACACATGAGTGAAGCTACTGGAGTAGAACTTCATACTTTCGTCGACGCTGGCGAGGACGCATACGCTGCAGTCTGTTATATGCGTGTAGTTTATCAAGGCAACTGCGACGTCACCATAGCCGCTGGCAAATCCAAGGTCGCTCCCTTAAAACCGATGTCGATTCCGAGGTTGGAACTTCAGGCTGCAGTTGTAGACGTCAGACTAGCCTACAAAGTATTAAATATTCAACACATAAAATTCACATCAAAATATTTCTGGACGAATGGACCCCAAAAAGTATCAACAATTTGTAATGCATCGTGTGGGCGAAATATTGGAAACCACTGATGTAAATGAATGGCGCTGGGTGCCTTCTAAAACTAATCCTGCAGACTTAGCTACGAAATATCAAACACGATGGGGTGTCGCAATGTGGTTATCTGGGCCTAAATTTCTTCATGAAGAAATATCAACATGGCCTACTCAGACACCATGTATTATTTATTGGCAAAGCCGATAAAGAGGAGCTGTTCAATTTAAAATACTTTTCAAACTGGAAGAGTTGTGGCAACGTTTATACTCTACATGGGCAAGCTGAAAACACGAAGTAAGGGAAGCACACCGACGAGCGCAATTAAGCGAATTTCTTGAGGAAATATGCTGTTTAAAGAAGGGTAAGAGCATTGCAAAAGATGACGAGGGCGTATTAAGAGCCAAAGGTCGTGCTTCGTTCTTAAATCACGAAGACGTAATAATACTGCCTACAAATCATCATGTGCCGCATCTACTGGTCAAATATGCACACGAAACATTTCAGCATATGTCACATGAAACCGTCATCAATAACATCAAAAGTAAATACTACATATCACATATGCGTGTACTCTACAAAAGTGTGAGAAAATCGTGTCAAATATGCAAAAATTCATCAGCGGTGCCTATTATACCACAAATGTCCACATTACCCCCCGCGAGGTTAGCAAGTTTTGAGCGACCATTCACACTTGTTGGTATAGATTATTTTGGACCTCTATATGTAACCATGGGCCGAAGAAAAGATGGGGTGTTTTATTTATGTGCCTCACAGTTCGTGCTGTACACCTCGAAATAGCCCACACACTTGACAATAGTTCGTGCATTATGTCCATCAGAAATTTCATGGCTCGAAGAGGATCCCCAAGAGAAATCTATACGGATAACGGTACGAATTTTCAAATTTCAAAGCCACATCGAAGATAATTGGTACAGAAATTAACCAGTGGTGGTGGAGCTTGGGAATGACTGGTGCGTTCAGTCAAAACAGCGCTATACAATATCTGCCCCCATATGACTTTCACCGATGAAACTCTAAGAAGTGCCCTAGCGGAAGTTGAATTTATGATCAACTCACGACCTCTTACATTTGTATCGCTAGAATCGACCGATGACCACTTGTTATTGGGATCATCAGATGGCTACAAGCCAATAAACTACGAAGGTGTTGATCTACGTCGACGTTGGCACCAGACGCAGACAAATTTTGGAAACGCTGGATTAAAGAATACGCGCATTTGCTCACCCGAAGAACCAAATGGTTTCAAAAAACTGCACCACTACAAGTCGGCGACATCGTAATCATCATTGATGAAAACTTACCAAGACATTGCTGGCCAAAAGGCAAAATAATCAACACCATAATAGCAAATGATGGGCATGTACGACAAGCAACGATTCGAACTAGCAAAATTAGACGTCGGCATAATAGAGAAGTAAACTCGTCCCAGGGTCTCATTTACGAGGAGGGGAATGTTGCCACCGCTTACCTACATGCTATTTTAATTTAAATAATTAAGAATTAAGAATTTAAAACCATTTAATTGTAATGGGGTTCTTCCCCTTACATTTCATTTAAAAATATTCGCAATATTTATACATACATATATATTAAATTTGCATATACTGCCTTTGCCCTTTCTTATTGTTTTGGATCTCTCGAAGAGGAATAACGGGTCCTTGTTTATGTATCACGTAGGCAATATCACCAGCAACCACTGTCGTAATGGAAAATAACTTTGAAAAAAAATTTAGTCGGTTCAAAGGCACGGGCAAACACAATTGTTTTAAAGCGCTCTCGCTCAATTTTCTAACAATATTTTTATAATAAAAGAATTATATTTCGCACACGGAGTGCTCTTAGAAATTTTGTAATTTTATTTCAAACCCGGCCCACTATACCGTGCCGTAACAACACCGTTGACGTCGACTTTTAACTTGGCCTTCGCATATTATTTACTGATTTATATTTGTTTCAGATCAATTATGTGGGAAATGTAAATTATAGGCAACTTGACCTAGTATTTGTCAATGATCCCCATTTCTTCGAGATCAATAGGTTTCCTCCCATATCTATCCCGGAGGACGACTATCATCCTACCTTGAATATATCAGTGTTGTATTCTGGTAATTCTTCTCTATCTACTGCGCAAGATAATCGTACCATTTATTGTTTCAAGAGAACCAACTTTGTAATGCTATATTCTCTTATCCAGGATGTTGATTGGAATTCTGTCTGTAGCTGTTGTCACTATACTGATCTTGACATTGTTGTGGATAGATTTTATCAAATTTTAAATGACTTCATGTCACGATCAGTACCGAAAATTCGTGTTGGGCACTCTAGAAGACTACCTTGGTTTTCACGTGAGTTGTCTAGTATGAAGAATTCGAGAAGTAGACTTTTTAGAAAATTTAAGAGACTGGTTTAAATTCTGACTATTATAATATTTAGTACCACTCAGTGGATGGCAGAATTGTTTGGCGGAAACGACGATTGATGGAGTCTGGAACGATTGGTATCCTGATGGAGCGGATTCCTACACTGCCCTCCCTGTGGATTACCTAATAGGACAATCCCCTTGTGACCCTTCAGTACTAATCCAACTGAGGCCCCCTAAAAGTTTATGACTTGTTTCTCCCATCTACATACCTCTAGTTGGTAGCGTACCAAATCAGTTGTTATATTCAAGTTCCAAATATAATACATAGAATGTCCTTTTATTCATATCGTAGCTTTAGATTGTTAAAGGTAGAATGAACGACTTCGCTAATCCGTTCGCTTAAAGGAATACAAGAAATTAAATATATATACTTAACATTCATTCGAATATGAATACTTGGAATAATTATGAAATCTTTAGAAAATCTTATGAACTATTTAGGGGATTTTATGAAATACTTAGAAAATTTTAAGAAATAATGGAGAAACTTATAATCTAGGTCTCTTGAAAACCCAACCCACGAGAATTTTTCCTCGAATTAAGACAACGAGTTTTAGAAGCAGACCTACTACTACTATTCGAGCTCGAAGAAAAGGAGTCCGTTCCGTATTCTTAGTAACGAACTACATAAAAGTGGGGTAGATTTCAAGGTAATTTTACTGTGCCGAGATATTAAAAAAAAGGAAACACTAAGAACTATATATGAGCTTTAACAATATGCGCATATAGCCTTAAACATAAAACCTTATCCTGATCTATGTATACGAATTTCAATTATTTTTATGGTATATGGTTTAATACGCCATGTGCGTAGTTATACCCGTGCATGCACGCGCATACTGATATACGCGTACCGGCACCCGTATACATATGCACATTTTGTATGCCCCCTTTTACTTATCTGTACATTGCTTAGTGTATATTCCGGGGAGACTGTTTAAGGTGTTATCCAACTTGGTGACTGCCGGAATTTCGACCTGGTCCTTATAATGGCTTGGCGAATAGATTCGGGAACAAATTTAACTAATTCTGGCTACTTTCGCTGCGGATGTCACAACCTCTCCTGAGGCACAGTTGAGTCCAGTGCAGTTGAATCAGGATTCTCAACTGTGGCCTTAATCAAAAAGGGGTGGTAACGAGAACACGGGATATAAAAATAACAAGGCGTGCGTAAAGCAGGTTGTGGTGACTAACGGTTCCTCGTGTAAATAGGTGCGACTTGTTATCACATGACGGTATATCCCATATAGCCAGTATATTCCATATATGGGTCTCCAGGCGTGGGAATTGCGTGGCCCGAACCGTATAGGCACAAAGTTTTCGTGCGTCAACTTCCAACCAAAAATAGATACACAATAGCCCTTAAATAAACTTCACACTTTTACACACCGTATTTTAGCTAAAGAAAAAAAAAATAAGCCCGTTACCACTTATATAGCACTTCCTTATGCGATACTCACCAATATTGGGTTCCACTAAAAAAAAGTTCAATAAATTTTAAGGACGCGTGGTACCCACAAAGTGTGATCGTTTCTTTTTTCCTCTTGCAATTTGCCTACGGCTTGATTAGACCACCTTTTCCCATAGTTGACGCGCGAAAGGAAGAATATTAGCAAAATGAAATTTGCAACGTTTTGTTAACAACAAAACAGAGAGAGTGTCAATTCAAAGACAGATGTTATAATTACAGTGGATCCCTGATAACTAATACTGAGTCGACGTTACACTATATCAAATACTCCGTTGCTAGGTTGAGATATAGCATTGAGTCTCAGAGACTTTATAGGATCTACTTGGAGAAACTAAAGAATGATTTTAGGAAGAACCCCAGATCTTTTTATGACTTCGTGAATCTTAAGCGTAGATCCGCATCTAAGCCAACTAGGATTAGAATGGATGGTTTAGAATTTTGTGAAGATCAGGCGATTGCTGATTGTTTTGCGAAGTTTTTTGCGACGACTTATTCTGAACGAACTTATCGATCGAATGACACTTATCCTTTTAATGTATCTGCATTGAGTCAACTGGAAATCCCTGTATTTGATTTACCCTTGGTTTTGTCCAATTTGAATAATCTCAGATCCACGAATAGTGTTGGCCCAGATGGGGTGCCAAGTATAATTTTGAAATTCTGTGCTAGTGGTTTGGCTATTCCACTAACATTGATATTTAATACTTCATTGAGATTTGGATATTTCCCTTTAGCTTGGAGGAGTTCATTCATTGACCCCCTCCATAAGTATAGAGGGATAGCTAAGTTGAGTGCCATTCCGAAGCTATTTGAGAGGTTGGTTACTGAGGTGGTATATCATAGGGCATTTCATATCTATATTGAGTCCATACCAACTTGGATTTCGTAAGGGTTTTTCTACTGTTACAAATTTAATTCAGTTTACTTCTCACGTTATTGATGAATTTGTTCAGGGTAACCAGACTGATGTCACCTACATATACGGATTTTAGAAAGCATTTGATAAAGTGAACCATGAACTTTTGGTATATAAATTAGATCGCATTGGTTTTAGCTTTGACTTCTTGAAGTGGATATCTTTGTATCTTTCGAATCGCTCACAGATTGTTAAATTTGGAAATTCTTATTCTAAACGAATTCTGATTCCATCGGGAGTCCCTCAGGGTAGTCATCTAGGGCCTGTTTTATTCTTATTATTCATAAATGACCTTCCAGAGTCTATTATTAACTCTAAACTTCTAATGTATGCAGATGATGTAAAAATATTTTTTTTCTTATGATTGGCCAGAATCCTGAATCTCATCCATAGCAGAATGACTTGGATAGTTTTGGACGCTGGTATGACATAAATTGCATGGTACTGAATCTAAGGAAATGCAAACATATTCGTTTCTTTAGATCGAATCCGAGGTTTGTCAGGTATAATATTAGAGGAGCTGAGTTAGAGGTAGTTGATTCTTTCGTAGACCTTGGTATTCTAATGGATTCCAAACTGAATTTCAACAATCATATTATTACTATGGTTACCAAAGCATATGGTGTTCTTGGTTTCATTAAGCGATGGGCTAAGGAGTTATCTGATCCTTACGTGACGAAACAGGTATTTACATCGCTTGTCAGGCCTATTCTGGAATATGGTTCCGTAGTGTGGGATCCTCAGTATGGTATCTATATTGATAGAATTGAGTCAGTTCAGAAACAATTTTTGATATTTTCATTAAGACACTTACTTGGAATAGTGATTTTGTTCTTCCCCCTTTTACTAGTTGATCGACTTGCCATCCTTAAAAAGCAGACGTGTTATGTTAAACACGGTGATGGTTTATAAGGTTATAAATGGTGATTTCTCTTCTGACTATATTATTTCTAGGATTAAGTTCAACGTGCCATTTAGACCTTCTAGATACTATCAGTTCCTTCATATTGATTTTCAGCGTACGAATTATGCTTCCGCAGAGCCCATTCGTAGAATGTGTATTGATTTCAATTCATTGTATCACACACATCATAGTTCAGGATTTTCTCCTGCTTGGATGTTTAGTTTGTTATGATACGTTTACTTTAATATTTTTAGTTACTAACTTTAAGAATAACCATTATTTGCATCTGATACCAGCTGTTGATATTTGATCTGTAGCCGGTGTCCACCCTCTACTGCTTAGCCGCCATGGTTCGGACTGTGGTGTGTACGTTGTCCCTACGTTATGGGGACGTGGCCCTCTCGGTCGGAAGGGGCGGGAGTGAGAGGCGTTGGGACCGTTCGAAGAAAAGAATGTCAAATTAAAAATACTTCAAATTTGATGCTTCTATCTGCATTAATTTAGCATTAACAACCATTTCAATTGTCCCCCTTAGTTTATTTGGTTTATTCATATTTTACTTTTTAAGAGGGAAAACTTGAAATGGCTGTTAATGCGAAACTAATACAAATATAAGCATGCAATTTGAAGTATTTTAGCAGGCATTTTCCTCCTTGATTTGCCATTTGTACCGGTATCATACATATGGTGCGAATAAGTATTTTTTTTTCTTCGAACGGTCCCAACGCCTCTCACTCCCTTCCCTTCCGACCGAGAGGGCCTCGTCCCCATAACGTAGGGACAACGTACACACCACAGTCCGAACTGGAGAAGCAGTAGAGGGTGGAATACCGGCTACAGATTAAGTATCTTCAGCCGGCAAAAACAAAACAAAGACAAACTACACTAAAGGTTAATGCTAACATTTGACATAGAAGCAATACATTACATTTAATAATACTAAAACAGAATACTAAACATTCAAGTACGAGAGAATCCTTGACTTTATTGTATCGATTCCGACACCAAAATCTATGATGTGGTACAATGAATTAAAATCAATACACATTCTACGAATGGGCTGCGCAGAAGCATAATTCGTACGCTGAATATCAATATGAAGAAACTGATAGTATCTAGTTGGTCTAAATGGCACGTTAAACCTAATCCTAGAAATAAGATATTCAGATGAGACATCACCATTTATAACCTTAAATACCATCACGGTGTTCAGCATAATTCGTCTACTTTTTAAGGAGGGCAAGTCAATCAACTTCAATCTACTAGAATAGGAGGGAAGAACAAAATCACTATTCCAATGTAAGTGTCTCAATGAAAACAATAAAAATTGCTTCTGAACTGACTCAATTCTGTCAATATAGATGGCATACTGAAGGTCCCATACTACAGAACCATATTCCAAAATAGGCCTAACGAGTGAAGTAAATAACTGTTTCGTCACATAGGGATCAGAGAATTCTTTAGCCCAACGTTTAATAAAGCCATGAACACCATACGAACTGTTAACCATGGCTATAATATGATTGTTGAAATCAAGTTTCGAATCCATCAGAATACCAAGATCTACAAAAGAATCAACTGTCTCTAACTCAGATCATATCTGACAAATTTCGGATTCGATCTAAAGAAACGCATATGCTTGCATTTCCGTAAATTAAGTTCCATGCAGTTTATGTCACACCAACATCCAAAATTATCCAAGTCGTCTTGCAAATAATGAGAATATTCTAGCTGTTTATAAGACAAAAATATTTTCACATCATCCGCATACATCAAAATCCTAGAGTTTATAATAGACTCCGGGAGATCATTTATGAATAATAAAAATAGTATAGGCCCAAGATGACTACCTTGGGGAACTCCCGATGAAACCAGAATTGGCCTAGAACAAGAATTTCCGAATTTGAAAATCTGCGAACGATTATTCAGATAAGAAGATATCCATTTCAAAAAATTACAGCTAAAACCAATTCTATCTAATTTATATAACAAAAGCTCGTGATTGACTTTATCAAACGCCTTGCTAAAATCCGTGTAAAAGACGTCAGTTTGATTACCCAGAACAAACCCATCAATAACGTGTGAGGTAAACTGAGTCAAATTCGTCGTGGTCGATAAGCCTTTACGAAACCCATGTTGGCTGGGACTCAAAATAGAAGAAACGCTGTGAGAAACAACATTAGTCACCAGTTTCTCAAAAGCTTAGGGATAGCACTTAATTTAGCTATCCCTCTATAATTCGAAACGTCAATTAGACTGCCAGATTTATGTAGGGGATCAATGAACGACTGCCTCCAAGCCGAAGGGAAATATCCAAATCTCAACGAAGTATTAAACAATAACGTCAGAGGAGTAGCCAAACCAATAGCACAGAATTTTAAAATTATACTTGGCACCCCATCGGAGCCTACACTATTTGTTGATTCTAGATCATTCAAACTTGACAAGACCAAGGGCAAGTCAATAATTGGCATTTCTAATTGATTCAAAGCAGGAATATCATAGGGGTAAGTGCTGTCGGATCGATAAGATCTATTTGAATATGTGGTCGCAAAAAAATTCGCAAAACAATCAGCAATATCCTGGTCCTCACAATATTCCAAGCCATCCATTCTAATCCTAGTTGGTTTAGATGTGGATTTACGTTTCAAATTAACAAAATCGTAAAAAGCTCTAGGGTTATTTCGAAAATCATTCTTCACCTTTTCCAAGTATAGTCTATAACATCTCTGAGATTCGACGTTATATCTCGACCTAGCAATAGAGTATCTTACATTTAAAATACATTTGAACAATTTGGAATTTTGTAGTCGTTTTAAGGGGCAACAGGATGAGGAAATTAAAAACTAAAAACGCCAATTAACTCCATTTCGCCTATAGTTTCGCACGTGTATTATCCGGTTCAAGTGTAGTATGGACTGCAGTAGATTTCCCTTTCAAAATATGTTATGCCGACTATAGGATCATCACGTGCCGAATATTGGATAATGTATGCCGACTACTGGCAAATCCGATGATTTTTACAAAATGTATTAATTTATCAAATTAATTATTTCTTTTTGTGTAAACTATTTATTACATCTAAAACAATACCCTTTATGTAAGTGAAATATATAGTTGTTCCCCTATATCATACTTACATTTGTAAGGACATCAGTTACAAAACAAAAAAGTTAAGGTGCCCACTACTGGAATACTTACCCTATAACATGATCTGCAAAATTTTATCAAGAAGAGCTTTTTTCTTTCGAAGAAATTAAAGCTCTTACATTCGATCTGATCACTGGATTAAGAAGATGTAAATCTCGTACGGACCAATTTGGGGTTCTGACAAACTTAGCATGCAAATTTTTATACAAATGAGCAACAATATTAAAATTTTAAGTTGGAATACCCGTGGTATTCGAAACAAGAAAGATGAATTATTTAACTTCTTAGTAATTCATAAAATAGACATTTGTCTTATATCCGAGAAATGGTTAAATATAAATACATCCATAAAACGTAGGGATTTTTATTGTTATAAATGTAATCGCCAATGTGGAAGAGGAGGAGGTGTAGCAATCCTTGTAAACAAAAATATTAGGCATGAACCGATTCGCCATCAAAATACAATGAATATTGTATTTTGAATGAATAATATGAATAATACGAAAGCACATACATTCCTGCTGACCCTAGGAGACAGCTTCAGAGACAAATCGTGGAATGTCATGATATCTTCACTAGATAAATCATCTTCGCCATTTTGGAAAATTTCAAAAGTTCTAGAAAAGAAATGCAAATCTATACTTTTTTGCTAAAATCCGTTTAGATGACATCAGTCTGATTACGCAGAACAAACTCAATAACGTGAGAGGTAAACTGAGTCAAATTCGTCGTGGTCGATAAGCTTTTACGAAAACCATGTTGGCTGGGACTCAAAATAGAAGTAGTAGTTACAACAATTCTCTGTCTTTTGTATTCGTCCTTCCGCTTCCAATCTGAAACTGAATGAGGTTAAGAGTCTTATTTGTGGTAGTGGCCTTGATCTGTTTGGTGTTTCTGAGACCTGGTTGAAATCCAATGTCTCATCTAAGTCCGTTGGTATTTCTGGGTTCTCTTTTGTTCGTAACGACCGGCCCACTGTGGTCATTATTTTGAGATAGCGGCCAAAACTCCTTTTGGCCGCTATCCGATCTCCTCCGATTTTAAAGTTATTAGACTTATATGAAAATAGACAGTAGTAAACCTCGGGTGCCAAAAAATTAGAACTCTATTTTAACTATTTCACTGAGAACAGGGTGGTCCAAAATGGGCTTTTTCAGAATTTATGATATTTTTAGTTTATTTTTAAAGTTGAAATGATCATAACTTTTTTGTTTTTCAAGATTTTTGGGCGAAATAAATTTTGTGTTGTAACTTAACTTATTTCCTATCACTGGTAGAAGCTCTACTGTTTGCAGAACAATTTAAATATTTTTTTTAAAAAAGGTCTAATTTATCGGAAATTTCCTACTTCATAGAGCACAACTCCTGTGAGTCAAGCTGAGTCAAAACACAAATTTACTATTTTGTAGTCCTAACCCTCCCCTACATTCCTATATATACATGTCCATGCATCGGGACTGCACTTTTTGAGCTACAGCAATTTTTCTGACCCAAGGTAAGATATTCGGTACAAATGCACGTCATATTTTTTGAGAAGTTATTTGTATGTGAAAGTGGCTATTATGCATATATTTTGATGAAATTTTGTACAAGAGTTCTTATTGACCCAAAAAATAATTCTGTTGAAATTAGGAGAATTTGGCCCATATTTGGACCTAGTCCACATAGAAGGGTGTATCAAAATTTTGACAAAAATGACAATAGAATCTGACAACATTCGCTTTGCTTACAAACCAAATAGAACATTAAATTCAATTTTTACCAACATTAACGACAGAACACAACGAAGAGAACATTAGAAACGAGAATGAATCACAAAAATGAAAGAGACAACAGCACTGTCACAACTTAGTGCTATCCAGTGCACGAAAACAAACGAAACGATTGACGTACATATCATCCAAAGTCATTATTATTCATTACACAGTACAACACATGATTTGCCAACTCAATTCTGAGAACAGTATGTGAAATTTCTGCATCATTCGTTTTGTCTTCTTACCTGCCGAAATATTTTTAATATCGATTTGAAGTTAGTACTATCGTATAGGGGAATTTATCACGTTTTAGGCCCTGTTGTTTGACATAGCTCGACAGCCACTAGCACGATTTAGTTGAAATAAATTTTAAAAAATTAAGAATTACAATTCCCTTAATCTGTTCATATATTGTTTTCCTATACAAGCAACAGTTTACAAGTTAAAAATAAGTTTCCAATAAAAAATGAAGAAAAATTTTTTTAAATTCATAAAAAATACAAAACGGAAATAAGTTTCAAGTGTAGTTACTTTTTCGCAAAGTCACATAACCTATGAGCAAAATGAGACAAAGATCATGAAAATCGATGCACGCGTTTCGCTTTTATTCGCAATTTCAAAAAATTAAATAAAAATAAAAATTAAAAAATTATCATGCAAAAAAAAATATATTTATAAAAACTATGAAAATAAAATAATATGCAATTAATACGCAATAATAATATGCATAAAAACCAAATTCAGAACATTTTTTCAATTATTGGTAATATCCATGCTTGCAGAAGTTGACGCTTGTGGTTCTGATGATCTTGTTTTCTTCGTAGGTTGTTCATGAAAGAATCACTTTTGATCAATTTCCGAATATCAGGTCCTCACACTTTGGTGAAACAAGTATATAGCGACGGTAAAAAAATATGCACCCATTTACAAGTACCTGTCAGTAAAATAGTGAACAATACACAGTATAAATAGGTGTGCATTGATCGATTATACTCATTCAACAAGTGTCGACGAACGCGAAAAGTACAAGTCAATATTTTGAAAGTGCAGTTTTTAATAGTGAATTATATAATTATATATAATTATTGTTTAAACAATGGCTAAATTCAGTTATAGTGTTCTATCTGATATATATTTTGAACGGAAAGATGAAAACGACATTATTTTACATATAATGAATAATCCATTCTTCAAAATATCCGACAAACAAGAAATTAAAATTCATAAGTTAAAAATAAAAAACTTTTTAAATACTTTAAGAAAACGGTACAATCAATGTTCCAGAAACAAGAAATTGTTTTACTCACGCAACCAAGAATGGCTAAGAAATAAACTTATTTTTGAAAAGCCATCAGTAACTACCACGGAAACTGGAAAAGATGGTCGACCAGCAAAGCCAATTGATAATTGTAGTGAAAGATCACGAAGACGCAAGCTTAAACATATCAATGAAGAAGTTTGTTGTAGCATCATAAAGGATTCATTTCTGCATCAAATTCAACCATCGAAAACTAAAAAGAGTAAAATTGCAATCATTGAAAAAATAGTGGAAGCAAGCCCCAGACGCACAAAAAGGATTTTAGAAAGTATGCCGACACCAACTGAAGAAAATAAATTTACTCCAGAAGAAGCACTTGCACTATTTTTGGATTTGAAAATGACTAAAAACCAATATACAGAATTGCGGAAGCGAACCAATGAAAAAAATTGTGGAATTTTTCCATCATATCGAGATTTAGTTTCTGCCAAAAAAGATTGCTTACCTTCACCAACTGCTATTAGTGTAACTTCAAGTTCAGCAGAAATAAAATTGCAGGATCTTCTTGAACACACTGCAGAACGATTATTAAAGACATTTGATGCTGACTATTTAAAGAAGTTTAAAAATTGCAGCATGACTTTAATTTCTAAATGGGGATGTGATGGGTCCTCTGGCCAGAAACAATACAAACAATGTAATGCGGAAAATTCATCAGATGCCAATTTATTCATGATTTCTTTCGTTCCATTACGTTTAACAAAAACTTAAATTGGTTCAGAGCCGTCAACTAGTAGAGCTGCAGAGATAGATGTATGGAAGAATGAAATTCCCTCGTCAACAAAATTTTGTAGACCAATAAAGTTTGCTTACAAAAAATAAACTAAAGATGTCATAACTGAAGAAGTTGGCAAAATAAGAGATGAAATTAAGGAACTTCAACCAGTGATATTTGAATTTAATGACCAATGCATCGAAGTTAACTTTAAAATGTCACTTACAATGATCGATGGAAAAGTTGCACAAGCTTTAACCGAAACAAAGTCTTCGTCAAGCTGCACCATATGCCAAAAAACATCAAGTCAATTGAGCCAACCACCAACACAAGACGATAGTTTTAATGAAGCATATGAATTTGGAATGTCACCTCTTCATGCTAGAATTCGTTTTATGGAGCATATTCTTAAATTGGGATACGATTTGGAATTTGGCCCGTTAGGCGAAACAGTGAGAAACAACAAAGAAAATTTGGAAAAAAGAAAGCAAAAATACCGTGAGATAGGCCTTATAATTGACCAGCCAAAGCAAGGAGAAGGAAATTCTAATGATGGAAACACAGCAAGGAGATTTTTTTCCGATCCAGAAACTGCAGCTTCTATAACTGGAGTAGATTATGATTTAATACGACGATTCCAAATCATATTAGAAGTTATAGCATGTAGCAAAAAGATAGATGCAAAAAAATTTGGTCAGTATGCTAATGAGACAGCAACCCTTTATAACCAAAAATATTCTTGGAGACATATGCCAACCACAGTTCACAAAATTTTGTTCCATGGGGAACAAATAATTCAGCACAATATGCTTCCAATTGGAGATCTCTCAGAAGAAGCGCAAGAAAAAAGGAACAAAGACTACAGATTCTTTCGCGAGCACAATACAAGAAAAATTTCCAGATATTGTACTAATGAAGATCTTATTAATATTTTGTTGTGCACATCAGACCCATATATGTCCAGTATTCGACAAAAATGGAAATCAACCTCATTAGAGTTAGATGAAGAAGCTAAACAACTACTGCAAAATGAAAATCAAAGCTATTTGGAAGAAATTTTTACTAATATTGTTTAATTAACACTAGTTTAAAGATTATAATTTGTTTCTAATTTTAGTATAAATTTTTATTATTACATTTAAATAAAATATATGTGCACTTTAAATCAATAGTAAAAGTTTACTTAAAATTTTATCGATGTTGTGTTCTGTATATAATATATCCAAATGGTATTGATATTTGTTGGGAATTTCAGTGTTATTTTTCAGTTTAATCCTCAAAAGAATTAGCTTTCTTCCACAAAAACCAACCTTTGGCCCCTGTGAATATTGAGACTAAATAAATGTCAGGGGCCAAATGTTGGCATTTTCTGACCAAAATTAAGTTTAGGAATAATAAATAAGTATTGGTTGTAAAATACGATTGAAGAAAATAAGAAATTATAAAAAATATACCTATTTAAAATGTCAAAATATTCAACTTTTACATGGAAACTCAACAAAAAATTAAAATGCATTTTTAACTCCACATTACTTACGTTCCTATCAGTCGATTTTTACGTTTGAACACGCAAATTGAAGCTTAAAGTCCCTCCTATTGAACAAAACAATTTGCGTAAAAAAATACCAATCCGTCCAAAAGTTATAGAGTTTTGACCGCTATCTCGCGAAATTGACCACTGTGCGGCCTAATGTTAGGGCAGGTGGTGTCGGTATCTATGTTTCGAAACAAATTAAATATAATGTTGTTCATCGTTCTTCTAGTTATTATGATTGTGAGTCACTATTTAGTGAAATTGGCGCTGGTTCTAATAAAGTTCTTTTCGGAGTAGTATATTTACCTCATGGTAATACTGAACTTTTTGAACATACGCATGTTAATCTTTTTGCTAGATACGCTAACATTATTGTCGTTGGAGACTTTAATTGCAATCTTTTTGATGCTTCTAAGTCAGTTGATATGAGATCGATTTGTATGCGATTGGGTCTTTCCATTTCACATAATTCTTTGCCGACTCATTTTGATATTGCACATGTGTCCACTTCGCTGATTGACTACACTTTATTAAGTAGTTCTTCCCTCTTACACTTTTCTAGTCAAGTTCAGTGCCCGTCCTTATCTCAGCATTCGTTAATATTTGGCTTGCTTAATATTAATATGTCATATTAATATTGCTTGGGAAGGGATTTTTCTGTTTTAGTCCAGTACTAATTTTGACAATATCTTCCAGACCTCTGATGTTGATACTCAGCTTTCTTCTTTGAATGACCTTGTAACTAATCATTTCTCTTTTGTACCTCTAGTAACACGTAGACTTAGGTACCGTTTAGAGACTTGGCTGAAGTCTAGATCGATTTTACTGTCAAGGTCACTTAGAGATATTGCGTACAAGGATTACTTGAGGTGTGCTTCTGAAGATAATTGGCGCATTTTCTGTTCTTATAGAAACAGAGATCTTATAGAAATCTGTGCTCAGGATAGAACAGAGAAAACATTTTACTGGTTTGTTTAACAACTTGAATCCATCTCAGATTTGGAGTACTCTTCGTAATGGCGGGTGTATAGGTGATGATGTTGATCTGTCTGATGTCAACATAAACGTTTATAGTCTTAATAATTTCTTTGTTCAATCATGTTCTTTTAGTAATGACAACCAAGTTGATTTGAGGGTTATGTTGGAGGGGATGGGATTTCTCCTTTGATTGTGTGTTTGAAAGTGTTGTGTTGAGAGCTCTTAGTTGTGTTAAGTCTAGTTCAATTGGTGTTGATGGTATACCTGTAAAATGTTTAAAGTTGATTTTCCCATGCATCTCGAGTTGTCTGCTTGGAAAATTGCACGCGTTGTTCCTATTCCTAAAGTTAAGGGCTCGTATTGAGACCAATTAGTATTCTTCCTGCTCTTTCTAAAGTTGCTGAACATTTTTTAAAGCATCAAATTCTTGGGTTTATTGGGGATAAGAAATTGCTTAATAATTACGAATATGGTTTTAGACAAGGTCTTAGTACTACGTCACACTTATTGCACTTGACAGATACTATTAGGGAAGCAATTGATATTGGTGGTGTTCTGGTTGGTCTGGATTTGTCTAAAGCCTTTGATCGTGTAGATTATGTTATGTTAATTGACAAATTGAAGAGCTCATTTTTATTTTCCTCTGCGTGTAAGCTGGTCTACTCATATTTACATGGTCGCTCTCAGTTCGTATCTTTTAATGGCAATGTTTCTAATATACTCAACATTAGCAGCGGAGTGCCACAGGGCTCTGTGTTGGGTCCTCTCCTTTTTATTTTATGTATTAATGACATAGAAAATAGCATTGTTAACAGATGTTGCTTCCCTCTTCTATATGCCGATGATATACATCTCGATGATATACATTAGCTGCAGATATAAATTTTACACTGGGAGCTGTGATCCGGTGGTTAGATAACAATAAATTTAGTGTGGATGTTTCCAAAACCAAAGCATTACTTTTTGGGCCATTGCGCAACAGCGCCTCTAGATTATTAATTTATATGAATGGTATCAGAATTGGGTTTGTCGATGAGATGAAGTGTCTCGGCGTAATTCTCGATCACAAGCTTGATTCATTTTGAGTCCCTATTTCCTAAAATTTTATTTACACTGCTTGAGAGAGAGAGACTAGAGAGACTATTTAATTTGGTAGTTCGATTTGTTTTTAGGTTGAATCGTCATGATCATATTTCGGAACATGCAATTCAGTTTTTGGGCATGCCGTTCAACTTATTTGTTAAACAACGTATTCTCATTTACTTTTACAAAATTTTTATCTCTGGTTCTCCAGAGTTTCTTTATCATAAGTTTATAACACAACTTATTCTGCCTCATTTTTCGTCTTCAGTTTTTGATCGGTCGTTCGTTGTGTGATACACGAACAGTGTATCCAGAATTTGGAACCAGCTTCCTATTCATTTGCGTAGCTTTTCATTTCCTCCTCATGTTTTCATACAGAGGTATTTAGAGTATGTTTTTCATCATTCGTAGTTCATTTATATATGCTTATAAGTAGGCGTTTACCATCTTTTTTAATCTGTAGAACAATATCTTTGTTGTTGGCTGGGGAACCATTCATTACTTTTTTCTATATATATTTATTTACTTTCTAAGTCTTTTGTACTTTTATAATATTAGTTTTAAAATAGTTTTAATTTTTGTTAAATATTTTTGTATTTAATGCGCAATATATATATAAACAATTGGCCTTATTGGCTTTTGTATTATGATGTTGAAATAAATGAAATGAAACGCTGTGAGATACAACGTTAGTTACTAGTATCTCGAAACGTCAATTAGACTGCCAGATTTATGGAGGGGATCAATGAACGACTGTCTCCAAGTCGAAGGGAAATATCCAAATCTCAACGAAGTATTAAATAATAACGTCAGAGGAATAGCCAAACCACTAGCACAGAATTTTAAAATTATACTTGGCACTCCATCGGGGCCAACACTATTTGGTCATTCTAGATCATTCAAACTTGATAAGACCAAGGGTATGTCAATAATTGGTATTTCTAATTGATTCAAAGCAGAAATATCATAGGGATAAGTGCTGTCGGATCGATAAGATCTATTAGAATATGTGCTCGAAAAGAAATTCGCAAAACAATCAGCAATAGCCTGGTCCTCAAAATATTCCAGCCATCCATTCTAATCCTAGTTGGTTTAGATGTGGATTTACGTTTCAAGTTAACAAAATCGTAGGAAGCTCTAGGGTTATCTCGAAAATTATTCTTCACCTTTTCCAAGTATAGTCTATAACATCTCTGAGATTCGACGTTATATCTCGACCTAGCAAAAGAGTATCTCACATAATCGGAATTCAATCCAGATTTCTTAAGCTTCTTAAAAAGCCTACTCCTCGAATTCTTCATTCTGGACAATTTAGCGTGAAATTCCACGAAGTGGGGTATACTAATTTGACGCGATCTCGGGTTAAAAAGTTGAATTCTAAATTATTGCTAACAATATTATCTTATTTCTTACATATTAATTTAGTTTTAAAAATAATAAAAAACGTCTAAGGTTTCATATTATTTGTCCAGTGTATCTGTCCAGCGTACTGATTAGACGAAACTAAATAATCTGGATGTAGTCCACAAAACTTTAGAGATTTTCCTAAGTGAGATGCTTGAGTTGCGTTGCCGTTAAAAGGTTTTTTCGTGTAAAACCCATTTTGACATGATCGGATTCTTTGAAGTTGTCATCAGTGGTCGAGTAAAAGGCTACTCCCGACACCCATTTACTCCGTCAATAGAAACGATTTTCTTTATCGTCTCAGCCGAATTTCGATTATTTAGCTTAACGAATAGTTAAATAAAACTATTTCAAATAAAAAATTAATAATGCACCTGTATTTTCAATATGAAAATATCTTTAACATAGAATAAAACAAGGCTATCATTGACCAGCTACGTTGTACTTGCCAGTATATTATCATGACCATAAAATTTTATATAACATTTTTGGTACTTTTCTTGTTTTTTCTCAAAATTTTATTGGGAGCAAATAAAATAACGGCACTTTTCCTGGCCATCAAAAAGAGAAACAAAATATCTAAAGTATTGTTAAAAATATCAGTAAATATTTACGTTTTCTACGAATTACGCTAATTTTCTAAGCAGTGAGTGGTGTATGAATAACTTTTGTGGCCACTGTAAATTGCATGGCGATTTCCATATTATTTTGTTAATATTGGTAATAAAGTTTAGGACAAAAAGTACTAAATATAATTTTAATCAATATATATTTGCATAAATTACAATGCTACAAGCTATTTTTTACACATTTCGAATTTTATATTTGTTTTATGGATTATGCTTAGCATCTACCATTATAAGTGTCATTTCAGACCAGCTGTGTCGTTAACCTCCGATGGCTTTTTAGTGGGTGGTGCTGGTTGTAAGAATCCCAGTCGAGCATTTGGTATCATTGTCCCAGGTTTGACAGTATTAAACGTCATTAAATTTCCGAACAAAACGTGTTGTATTATGGGGAACTTCGACAATATCTGTAAATTTTCAATATGAAAAATATGTAATTTAAAAGAAAGAACAAAATAATGGATCACAGCGCTTCGTCGTATTGATCTAAACATAATGAATAGTCCAGTGCAACCGCATAATATTTTACTGATCTTACCATGAAACACGTAGGCCAGAAGATATACAGGACTGTTCTGACTTACACATTGGATTCAAACCACTGACTACCAAACACCTAGGTTTTTAACCGATCATTTACACGATCTAAGAATAATTATTCGACATAAGAAGTTTCAAAGTCAGAGACCAATTTTACAACATAAAACCTCAGAAAAATCTGTGGTTTGAAATCAAAGTGGAAGTCAAATCAGACCTGATATTCTTTGGATTAATAACGTAAAGAGCAAAAATACTTGAAAATGAGTGCATTTTCATTGCTTCTAAATCTAACGTGCAAGAGAATTCTTCTCAAATGTAAATACATTTGTCACCAAAGATGACCTTCAAAAGGACTTTCAAAGGTGGTAAAGTAAAGTAAGCAAGTTATAAGAAAGTCATAAACCCAAGAAAAAAGTTAAAAAATGTCATCAGAGGTAGGGACGAATATGATTCGGAAAGTGAGTTGTGTTCTCATTTGTTTGGGAAAATCATTTACTTAAAGGGTCGGGGTGTTTTGTTGAAAAGTCGCTGCGAAGTCACCTGATGAAGGGTTTCAAAGGCCGGATATCATAATAGTGGTATTGTGTACCTATCGTGTAATCGTTCGGATATGAAGGTTATTGAGTGGCGGCGAATACGCAGTGTATTATTAGCTGCAAATCATAGATTTCGGATTAGGAATCGATACAATAAAGTCCAGGATTTTCTCCTGATTGGATGTTTAGTTTGTTATATGTTTACTTTAATATTTTTAGATACTTACTTTAAGAATAACCATTATTTCCATGAGATACTAATATTTTGTTTAATAATATTTTGGTTATACCGGCTGTTGATATTTGATCTGTAGCCGGTGTCCACCCTCTACTGCTTAGCGGCCATGGTTCGGACTGTGGTATGTACGTTGTCCCTACGTTATGGGGACGTGGCCCTCTCGATCGGAAGCCCCTTCCGCCTCTCACTCCCGCCCCCGTTGGGACCGTTCGAAAATAAAACTCCCAAATTTCATGCGCCAAATCACAACTTTAATGATTGAATTTTGCAAAGAACATTCCTATTAAGCATATTCTAAAAGATTTTGCCAATATCGAGGTTAATTTTAGCTGTGGAAGCATTTAAAGTTCATAAATGCTAAAATAGTTGCAAATTTCACCATAAGAGAGGTTATGTTATTGCGATGTATCTCGGAAACCATGTATCGTATTGAAATTTCATTTAGTTTTAGTTTTTTCGTTTGTATTTTTTTTTTTTGGTCTGTAATCAATATTTGATTTGAACTGGGATATTGTCCTGGCTCAAGACCATTTTGCATCTATATTTAATAGAATGCAAATTTATTTCGTAGAAAATAGGAGCTCTTGAGGTGTTCTTTTGCATTTAAAAAGGTGTAATTAAGTTTATGTTTTCCTTTTCAGACAGAGGTTTACCTGAAGGTTGTATTTATTCAGTATTGGTAGTAATATTGCCTGCCTCGGCATTTACAAATATTGTTAAACTTTTGTCTTCTTTATTCATTTTAAAAAGAATATTCTGCTTATAGCTGCCAATATCGATTTTATTACTGAAATGGTAAAACCTTCTAAACAAAAAATGAAGCAATACTTTCTTCGTTGTTCTCTGTTAATGTATTTAGGAAAATTTATTTATAGCCTACTTTAGGTATACAAGGTTTTCTGGCATGCTAGCGCATGTAAATATTGGGTCGATATTAATCTTAAGTTAAGCATAAAGCTATAATAGTCGTGTATCATCGATTAAAAAACAAGATAATTTTTATAAAAAAAAATTCGAAAATCGTATTTGGACGTTGGGCGTGGCACTGACAATTTTCATTTAATTGTGGACTCAAATGAAATCACTGGTAATGATTTGTATTCACATATATATTAAAATAAGAAATTTATGACGATTTTCATTTTAACTTTCATGGGAGGTGGGCGTGGTTGTGGGCGGATTTTAACAAAAAATTGTTTTTGATCTTATTTGACGATATAAGGTCCTAGCTCTATTCTTTCTAAATTTTGCCGCAGCTTGTATGCAAATATTCCACTACGCGGCGGTCCAATTCATCCCACAAATTTTCAATGGGATTCATGTCTGGGATTAAGGAGAAAGATGGAGAACTGTTGGACAGTTATAAAGAAGCCACTCCTGAAAAAAACGTGTTTTGTGTTTCGGATGAAAGCCCTGATAAAATTTGAAGTTGACATGAACACCTAGTTTTTCCGCGTTTGACTTTCTCTTAATATCCCCTAATAACATTCTTTAGTTAGAGTTCTGTTACGAAACACATTTAAAGTGTGGATTAGACAATTATACATACGTACAATTATACAATTATCGTACCGATTTGAATTAAACCGAAGTCGGTACAATCAATTGCAAGAGCAAACGATTTTTTAGTAAAATTGTTTTACGCTTTCAATTTATACTTTGAATTAAATATTTTACAGAAGCACAAATAATTTTATATTTTTACTTACATATATGAATAAAAATTTGTACACTATTTCTTCATTGAATTGCTAGTACATAAATTATACGTGTATGTGATCCTACACTGCATATGATTCTGTTCTGAACTTACCTCCTTTTGATACATTTTAACAAGACCGGAATTTATTTTCGACCAGGATGGCACTGCCGAAATGCTCCATAGTTGATATGAATGTTCAGCAAAATGACCAGTTTTTACCTATAAATAATAAGGTAATGTTACTACAATATATTAAGAAATGTAGATAATACAAACCTGCTTTATAAAATCTATGCAGGCAATGAATATGTAGTCACCTTTTAGAGAATTTACAATTTCCTCATCCATAAATTTGTCAGGAGAAATCGGACTTTGAACTGAAAAAGACGAAAAGGTAAGCATCTATGGACATTATCAATAAAAGTCTTACATGAGAGCTGAGCACTACCCCAAATAAATGGTACAAATTGATAGTCATCCAAAGACCAAACACCCTGACTTCCAGCCGGTTCCATCCTGTAGGTCTTTTGAAGACGTCGCACAAATGTCAAATAAGTGTTAAATAATCGCAGCGCACAAGCAACACTATCCTTTTCTTCTAAAATGCCTGCTTTAAACAACGAGCACAAAAAGAAAATGAACGAAAGTTCATGACCTGTTCCGTAGTCAATCCGAACGGAATTTCCAAATGATTCGGAGATGTAAAATCCTAGCTCTGCTACAAAAGAGCATTTCTCGGCAGGTAAACAGTTTTGCAACATTTGAAACACTTCCTACAAAGGGCCTCTATCACTTTCAAGCATTACATTCCAAATATCGAAATTTATCTTACATGGTTCATTTTGCGAGACCAGGTTCGGAAGGACTTATTTCCGAAACGCTGAGGTTGGTCGGTAGGCGGCGACTCGTCTACAATCACATTCAGCTTATCAAAGATCTCCAGTATTTGTTTCATCTGCATCGAAACATATATATCGTCCGTTATTTTTTTCCCCTGTATAGCAGTACTAATTCCATTAATGAAACCGATCAAATCGTGGTATGCCTCCGAATGGAGCCACTTGGAGATGTCCGACTCTGATTTTACCCGCTTTTCCGGCTGAGCTGAACCGGCCAATTCCACTTGAGCAGAAAACATATTTCAAACAGATCCTATTAATCAATGTAAGTATTCTTACGTGGTATATTTTTTGGGTCCTGCACTATCATATCCATTATTGGCGTGTGTAATATACTTGGTCGTATTTACAAATATACGCTTATATTTATTACGCAGAGAAACAAAATATTATATATTCATTCAACTTTATATTGACAGTTCTAAAGGTATATTCAGACTATCCCAATGGTCTTGCAATCTGCCAAAAAATATCAAAGATAATCGAAATAATAAATAAACATAGATAAAATAGTTGTAGTTGTAGCCAAGACCGCTAGGTGGCGAATGTGTAAAACGCACATTCTATTTCACTGAAAGTACATCCACTCAATTTTGTTCGCTCTTTCACTTAAAACTCTGAAAATTGAACGAAAACGGATGAAGTAAAAGTTAGTTCCTACACGCAAAGAAAAAATGTGAGAAATCATACAAGAAAAGCGTACAATTTACCTAAGTTTCTTAGGTTAAATACAACTCTAAAAGTTCTTTAGCAACTCATACAGGACACTTGGGTAATTTGGTACCAAAAAAATTACAGCCAGTTATAAAGGGTGTTTTTTATTGAGGTATAGAACTTCGAATTGAAATAAAACACAAGAAAATCGTTTTAATGTCCATCAATTTGGCTTTATTGGAAGGATAATTTTATGCCATTAATGTTTAAATATGATTTCGGGCATGTGGCCGCTGCGTCTGGCTCAAATATAGCCAATTCTACAGGTCCAATTTTCAACCACTTTTTCGAGCATATGGGGCCGTATGATGGCAATAACGCCACGAATGTTGGCTTCCAAGTCCCCTAACGTTTCTGGTTTGTTGGCGTAGACGAGCGACTTCACATATCCCCAAAGAAAATAATCCAATGGTGTCAAATCACACGATCTTGGTGGCCAATTGACAGGTCCATTCCGCGAAATTATGCGCTCATCGAATGTTTCCTTCAATAATTCGATTGTGACGTGCGCTGTGTGGCATGTAGCGCCGTCTTGTTGGAACCACAACTCATCCACATTCATGCCATCCAATTCGGGAACAAAATAGTCGGTTATCATGGCTCTATACCGGTCTCCATTAACGGTAATTGACTCTCCAGCATTATTTCGGAAGAAGTATGGCCCAATGACTCCACCAGCACATAGAGCACACCAAACAGTCAGTTTTTGTGGATGTAATGGCGTCTCAAGGGTCTCATGTGGATTCTCTTCACTCCAAATGCGGCAATTTTGCTTGTTGACGTAGCCATTCAACCAAAAATGAGCCTCATCACTGAACAAAATTTTGTGATGAAAATCAGCATCGAGATGAATCTCATTTTCGGCCCATACACCAAAATCACGACGCATTGCATGGTCTCGCGGCTTTAATTCTTGCACAAGCTGGATCTTGTAAGGTCGCAAGCCAAGATCTTTGCGCAAAATCTTCCATAAAGTTGATGGACAAAGCTCCAATTGCTGTGCACGGTGGCGAATCGATTCATTCGGGTCTGTTGTTGTTGTAGCCACGTATGTTGTAATATACAAAAATTTCTTCTGTTCCTTCATTCGAATCCTCTTCTAAATCCAGTTCAAGAAAATGGGCCACATCAATAGGATCGGTCCATAAGGATACTGGAGTCAGTGAGGTTGGCTTGGAGGGTTATAGGAAAAGATGGTTGGTATTATGTGGTCCTGTACCGCATGCAGGGCAGAGATCAGAGATAGATCAACTCTGTGAGTTGCAAATTTGGGTGACCCCTCCGATGACATCCCAGGAGGAACTGTTTAGTCAGCATCTCACAGTGGTATTTAACTGGGAGGATCTTGGTTTCCAGGTTGCTGTTGTCGTTGCTGCTGGTTTGTTGATTGGGCTGTTGTCTGTTGCGATGCTCAACAACAGTATTTTGTTGATCAATATAGTTGTTGTTGGTGTGGTGGTGGTTGTTACTGCCGTGGATGATGTTTCTGTTGTCATTACCCACATATTGTTTGTATGTTGCTGAGGCACAACCACCGCCACCCCTACAGCATGTAAACTGTCAATAATAAAAGGATTAAATTAATAATGACGAAAGAAACTTTTGAAAACACATACAGCCACACTTACCTTGTTATAATTGTACGTTTTTCGGCTTTCCCCAAACACGCACTGGCTTTGGTACCAATGGATAACAGAGACCCGCTGCTCTTTACATTACATAAATAAATTTTAATTTCACCATACTTACTTCTTCGTCTGTTGTTTCTTCTGCTCTTCTGTTGCCTTTGGTTTTCTTATAATTCTAATCGTCAAAATTCACTTTGACAAATTTATAGAAACCTTTGCTCATATACGTATTTTTGCAACTATGTGCTACAAAATTCATGAAAATAGCAATTTACATATTCATACTTACGCCATTATCCAACTAACTAATTAATTTAAACTAAGAAACTTGTGTAAATGCTACAAATTTCTAAATTGGGAAAAAGAACATGGTTGAATATTTTAAGGTACATAAGCACTGAACATCTACCAACACGCAAAGAAAAAAATGTGATAAATCATACAAGAAATGTAACTAAAATTGATATTAATAAATTAAAAGATTATTCAATCTTCATTTTGCGAGTGCAAAATAAATAAATTTTAATTTCATCATACTTCTTCGTCTGTTGTTTCTTCTGTTCTGTTGCTTTTAGTTTTCTTATAATTCTAATCGTCGAAATTCACTTTGACAAACTTATAGAAATCTTTGCTCATATACGTATTTTTGCAACTATGTGCTACAAAATTCATGAAATTGGCAACTTGCATTTCATACTTACACCATTATACAACGATATAATTAATTTCAACTAAGAAACTTGTGTAAATGCTACAAATTTCTAAATTGGGAAAAAGAACATGGTTGAATATTTTAAGGTACATAAGCACTGAACACCTAAAAAATCTTTAGCGGAGACGTATTGGAAGTTATTACAGATGCAAAAAGTAATACATGCAGCGGATTTTAAAAAACAAACAATGTCAACAAATTGTGGTATGTGAGATATGTTCTGCTAACTACTGAGAGCTAGCAATTGGAGCTTTAAAAAATTATTTTAGTTATGACCTCCACATAAAAGTTTTATATATTTGAGATGAAAAATCCCTATTTTTCGACTAAAATAAAAAACTGATCTTTTTTTCCTACACAAAAAATGTGAAAAATCATGCAAAAACAGAGTACAACAACAAATTAAGTTTCTTAGATGAAATACAACTTTAGAAGTTCTTTGGTAACTCATACAGAACACTTGGGTAATTTGGTACCAAAAAAAACTACTGACATTTATATAATAAAATTTTGTAAAATCACCTTGTACGTTTTGGCTGTATTTCAAAGCACTTCGTTCTGTTAAACCATTAATACATACAAATGAAGAAATAAATCAACTAATTGCCACAATAAAAAACCCAATCAATTGGAAATTTTTACCATTTTCCATGTTTCATTTATGCAATTTTTAATGTTTTTTACTAAATTGAATAAAATAAATAACCAAGAATCATTTAATTAGTATTCTATTTTCCTCCCAAATAAAAACGCAGATGGATTTAATCAAAATCAAAAACATATTTATTTACATTAAAAAAGGAAGGCTTATCAAAGAAGAGATTTAAAGAATATCCCACTACAACATCAATAGTATACCAAAAGACGTCACAGACGCAGGTACAAACACGCCGCTCAATAGTTTCTTTATAATTTTAGATGGGACGAGGTGAACCATGTCACAGTCACGAACGTCTGACTGCTGTTACAAGCCTTATAATTGTGTCGCCTTTGTGAAAAACATACAAATTGGACCATATTGCTTATTGGAAGTTTCGAGTTCAGCACCTAAAGAGAAAATTTAAAAAAAAAATCACAAAACACACACTTAACATATTATTTATTCGAATAAAGTCCTTTGCCCCTTTGTTTTTCTATTCCTGTTGTACCTTTTTGTCTAAAATGCTTAAAAATAATATATTTATAAACATTTTGTACATTTGGACAACTTACCTTGTAGAAGTTGAAAAATGTAATAAAATTTTGTTCTGTTGTTGCGCACAGTTATATATTTTGGCAAGTATCTGCTACGAAATTCATAAAATGGCAACTTACATATTCACACTTACACCATTATCCAACTAACTAATTAATTTTAACAAAGAAACTTGTGTAAAAGCTACAAATTTCTAAATTGGGATGAAAAACGTGGTGGAATATTTTAAGGTACATAAGCACTGAACACCTACCGAGTAAACTTAGTTATTTATATAAAATTTAGCATTTACTTGTATGATTTCTGTCAACTCTATATAAAAAAGATTTTCAGAGTTGAATTAGGTATTTTTAAACAAGTTTTTTCTGTGGGTATTGAAAATTATAATGTGACTTTATTGTATTGAAACTTCGTAGCTTACCAGAACGATCATAATAAACGGTCGCCATCTTCAGCGGACCAAACTTGGTAATAACTCATTGGTATCAGAATCAATCCAATTTATGCTTCTTCGCCACAGTTAAATCTGAATTTTTGCGTCAGAAGATATTATTTCCAGAACAGTTTCACCGAGAAAAGTCAGTATAATACTATAATAACATATGTTTTTCATTGATATTACATGTGATTTAAATCGAACTTAAAGATAAATAACCCCCTCAAAACTGGACATATTTGTTTAATTTTTAATATAATTTCACTAAATTAACCAGAACATACACGCAAAGAATAAGATGTGAGAAATCATGCACTGGGCAAATTGGAACTAAAAAAAAACGATGTACAGAAAAACTTTGTAAAATGCCATTTTGTGCTATCAATATTTTTCCAAGTACTTAATTTTCTTAAATAATTCAAATTTTTGCAAAGATTTATAGTTTTTTACTAAATATACTAAATATTCGACCAAAGTTACTCCTGCTCATGTTACCTACAATTTGTCGGTCATGTTTTTATGCGAAAATTCCACCCACTTCATCGACGTCGTTACAAATATCCCTATTTTTATACCCCTTTTTCACGCTGTAATTAAAATTGAAAAAAGGGACAAATCTTCGTTTTGCGAACGTTTCTCCTTCGTCTGTTGTTACTTCTGGGGCCGAATTACGGCATTTGTGATCGAGTGAGTTTTCGTTTCGTACAAAATTTCGTCACGTATCGAATGAGCTGATTATGGCAGTCGATTGCCCACGTATTAAAATTAATAAAAAAAAGTAAAAGATTTTGCCTGTTGTAATAGAATTAAAACATATATTTTAGGAAGAAGGTGAAGATAAAAATAAATAAAAAATGTCTACTTTGTTGCTTTTGGCCTTATTTTATTCTGATTCTGAGGAGGCAAATAATACCATTCGTATAAGAAAGAAACTTCACGACAAAAGTGACTTTGCTAGCTAAAGCGTAAGTTTCAAATAGGCACCTTTGTAATTAATTTAACCAATTTACTTATAGATTTATTAAGGTTTTGGACGAAGAAGCATTTAACTATATTTTATCCGAGTTTTATCATCAGTGCCGCCAAAACTGCAGTTAGCAGCCAGTGGAGGATTCTAACATAAGATAGGAAATGATTTTTTGGTGGGAATGTCTCAAAGCGCAAATAATAGGGGTTTTTCTTTAAGACTGGATAAATACGCTGCGATAACAAAAATCTAAATAAAGAGTTAAAATTTCACTCAAAATAAAAAATTCTTTTTTAAATTTGTCGCCAACAGCAGTATCAATGTGTGTATGAAAACAAATTAAAAAAATATTTTTATGTTAAAAATATTGAACTTAGCCTGGATAATTATCCAGCGTAAGTCAAATTTATGTTTTTGTTATCACGACTTAAAGAAAAACAGCCCTAATGTTGTTAATGCAATGGAAGCTAAGCCGTGTCCAAATTTATAACATTTTTACCCAATCAATCATCCGAGTGTATGGAATGTTTTGTAGACAAATATAAACTCCCAGTAAGTAGCTATATTTCAACATATGCTTCACCTTGTAATGAAAACATTTCATTTGTATTAATTGGGTGTGTAGACGGCACGCATTTCGGACTGAAAAAGCCAACAGCAAATGAACACATGTTCTTTAACAGAAAAGGAATCCATAGCCTTAACTGTATGGTAGTAAGTTAAATGTATAACAAAAACCTAACAATTTTATTTTCAAAATTCTAACTGCCATATTAAAAAAATATCAAATGTTTGAAGTATGTTTTTACATTTCCCTGGGGATCATTTCCCTGTAAATTACAAGAAAAAGTATGAAGAAAATATTTTTCGTTCGCGGTTTACCTCACGAGTAACATCTCGATTGCAAGCACTCGGTTACATACTCGTTACCGTAAGCAATCATCTCAAATATCGATATCTCGAACGACGAGCAATTTCACTCGATCACGAATGCCGTAATTCGGCCCCTGTTCTGTTGCTTTTGTTTTTTATCGTCGATAATCTCAAATAGCACTCACAAAAAACATTCCTGAAATTGTAGTATGGTCGCAAAATATTTTTGTATATACGTATGAAAATACGACAGTTTGGGATACCTTGTGAAACCCCTAAATGAACAAAAAAACTTTGTAGTTTAAATTAAATTTAAGTTGGACCCTAAAAGTTATAAATATCTAAATTGGGAAAACAACATGGAGGAATATATTAAAGAGGAGGCTGAACTTTCCGGCTAGACAAAATCTATGTATGGCTAGATGAAAAATAAATCGCTAGATTTGCCGGAAATGGTTAACTTGGCAACACTGACATGTACATAATGTCGCCTGATTTTCAGCTACATACAAAATAAATATATGTTTGCCGTTTACGTGCTATTAGAAAGTCATAACTCAAAAAACGAGTTTGAATACGACGATCGTTTGACGTTTTCAATTTGCGTAAATAACGCGAGTTTCGTTAAGTAATTTGGGCCAACGAAAAGTCGTTACTATAAAGAACATTTTGTAGAACCCCGCTCAAAAATGACAAATCTTAATTAATGACGGTCTTCTCGCAAATAAGCGATATGTATGTATATAGTATGGACAACAGGTCGTTTTGCTGAAAAATCATACAAATTTTAGATTTGCTGCTGTCAAACACTAGGCCTGTTCGATTGGGCTTACTTGCTTAATGTTTGTATGGAATTTACTTTACCAGACACTACTCCCTTAGTGTTGTTGCCAGATTTTTACCAATTGTGCCACCTTATCAAGTCTCTTGATTGCTAGCCTAATAGAACAGGTCTAATAAAGGGAATAGAGGTAGCGAAGAACAATTAATGCCTTGCAAGCGATGATAGGCACAGTTAAATTTACTTAGGCGGAAATTTAAATAAAACTGAACATAGCTAAAAATACGAAGGCGATTTAACCGTTTTACTGTCCAAGTTTGAAGTTTTTTTAACTGATGGACAATGATCTATGTAGTTTTGTTTGAACTGATGGAACATAAAGTGATTTAATGTTCTGAGTGTGTAGAGAATGTTTTTCAAATAAGACCTGAACATTTGTATAAGAAAAAAAATTTATTTCCGGAATATAAAATGATAAAATATTATTTTTTTTTAAATATTACCAAGGACGTACGCTATATTCATATTTGGGAGGGGACAGTCAAATGGTTAATAAATTAAGATTGTTAAAATATGGAAGTAATACAATTCCAAAAATTTGAATTTCTATAATCAATTAAGCTATTCAAAGTTTATCTGATCAAAAATAAACGAAACGAAAATATATGGCGTTTTTAAAACTGAATCGTCATTATAAATCAAACAAAAAAATATACGATCCAATGTACATATTTCTAAAAAGCTTTATATACCCTACAACATGATATTTACACAATTAGACATAAGTTTGGAAGACACTATTGTGCGAACATTGCCGAGAAGATGGCGTTGCAATTCTTTCTCTAAGTTCTTTTACTTACAAATGAACTAACTTTGCGAATAATTACCAGATCACAAATTCAGACCAATTAGTGCCAATTTTGATTTTAATTTTTAAATTATTAATTAAAACAAAGTTTTTTGACATTTTTACAAAAATCCTATTTTTATTACAAATATTAAAATATGTGTCCCATGGAAATATTACCGAAATTATTTTAAGCATGAATCTTATTATTAACACAATACATTTAATAAATAAAGGATTTTACTTCTCAAAACCCTAAATAAAACAAAAATGTTTTGTGTGAGATCAAGAGAACTACAATTTCATTCTAACGAATTTGAAACATTTGGCTAAACATATTTTAGATTTTCTGTGAAATAAACTCGTCAAAGTCAAATTCTTATCAGAAATATCTTTAGAGAACCAAAGACACAAAATCGTGATATCTGAGATTTCGTGCGATACTTACATATATCGAAGCGAATTACAGAATGTGCCTAAGGAAACATTTCTCACCGTGCGAAATTCTAACAGATACTCACCATTCTGCATTGAATTTCCACACTAATGTTGCGGTTCTATCTGTCATCACTGTTCACACTTCTGTAAGGTACAGAAAAGCCAAATAAATATTCCCCAACATTTTCAATTTCGCACATATGTATGTATGCCATCGCTAATTTTAAATTTAAATCTAACTTAGAGATAAATAACCGCCCAAAAACTGGACATAAATCTTATTAAAAATGCAAACTTCATTTTTCACAACAAAACAGTGAGGTCCATATATGATTTATAAAAAAAAATTCTCACCGAAATGCACATAATGGCATACGGACTTATTCTATTTGTTTCACTTTAGATGGTATCGTCTGGTCGACCACAACCGAAAAATTTTCTCTCGATGCTAAGGTGCCTAAATATATATATTTTTTTTTGAATTAGTGTATTTTTGGTAGTTGTCTGAAAGGGATGTTCTTCTTATTACCTTCCTAGTTAGTTGTGCACCAACATACGTGGATTCTCTTATGACTGCTGTTATATTTACGAAAGAAGGAAATAGTTGAGAAGTGTATGGAGATAAATGAACTTTTAAAAATAATTATTTCTGGAACTCACAAAATGAAGTGACGTAATTATCTTCTCAATAAAATAACATTCAAGTTGAAAGTGCTCACAAATAAAAGCTTTTAATATGCAATTATAAATAAATGTCAAAGAGAAAATAAGAAGACTTGTTTACAAACAATAATTAACTAAAAATATAAGGCGAGAGAAATATTTTTCGACAGAAAGAGGGAGGGAGAGATACGATCATTGTTTCAAAGACATGCCTAAGAAATGCACTGTGCGTTCGCTGAGCGATAATTCTTTGGGAGAATTGGCAAATCTAATTGTATCGACGCTGGGATATGCGAAATATGGTGCCGATGTTGAGATGGACGTTAATATCGTTATGGTTGAAATCAACGAGTACCTGGAGATGGCTGGAGCAACATCCAATATATATCAAGACTTATTACGGGTCACCCTCAGTTCAGACTATTTGGATGCAAACATGCGTTTTACATGTTTGCAAATGTTGCTAAATTGTGGAGTATCTTTTCTGGTAACCGAGGTCTTCCCCTTTTCATACTACGAGAAAATATTGCAAGTCATAGCCGCCCAGGGGACGGGCCTTCGTGTGCTTAACTTAAAAGGAGTTTGGGTGAAGGAGGAGCACATGTTTTACATGTTTGAAATAATTAAAAAGTGTCAATATCTGACAAAACTCTACGTGCCTTATATTGCAAACGATGATTTGTTGGAAGTTATTGCTAAGCATTGTAAGTATCTCCAGGTACTAGATATGTCAGGCGAAACAGATATTACCGAAATTGGAATTGAATGTCTAAGCAAAGGTGTATGTGCAGAACGATTAACCATAATCGACGTGGGGATGATGGGGGAGGAGAACATTTGTTACTCGGACATTGCACTCATATTGGAGCATTGTCCGAATGTTGAGACACTTTCGACCTACTCCTTTGTCGGGCCAGCGCTAAAATTTGTTCATGACAACATTGATGAGAATTTCAAATGCAAACTGAAATACCTTCATGATACATCGTCGGATAAGGAGACGTTGGGCGTGATTGTTAAAACATGCCCATATCTACAATCACTATATTTGGATACACCTAAAGCGGGCTGCTTAAGTACACTTTCAAATACGTTTTTACGCAAACTCAAAATCTACAAATTCTCATCCTCCGAATTGTTAAGTCTATTAGAAAATACAGGTCGATATTTGGATCATCTTACAATGATAAAGGGCAACGGTGATATGGAATTGAGTAAATTGGCCCTGATGTGTCCAGGACTCATCGATTTAGATTGCTATATGATGGATGGGCTAACATATTTAAATCCAAATCAATATCGCTTTAGTCGTCTTGAAGGACTCGAGATGTTAAGCAGCCCAATCTCAAACACAGCTCTAAAGACACTTATTTGCAACACGACACAGTTAAAAAGACTAGCAGTCGACAGTATATCATTTAATGACGATGAAATTGTGAGGTAAACATTTTCATTTTATTCCAATTAAAATATTTTCAAGAACTTCCATTTAACAGCATTTTTATTCAGCATGACTTCAATGCACTAGAGGATGTTTGGTTTACCTTAGCACCAAATTTGACAGTTCAATCAATACAGGTAAATTTACTAGCCAGCTGCTCAAAACGTCATTTAAAATCGTGTAAAGCCTTGCATTAAATTTAAATTATATATCAAAGCGTATTCATGGTAAGAAATTCGGAAATACAGACAATAACATAACATACCTCTAAAATATTGAAGCTACAGAAGGGGTTGTAATTTCAAAATCAAAAGATATATACATATAAATAGTTTAACGTAAATCATCAGGTGAATATAGAGATATTTCCTTTCTTCTTGTGGCACTACGTCTAGGACCCCCAGTACGGCTTACAGTTGGAATTTCTTATTGCGGTGGGTGTGTTACAATTGGGGTTTGCATCCCGTGATTTTTACATATTTCTCGCACATTTTTTCACCACATTTTCATTATAAAATTGTAAAAGTACCAAAATAATTTAACAAAGATCACTTTAAATTCTACCTTGAATATGGCAAGGATAACAAGCTGCGATAACAAAAATTTAATTTTTGTTAATATTTTTCACAAATTTTCAAAAAAAAAATATTTTGTGTTAACTCTTTTGAACTTAGCATCGATATCCATCTAACTTATCCAGGCTAAGTCCAAATTTTTTTTCCAAATTTAACACATTTTTTTATTTTGGTTTCAAACACTCATTGATATTGCTTTTGTCGACAATTTTAAAATTTTAAATAATAATTTTGAGTGCAATTTTAAAATTTTATTTTAATTTTTGCTATCGCAGCTTAGTTAACCAGTCTTAAAGAAAAACAGCCACAATATCTGTTGAGAAATCGTACAGGGTTATATACAATTTTATAATAAACTAGTTGAACCCCGCCCGCTTCGCCAGGCAAAAATAAAAACAAACGGTAAAATTACAATCTGGTTTCATATTGATTTTTCTCCTGATCGGTAATATATGTACCAATTATAATTAAGGTACTTCCCTGAGATACTAAAGAAATGGATATGTTCCATGGAGAACGTTAGTTTACGGCGAATAATGGAAGAAATGTCAAAAATCAAATTGATTTTTTGTTAAGTGTGATTCTCCTCCTTTCCATTACCTAAAAAACTTCATTCGTAAGAAGAAATTACATTACAATCAAAACACATAGAAAATCAATCAAAATTTTCACTAATCAAACAACACAAAAACTAAAAAAATCTATAATATAAAAGAGTTGCGTTACTGACTGACTGACTGACTGACTGACTGACTGACTGACTGACTGACTGACTGACTGACTGACTGACTGACTGACTGACTGACTGACTGACTGACTTATCATTGACCAGCCCCCAGACCAAACGGCTGAAGCCAGGGTCATGAAATTTTCAGGGTAGTTCCCAAATATGACGTAGACGTCGACTAAGAAAGGGTTTTACGAAATTCGTACTTTTAGGGGATAAAATGGCCCAAAAAGGGATAAACATCGAACCTTCGTCCTGACTAAACGGCAGTAGCTATAAACATGAAATTCGGTGAGTTCCTTGCAATGACCATGCAGACGAGCTACAAATAGGGATTTTTCAAAATTTGTACTTTTAAGGGACGAGCGGGACAAAAAGGGATAAAAATGGTACCAACTAAAGTATTACAGCAAGAATCGTGAAATTTGGTACGTAAAATCCTCTGACCATATAGAAACGAAGTAAAATTGGATTTTGTACTTTTAAGGGACGAGCGGGACAAAAAGGGATAAAAATGGTACCAACTAAAGTATTACAGCAAGAATCGTGAAATTTGGTACGTAAAATCCTCTGACCATATAGAAACGAAGTAAAATTGGATTTTTCAAAATATGTACTTTTAAGGGGCAAGCGGGACAAAAAGGGATAAAAATGGTACCAACTAAAGTATTACAGCTAGAATCGTGAAATTTGGTATGTAAATTCCTCTGACCATATAGAAACGAAGTAAAATTGGATTTTTCGAAATTTGTACTTTTAAGTGGTAAGCGGGACAAAAAGGGATAAAAATGGTACCAACTAAAGTATTACAGCTAGAAACGTGAAATTTGGTATGTAAATTCCTCTCACCATATAGAAACGAAGTAAAATTGGATTTTTCGAAATTTGTACTTTTAATGGGCAAGCGGGACAAAAAGGGATAAAAATAGTACCAACTTAAGTATTACAGCTAGAAACGTGAAATTTGGTATGTAAATTCCTCTCACCATATAGAAACGAAGTAATATTGGATTTTTCGAAATTTGCACTTATAAGAGGTGCGCGGGATAAAAATGGTACCAACTAAAGTATTACAGCTAGAATCGTGAAATTTGGTACGTAAAATCCTCTGACCATATAGAAACGAAGTAAAATTGGATTTTTCAAAATTTGTACTTTTAAGGGGCAAGCGGGACAAAAAGGGATAAAAATGGTACCAACTAAAGTATTACAGCTAGAATCGTGAAATTTGGTATGTAAATTCCTCTGACCATATAGAAACGAAGTAAAATTGGATTTTTCGAAATTTGTACTTTTAAGTGGTAAGCGGGACAAAAAGGGATAAAAATGGTACCAACTAAAGTATTACAGCTAGAATCGTGAAATTTGGTACGTAAAATGCTCTGACCATATAGAAACGAAGTAAAATTGGATTTTTCGAAATTTGTACTTTTAAGGGGCAAGAGGGACAAAAAGGGATAAAAATAGTACCAACTAAATTATTACAGCTAGAAACGTGAAATTTGGTATGTAAATTCCTCTCACCATATAGAAACGAAGTAAAATTGGATTTTTCGAAATTTGTACTTTTAAGTGGTAAGCGGGACAAAAAGGGATAAAAATGGTACCAACTAAAGTATTACAGCTAGAATCGTGAAATTTGGTACGTAAAATGCTCTGACCATATAGAAACGAAGTAAAATTGGATTTTTCGAAATTTGTACTTTTAAGGGGCAAGAGGGACAAAAAGGGATAAAAATAGTACCAACTAAATTATTACAGCTAGAATCGTGAAATTTGGTACGTAAAATGCTCTGACCATATAGAAACGAAGTAAAATTGGATTTTTCGAAATTTGTACTTTTAAGTGGTAAGCGGGACAAAAAGGGATAAAAATGGTACCAACTAAAGTATTACAGCTAGAAACGTGAAATTTGGTATGTAAATTCCTCTCACCATATAGAAACGAAGTAAAATTGGATTTTTCGAAATTTGCACTTATAAGGGGTGCGCGGGACAAAAAGGGATAAAAATGGTACCAACTAAAGTATTACAGCTAGAATCGTGAAATTTGGTACGTAAAGTCCTCTGACATATAGAAACGAAGTAAAATTGGATTTTTCGAAATTTGTACTTTTAAGGGGCAAGTGGGACAAAAAGGGATAAGAATGGTACCAACTAAAGTATTACAGCTAGAATCGTGAAATTTGGTATGTAAATTCCTCTGACCATATAGAAACGAAGTAAAATTGGATTTTTCGAAATATGTACTTTTAAGGGGCAAGCGGGACAAAAAGGGGTAAAAATGGTACTAACTAAAGTATTACAGCTAGAATCGTGAAATTTGGTAAATTCCTCTGAAACCAAGTAAAACTGGATTTTTCGAAATTTGTACTTTTAAGGGGCGAGCGGGGCAAAAATGGTACCAACTAAAGTATTACAGCTAGAAACGTGAAATTTGGTATGTAAATGCCTCTCACCATATAGAAACGAAGTAAAATTGGATTTTTCGAAATTTGTACTTTTAAGGGGCAAGTGGGACAAAAAGGGATAAAAATGGTACCAACTAAAGTATTACAGCTAGAATCGTGAAATTTGGTATGTAAATTCCTCTGACCATATAGAAACGAAGTAAAATTGGATTTTTGTACTTTTAGGGGGTGCGCGGGAAAAAGGGATAAAAGTTGTACGAATTTAAGTATTGCAGCTATAGTCGTAGAACGTAGAAGTGCAAATCTAAATAAATTTTTCGAAATTTGTACTTATTATGGGTGTGCGAGACAAAAAGGGGATACAAATTATACCAACTAAATTATTATAGTAGAAGCGCAGTATAATTGAATTGTTCGAAATTTGTACTTTTTAGGTGGTAGGCGGGACAAAAAGGGTTCCAATTTAAGAATTGCAGCTATAGTCGGGAAATTTGGAGTGTAAACTGTGTGTAAAGCGCAATCTAAATGGATTTTTTGAAATTTTCTTATAGGGGTGAACCACAAGGGATAAAAGTAGTACCAACTAAAGTATTGACCAACTAAAGTATTGAAGCGCAAATCTAAACGAATTTTTCAAATTTTTTACTTATAAACAATGAGCGGGATAAAAATAGTATCAACTAAAATATTTCAGCTATAGTCGTGAAATTTTGTGTTTAAATTTCTCTGACAACGTAGACTTGCAACATAAATGGATTTCTCGAAATTTGTACTTTTAAGTTGCGAGCGTGACAAAAAGGGATAAAAATGGTACCAACTTTAGTATTACAGCTAGAATCGTGAAATTTAGTGTGTAAATTCCTCTGACCATATAGAAGCGCAGTAGTTTGATTTTTCGAAATTTGTACATTTAAGGGGTGCGCGGGACGAAAAGGGATAAAAATGCTGTACAATCATTTTATTACGTAAGCGCGGAATATAAATGAATATTTCAAAATTTGTACTTAAAAGGGCGGATACGGGACAACAAGGAATAAATGTGTTACCAAAAAAAGTAAAGTATTTTTAGGGGAAGCAAAAACACATTTTACCTATAGTGATTTTTCAAAATGTGTACTTTTTGGGAAAGAAGTGCTAAAAGTTATAAACTGGCTGGCTGAATCTAGAAACATGAGATCGAGGATATAAATGGTTATAATATTTTGTTCAAAACTTGGTATAAAATGATAAGAATTATACATACGAAGGAGTTCAGCTAAAATAGTGCATATCGACAAGTACATTACTTTGACTGTGTGTGAGTGCTAGCTAATAGGAGGTTTCCAAATTACTATTTTAGATTTATCTATATCCACCAAAAGAAAATTAAATAAATACTATCCGAAAACAGAGACGGATAAAATTAACAAATAACTGGCTTTTCGCGTGCGAAGCAGCGGGTACTGCTAGTAATATAGTATCCGCTTTCTTGTCTTTCTAAGTCGTCTGTTGACGTATGAATATCCAAAGAAAACGTATGAATATCCAAACTAAGAAAATCCAAAGAAAACGTGTAATTTTACAAAATTCAAACCAAAAATGCCCCAATTTTCAAATCCCGCCCATTTGTATATTGTCTAAGCAGGTTACAACTAAATTAACTCACACAACAATATAGGAATCTCGGTGTCGAATGTACACTAAAACCGGTTTTAATTTCATATGGTCACGACCACTTTCCGCCCATCTTTGCACAACTATTTACACTGGATCAACTCTATGACACTCTAGGTGTCATAGAACTGACCATATTCGATAATATGTTTAAACTTCGTATGGGAGGTACCATGCCCACTTTACCAATAACACCCATTTTTTGCACACCTACGCACATTGATGCTAGATGCACTCACACAAAATTTCAGTATTGTATATGTCATAGAACGGAATATATTCGAAAATGGGTTTTAACTTCGTATGGGAGGTGCCACAACCACTTTCCCAATACAGCCCATTTTTAGCACAACTACGCACATTGATGCTAGATGTACTTACACAAAATTTGAGCACTCTTGGTGTCATCGTATGGGAAGTGCCACGCCCACTATTCCAATACCGCCCATTTTTGGCACAACTACGCACATTGATGCTGGATGCACTCAGACAAGATTTCAGTATTGTATCTGTCATAGAACGGCATATATCCGAAAATGGGTTTTAACTTTGTATGGGAGGTGCCACGCCCACTGAAAATATCAAAAATTTATATAGCCTATTTTGAAAATTTCAAGAAGATCGGTTCTGTAGTTTAGGCTGCTATAAAGAACAAACTAACATACAAACACAGATTCATTTATATACATATATATATATATATATATATATATATATATACATATATATATATATATATATATATATATACATATACATATATATATATATATATATATATATATATATATATATATATATGTATATAAATGAATCTGTTTGTATGGTTCTGTAGTTTAGGCTGCTATAAAGAACAAACTAACATACAAACACAGATTCATTTATATACATATATATATATATATATATAAATTAAAAAAGACAATATTGCTAAATTTAAATTTTGGTTTTCGAAGCTGCATAAAAGGGAACTTATAATTTAAGTTAATTAATAATACATCTCTCGAGTGTGCAATATCATTCTCTATCGCTCTCGCTTTCTCAAATAAAATTAGAAACAGACTATCTGATGAGTCCATAAATGTGTTGTCTGCTTTAAAAAGTTTTAATTTGAAAAATATGCTTGCAGATATATGTTTAATTATTTTTCATTCTTAAAAAAGGTAGCTTTCATTTTTTATTCATTTATAGGTTAGGTTAGGATGCCGGTCAGTTGTGGGCACAACCGACGACTTCACTCGGTCCACTGTGATTAATAAAAGGATTTAAGAGGTAGGGTGAAGAAATTTATGATGAGTGAAAGGAAAGGTGGGATTTCTCATGTTTCAGTCTGTATTCCCTTTGATTCTTTTAAACCAGAAGGATTTCTCTACAAATCTGATGATGTGATAAATCCCTTAAAACTTGATTTCAATATGTTTCTTATGCGAAATATAATAATTTACTTGGTAAAAGTTCGAATGTCTTATTCGGAAAAAAGTTTTTATACAGCAAACAATATTTTTTGATTTTACTCGTATCACATTTCGAAGCGATTAGAGCGGAGTCTTTGTCGATGTTTATTCACCAGATATGTTGTCTGCAATAATTTTGAAGACATTTAGTATAATTAGACGAACATGATCAGTGTGAAGACACAGGATATCACTTTGGATAATGACTGTCTTCCATTGAAATATTGCTTAATATGTACATGTTTTAATTGGTCAGGCCAACCTTATTCTACATAGCGGCGCACAAGGCTAAAAACTTCGTCTTCTTCAGATAATTTTCAGTTTAATCGGGGATGATAGAAAAATCGTCGAAAATTATGCTATAACATGCTTCTTCTTGATCAATTGCAGAGAATAAGCGCGTTTTGCAATATCGAATATCAAAAGTGTTAGCCATGAGAGTGATTGTCCAGTGTTGCAATGTGTGTAGGGTTTGGGGTTTCCCGGACTTTTTTCATTTCCCGGGAAAACGGGAATGGAAAGTTTCAAATAAAATAATAAAATACCGCAGGATATATTTCTATTCATATTTGATTTCTCTTGAAAGTTTCCAGATGAAAAATGTTAAATGTATCCGAATTTTTAACAATTTCTTACTGGTTTCATATGTATAGTAAATTGTTATTTAAGAAGATTTTCACCTTTTATTTTTCGATTCTTCTAAGAAAACAAGAAATTTAAAGTATAACCAGCACGACATTAAGTATTGGCATTATGTCAGCCATAGTATTGTCGGTATGATATTTTTGTTTCACAATAAAGATCTTGCACATATACTCACAAAAAATTTGTATTCCCCTAGCTGGGTGGGTTTCGCAAAAAATGGGTACTTAGCGAATTTAAAATGTTCTGTTTGTAGTAATAAACAAATACCCATTATTATTGTCAGTAATGTAAATATATGAATTTGAAATATATCTCAAATTTCTAATTTATATTGTAAATGTAAATTAATGCTCAAAATAATCAATAAAATATTTATTTAATATTTCCCGTATTCCCGGGAAATCAAAAATTTTTTCCCGGGAATTCCCGTCCCAATTTTTCCGGGAATTCCCGGGAAAAACGATTCGGAAATTCTCGGACCCCAAACCCTAAATGTGTGATCAGTCATTATTGGCAACTGTTTGTTTGGATTGAATATAATCACCAAAGGCATCAGTTATCAATACATTTTTTCCATAGATATATAAGTGAAAACGCAAGTCCTTCGTTCTCAATTTGGCAGAACTTCACTTGATGCTGATCCAATGCTTTTGAGGCAAATCCAATTTGTCTTTCAGTTCGATCTGGATACTGATGAGAGATAAGTAAATTGTACTTCACTTTTACGAAGATCGTTGATTGGAGAGTTGGTATTTGATAAATTGGGGACAACATTATGGTAATAATACCCATAAACTCTTCCAATTCCTCAATGTATGTAGGATGCTTAATTCTTTTGACGACTGCAACTCCTCATGTGGTAGAATCCCTTGCGCACGGATTTTTCGATAGGTGATCTTCTCTTGTTAAAACTGGCATTGTTGTTGCATGGATTTGATGGATTTTAAGCACTTTTCAAGTCGTTCAAAATGTTCAGCTAAGGATGGAGCTGATATAATTATATCGTCAATATAATTAGCACAAACATCAGTACCATAAAGAAGTTCTTCAATTTATTTTTCAAAAAAATAGCTGTAACGCTAGCGATGGCATACACTCAAAAGAATTTGACTTAAAAACAGCAGAAAAGTCTGTTGAAAAAGAGAAACCAGACTTGCTGCTGAAATAGAAATAGTTTTTAGCAGACTTTTTTCCTGCTGTTACAGCAAACAATTGTAGCTGTTTCAGCAGCATGTTTCTGCTATTGAATAGAATCAAATTATTTCCATACGAATTACGCAACCTATCTCCTTTTTCACAAATAAACACATATCCAAATTTTATTTTCAATTAGTTTTTATTATAGTATAAATTATAATTATTTGACATTAATTAAATTGTACATATATTCTTCCTCCGCTAAATACAAAAAGTAATGTCAAGTTAGTACTAAACTTACAGTTGAATAGAACAAACTTCAGTTTGTTTTTAACGGCACTTATACAAAATAAAAATTGATTCAATAAACACTGGCTGGTCTCACGAAATCGTCAAGTAGTGCCTATGGCACCGTTTTGATAAAGGTTTATCCAGATTCGTTCTAACACCACAATTTTTACTCTTTTTTATTATCCGCTGTATGTATTACTTTTTTGTATCTGCACTAACTTCGTATACGTCTCCGCTAGAAGGTTGATTAACAGCGCCTGGTTGTAAAGATTGCTTTGAAAAATGTGGAATAATTGCTAAAGACGCTGCGTTGACGGAATATCCTTATAACCTTATTCATTACGACCCACTAATATATCGGACTCCACAATTAGTTCGCGCAATTTGGTAAACATTTTAGTTCCAGCTGAGAAACTGTCTGCAATAAATGGAAACATTTGATTAGATACATGTAATTTATTCAATGAAATGTCCCTTTTGATATTTCTTTCGAATTTTATTTGCGGTCTTTTGTCTCACATTAGGTAAAATTGTTTGCTTTAGTAAAATAAATATTTACAACAAATTCAATGAACAACATTGTCTAACAAATACAAATACTTACCTTGTAATCCCATGGAAAGCTTTCGTTTCTTTTGGCAGTAACTTTATGCATTTTTTTCTTATCCACTCACTTTATTATTTATTCTTGTTCTTTTTTTTTTGGTTTTAGGGTGTTTCACTGTTTAATAGCATAGATCGTCGGATCGAGTGTGCGTCGATAGCTATGTTATATCATTTTAAAGGTGTTCGGAATTTTTGATTTATGGTTAAAAATTAACTTTCTAATTCTGTAATCGATTACAAGATATATTGTTTATAGGGGTTTTAGACATTTATGCAAAACGTATTGCACAAAATGCGAGATAATGTGTTTTACATACTCTGGTGTAGAACCACAAATGCAAAATTATGTGCAACGCGACGTTTTCTTTCAAATATTCTTTGTGTTTAAAATGACCTTTAGAATACCTTTCATAAATTGTACGTGCTCCATTACCATTGCAACAAAAACTTTAATTCTAAAAACAATCATTTATCGGCTTAGATATCGGCTTTGAGTCTGCTAACCATTTTTGGGCGAATGGAGTTGATTTATTCTTTCTAATTCCGTAAATAGCATCTTGATCTCACTATGGAGTGATTTATATTTTATATACATTTCAACATGGTTCTTCGTCAGTTTTGGATAATTCTCAAGAAGACAGCTTACTTCTCTACTTTTCTGCTAGAGATTTCCTCACGCAAAAAATTGCTGTCTAAAAACAAAAAAATATTACTTTAAGGACATGCTAATTTTATTTTGCGTATATATCAATGCATTTATATTATTTATATCAACGAGCATATCATTATTTGTGCTGCAGTTTCAGACACACGCCTAATATATAGCTAAATTATTTAGCGCCCGGTAGTCGAGTTGGTAGCGTGCTCTGATATCAGCGTGGGGGTTGTGGGTTCGATTCCCACCAGAGGCTGTGGTCTGTCGCTGCAATAACTAGCTACAATGGTCTTAGTCAACCCGGCTCAATCCCTGGACCCAAAATTAGAATATAAATTTACTTTGTATTGTAATTCATAATAAATAAATAAAAAATAAATATAGCTAAATTAGTGGCACTAACTGACAGCTAAAACTGATCGTTACCGTTAAATTCAGATTATTTTGTCATTGTAAAGGACTCGGAGTAAAATATTTTGAGGACTATCAGAAATTTCGAATATATAGTCTATCATCGTCGGGTACCAGCGGAAAGAATTTAGAGAATAGATAGGCGCCATTAATCTTTTTTAATATTAATTAACAGCAACAATTTTCAGCAGCCAACAAACTTTTAAGCAGTGTGGCTGCTGAAGCAAAACTGCAGATAATTTGCTGTTATAGCAGACAATTTGCTGTAATTGCAGAAAAAGTGTCTTCTGATGGTCAGCAAACAATGTCTGTTGTTAATAGCAGTCTTTTTATTTTAAGTGTAGGGTAGTCGTCGGTTTTAAGTGTAGTCGTCGGTTTCAAAAAGTTCCAAGCGGTGTGTTGATTATTATGACGTTCCATTTGAAGGTAGGCATCCTTCATTTCAATAGTTGAAAATAATTTACCATAACGTATTGTATGTAGTAAAATTTGAGAAGTTGGCAGTGGATATTCTTCTTTTTCAATTTTGAAATCACCACAAATTCTTATTGCATTGTTTGGTTGTTTAGCTAAGACAATGGGATGGTGCCCACTGATCGAATTTCACTGGCTTTAAAATATTTAAATTTACGAGTCTTTCAATTTCTTGTTTAAATATTGTCAAAAAGAAATTTTCCTCCTTCGGAAAAATGGTGGCGAAAAGAGTTTTACAATTTTCCATAGAATTTAAGGCGAATTCAAATATTGTATTTAATGCATAATCCACTTATTTTTCACTTATCAGAAATAATGTTTATTTGTTTAACTTTGAAACGGAATTTGTAAATTCAGAAAAGATTACCATCTGAGCACAGCGGATCCATTTGTATAGGAGAGAGCGACAAAAATAGTTAAAGAGAAATCGACCTGAAATTTTCGGCATAAGCTCCCGCATAACGATAACGCCCACTTTGCGTACATATATGTTTATATACCTTTATATATATAGGTTTTAATATTTTATTTTCGTACTTTTCCGATTCACATAAAGGCGATATAGACATCAAATGAAAGAGGAGAATATCTGTTTAAAATACTTAGAATTCCATGCATCTATCTGTATTATTTCAGCATTAACAACTGCTTCAATTTTCCCCCTTAAAAAGGTAAAGTTTATTTATTTTTATTTTTAAAGGGTTAAATTTGAAATGGTTCTCAATGCAGATAAAAGAATGAAGTTCTAATTGCTTCTAACAACATTCTTCTCTTTTATTTGCTCAATAAAGTACGTAAATAAATTATTAATCATTTTTATCTTTTAAGAAAACTGTAAAAAGGAGAAAAGATCACCAAATGGAAAACTAAGTACACAGTTCTCCTATATAGGACGTCTAGTATCCGTGTATATGGTCTGGTTCAGCTCCAACTTTGTAAACATGTACATACGTATGGTATCAGCCACTGATTCATACGTTTCCGTCAATTTTGAGCTGTTTTGTTCTTTTCGACGAATCCGCAAAATCCATATTAAGACGCCCGCTTTTTTAGTACCTATACCTACAATATTAATATAAATAGGTGGAAAATCATACTAAAAAAAAAAAAACAAAAAAAAATATTCATTTCAATCACAACAACATCAACGTTTATACGTGCACTGAACAATAACTTACGTTTTTTAAAAACTTGTTAGGTTTGGTGTTTTGAATAGCATTTAAAGTTAGGTAAATATTGGCAGCTGAAATTAAAATATTTTAAAATATATCTTGAGACTTTTACCTATATTTGTATACTTATTTAATTGAGGGAATTGAGGGGAATAACTACTAAAACTCCAAGTGAACTTAAAATATATGATTTGTCTATTCAAAAAAACTACTAATTAGCACCATGTTTTTTCTATACCTAAATAATGTAAATAACAATCACTTGAATCTCCATTATTTACAAATCGATTTTTGCCCTCCAGTTATTTGTAATTTTTACTGCTAAAATATCACTTATGTCGTGTTCTTTCAACTAACTATTTATTTCAATTCAAAGAGATGGGCGGAACCACTGTGCAGTGTTATTGTTATTTGTTTTTGCAGACATATAAAGGGTGATTTTTTAAGAGCTTGATAACTTTTTTTTTAAAAAAACGCATAAAATTTGCAAAATCTCATCGGTTCTTTATTTGAAACGTTAGATTGGTCCATGACATTTACTTTTTGAAGATAATTTCATTTAAATGTTGACCGCGGCTGCGTCTTAGGTGGTCCATCCGCTTAGTCCAATTTTGGCATTTCCACGTTTTTGAGTAACAGAGACCCAATTGGTGCGAACGGCGACGAATCGAAAATTGGTGGTCATCATTAACACTGGCCGATACAGCTGCGATATTTTCTTCAGTTCGCACTCTACGTAAGCGTGTTGGTGGTTTAATGTCCAACAATGTAAATTTGGTGCGAAATTTAGTCACAATAGCCCGAATAGCCGCTTCAGTGGGTCGATTAAACTGACCATAAAATGGAAGCGCGCAATGAACTTTCTTAACAGAGCACGCATTTTGATAATAAAATTCAATAATTTGCAAGCGTTGTTCGTTTGTAAGACGATTCATGATGAAATGTCAAAGCATACTGAGCATCTTTCTCTTTGACACCATGTCTGAAATCCCACGTGATCTGTCAAATACTAATGCATGAAAATCCTAACCTCAAAAAAATCACTCTATATAATGTGTAATGTGTCCAGTTTTACCGCTCTAAACACTTTTTAAATTGGCACTGTTCTGTTGTATGAACACGAAATGTTTTGCATTTATTTATTCACACACACAGCTAGATGCTTGACATTTTAATTTTTAATAAAATTTTGGCTGTAGCCGCGTTACAATTTTAGTTAAATCCAATCCTTTTTATACACTCCACGAGAGTATTATGTCTTTGTGCATTTGTTTGTAACGCCCAAAAGGAAACGAGATAGACCCATTGTTAATTATACCGATCTGTCTGTCTGTCCATCTATTCTGGTAATCACGATACAGGTCGCAATTGTAGACAGAACCAAATGAAACCAAACAAATATTTCAACTAGAAACAGTTATGGTGAAAATGGGTACGATCGGTACAGATCTATATATAGCTCACGCACAAATTTCGTTCCCGGCTTGATTTTTTCTTCAAAATTTGGCAATTTTCTTCAAATTTGGCAGAACGCCTTATATTTGAACTAGAAATATCTGTTGACAAAGTGGGTCAGATCGGTTCATATTTTTATATAACTCCAATACAAACTTCCTCCGCGGCTTTACTTTTTCCGCCCACCAATTATTATCTTCAATTTTTTTTCACCTATAATGAAAGTGGGTTTCTTCGTTCCATGTTTAGATATAGTCCCCATAAAAGTATTCTTCTCGATTTGCTAAAGTGGGTCAGTCACATACCAAAATCCCTTCCGATTTCACTTTACCGTCGTATTTATACAGGTGATAGCACTAGAACAACAACAAAATATTTATAAGTATTTTTTTGAATATTTATAAGTATTATTTATAAGTATTTTTTGACAGTATGGCTCACCATACTGTCAAAGCAAAATATATGGGATTTGACAGTTTCGGTTACTTTTGAATGAAAAAAAATTCAGTCAGCTGGGCTCCTGCTATCACCTTTATTAATACGCCTTGGTACTTAAAAATGAGATTTTTGCAGACAAATAGTACAAATTGTATTATACTAATTTACTATTCTGGGGGGCTACAATTTTTCTGGGGTGGGTTTAGCCCCTCAAGACCACCCGTCCTACACCAATGCACTGTGGCCGAAATCGCGATTTTAGCGGCAAAAAGTCAGTTTTTCAACTTTGAATTTATACAATTTTTTTGATGGTGTTCAATATATTGATAAGAAAAAACAAAAAAAAGTTTTCCTGTTGTTTATGCACAACAGGTGAAAACAAGTGAAGCAGCACAATTTTTATAAAATTAAAAACTGGTTTTTAATAATATATTCTTGTTAAAAAAACTGTGTAAATATGAGTTCTAATACTCCAGGTGAGTATTTTTACTATATACAAATATCATTAGGGATAGAATAAAAGTGTAACGCATTGAAGGAGAGATTTAAACCCATAAGTATATCCCAAATCCCTTTCACGTCCGTCTGGCTCGCTGGTATACACGATGACTCTGGAAGGGACTTAAAGAATTTATTCATTATATTAGTTTAAATTCGAAAATGGGGGAAATTGATATACATACATCTTATGGTACCCACACACGTATAGTCCATATTCCAAAATAAACGACCCGTACGTAAAATTAAACCTAATATAACTTCTATACTTTCCACGCAAATTGACATAAGCTTTGGTCAAAATAAAAAAGATAATGACTATAATGTTCACACATCACAAATTTCGAAACATTAATTTATGTACTCGGAGAAATATACACACCGAATTTCTTTTTATATTCTAGCTGAAAACTTTGGTTGGTACTATCTTTATCCCAAATCCCCAATTGTGTTTTGGTATCATTTGCACCACTTTTGATCCGCTTCCCCCTTTAAAGTACGTATACAAAAGTATAAATATTTAAAATCAGTTAATGTTTCGCGTCTACACTGTCAGAGGAATATACACACCGAATTTCACGATTCTAGTTTAAGCCGTCTTGTTGGTACCATATGGATATAAATAGGTACGAATTTCGAAAAATATATTAATTTTGTGTTTCTATGCATGTACAAACCAAATTTCATGATTGGTACCGCTGTTATCCTTTTTACCCAATTTCACACGTAAAAGTTTAAATTAATGAAGAATATTTTCGTAGTCGTATTCACGTTATAAGAGTAATATGCATCCCAAATTTCAATATTCTAGACACAGTATTTTGGTACAATTTGGCGGTGGTACAATTTTTAACCCATTTAATCCCTTAAAAGTACAAATATCGGAAAATTCCTTGTTATTACTCATCTACACTGTAAGACGAATATGCGTACCGAATTTAATTATTGTAGCGTCATCCATGTTATTGGCACCTTTTTAATCCCGCATTTCTCGTTTACCCTTTAAAAGTACGAATTTCGAAAAATTCCTTCAATTTGCGTTTGTAAGCATTCGAATTTCATGATTCCAGCTCCGTCTGTTTGATTAGTACCATTTTGTATCCCAATTTCACTCACAAAAAGTACGAATTTTGAAAAATATTTTCTTAGTCGCATTCGTGCTGTAAAAGTATTGCCCGTTCCGAATTTCACGATTCTAGGCCCAGTTGTTTGGTCTGGGCTGTGGTAAAATTTTTATCCCATTTAATCCCTTAAAATTACAAATTTCGAAAAATGGCTTCATATCAGTGATTTGGGCTGTAAAACGAATATACATATCGAATTTCATTATTGTAGCGTCATCCGTGTTGTTGGTACCTTTTTTATCCACTTTTCCCTTTAAAAGTACAAATTTCGAAAAATTCCTTCACTTTGCGATTCTAAACATTTTGAGGGATGTACACGCCGAATTTTATGGTTTCAGCTCCATCCATTTTATTGGCACTATTTTTATCCCTTTTTACCCGATTTCACCCCCAAAAAGTAAGAATTATTAAAAATATTTTCTTGGGCTCGTTGAAACTATAAGAGAAATTTTTGTACCAAATTTCAAGGGTCTAGTCCCAGCCGTTTGGTCATTGCGGTGGTACAATTTTTATCCCTCTTTACCCCTTAAAAGTACGAATTACGAAAAACACCCTTCAAATCTGATTTCTTCACTGTAATGTACATACTAAATTTCATGATTCTAGTTTAAACCATGTTATAGGTACCATTTTTGTCCCTTTTTGTACCATTTAACCCCCCAAAAGTACGAATTTTTAAAATGCCCCTTTTTGGTTTGTCTTCATGCCGCAAGAGGAATATCCATACCAAATTTCATGATTCTAGGCCCAGCCGTTTGGTCATTGCGGTGGTACTATTTTTATCCCTTTTTCCCGATTTCACCCCCAAAAAGTACGAATTTTTAAAAATATTTTCTTGGGCGCGTTGAAGCCATAAGAGGATTTTTTTATCAAATTTCAAGATTCTAGTCCCAGCCGTTTGGTCATTGCGGTGCTACAATTTGTATCCCTCTTTACCCCATTTTACCCCTTAAAAGTACGAATTACGAAAAACTCCCTTCAAATCTGATTTCTTCACTGTAAGGGAAATGTACATACCAAATTTCATGATTCTAGGTTAAACCATGTTGTATGTACCATTTTTGTCCCTTTTTGTACCATTTAACCCCCCAAAAGTACGAATTTTTAAAATGTCACTTTTTGAGTTGTCTTCGTTCCGCAAGAGGAATATCCATACCAAATTTCAAGATTCTAGGCCCAGCCGTTTGGTCGTTGCGGTGGTACCATTTTTATCCCTTTTTACCCCGTTTTAAACCCTTAAAAGTACGAATTTCGAAAAATCCCGTCTTATCACACCTCTACACTGTAAGAGAAATGTACACACCAAATTTCATGATTCTAGCTCTAGCCGTTTGGTCTGGGGAGTGATCAGTCAGTCACTCAGTCACTCAATCACGCAACTCTTTTATATATATAATAGATTCATCGGAGACTCTAGATTTGTTGGTATTTAAAGTGGCAGAAATCGGCCCAGAGGGAACATTTGTTCCCTAACAAGGACTGAAAATACCACCCAATATTTAGATTATTTAAGCAAATTTTTTAAAAATTTCTGCAATCTTGTAGGAAGAAAGCACCAGAAAGTTCAAAAAAAGAAATGGGACAAAAATGGATAAAAATGGTACTAATGATACGACAACAGCTAGAAACATGAAATTTAGTGTGTACATCCCTATAATTACGTAGAAATAGAGGGATTTTTCGAAATTCGTACTTTTAAGGGAAACAATAGGAAAAGTGGGATAAAAATGGTAAAAACAGCTGAAGTTGAAATCATCAAATTCGGTGTATGCATTCATCTGACTATATTGACGCGATACATAAAGGATTTTGTCGAAATTTGTATTTTCGGCGGAAATTGGGGCGAAAGGGGATACAAATGGCTACAACCAAACGGCTGCAGTTAGAATAGTGAAATTCGGTGTGTACATTGCTCTGACTTTGTAGATGCGAAAAATAAACACTATAATGTATGTATGGCTAATGGATATATGTAGAGTGATCAAAAATCCGGGTTTTCTGCAAAGGGATCCGTTTAATATTTATTCGATTTCTCGATGATACCCATTATTACTTTCTAAGAAAATTATGATCACCTGAAATATATTGCGGGAGTCTAATGCATTTCATTAGCATTTGTCTCGGACTAAAATGCGAAAATATAAGACCCGACGTCATTTCTTTTAATTTTAATTAACAGCAACTGTTGCAGATCGACCATATGGTATTAGAGGCACTACAATGACTTTTTGAAAACGTGGCTTCGCTGATACTTTGATGACGAACCCGCCATATGATAAGATTCGCCACCTGGAATGAAAACTCAAACAGGAAAAGTAGCCCAGCTGACGGCAGGTTTATCTAAAACAGGAAGCAAGAGCAAAACTCGTTACGCAAGATTGGAACCCAATCAAGGATGTCAAGAGAAAAGCCAGGGAAGATAAATGCAGTTTTCTCAATACACTGACCAATAACGCCGAAAGAGCAGCATCAAAACTGTTAGAAAACTTTCAGGGAAGAACCCCAGTACATGCTTTCCTGTAAATGTTAAGAACGGTAACATTCTCACCAACGCCGATGATCAAAAAAACAAATGGAAAGAATACTTCGAGGACATTTAAAACCGTACACGTCAAACAGAATCTGCACCAATCACTAAAAATCATCCTTCACTGAACGAAGTATCAACAGCCATCACGCAGCTTAAAAATGGGAAATCTGCAGGCATTGACAATCTGCCAGCCTTAACGCTGTCGTTAAAATACTTCTTCGACAATTGACATTTATTTGGACTACTGAATATTCCCAAAGAATGGAAAGAAAACATTATCATCAAAATTGCTAAGAGTGGGGACTTGAAGGTGTACAATAATGGGAGAGTCATAGCGCTAACAACCACAATGTATGCAAATTTCAACAAAGTTCTCCTCAACCGGATTCTTGGATCTCTGGATGAGAACATGCTGGATTTCGACCAAATAAATAGCATCGAGATAATGCAACGAATTTAACTCAAGCTTATACCTGAAAGGTATACTCTACAAAACAAAGGCGTGTCATTGAAAATAGGAAACCTTTTTAAATTACACACTGTGCATCGATTCATCGATGAGAATTTCCCAACTCGGAAAAATCAGCTATGCTTTCGAAACCCTTAGTGGGGTAAAACAAGAATCTTGTCGTCACAACAACGTACTTTCGCGTATCGAAAAGCAAGAATAGCGTATAATAATTAAAAAAATCATATAGAAATCCAACGCAATCTACTCGAGAACTAAAATACATTTATACAACGCGTGCGTTAATATACGGTTCAGAAACATGATGTCTGCGCAACATCCTCTGAATGTGGTGGCCAAGGACCAACAACTTCTGAAAATAGGCAAACAAGAGGATATGAACATACAAATTGACACTGAGCAATACTAATGTAACTGTCGTAGCCGGTGGATTGAAAAAGTCACGTATTTCTAATATTTATTCAAGATAGGTTATTTATTTGGAAATGATATCTTACAGAAGATGTAATGACATTGTAATCGATAATAACAATATTAAGATTAATAATAGAGATGATAATACAGAGTTGTAATACACTCAGAAAAATAGTATTCCTAAAATCCATATTCGAATTTAGTTCAACAACTTTACTCCAGTTTAGTAAAAATTTCCTTGTTTTAGCAGACTTTTTTCCTGCTGTTACAGCAGACAATTGTAGCTGTTTCAGCAGCATGATTCTGCTATTGAATAGAATCAAATTATTTCCAAAAACAGCGATTAAAACATTTTTTTGCGAATTACGCAGCCTATCTCCTTTTCCACAAATAAACACATATCCAAATTTTATTTGCAATTAGTTTTTATTATAGTATAAATTATAATTATTTGACATTAATTAAATTGTACTTCGTCACTTACAAAAAATAAAAATTGATTGCATAAGGCACCGTTTTGAAAAAGGTTTATCCAGATTCGTTCAGACACCACAATTTTTACTCGTTTTTATTATCCGCTGTATGTATTACTTTTTGTATCTGCACTAAATTCGTATACGTCTCCGCTAGAAGGTTGATTAACAAGGCCTGGTTGTAAAGATTGCTTTGAGAAATGTGGAATACTTGCTAAAGATGCTGTAGAATGCTGCGTTGACGGAATATCCTTATAACCTTATTCATTCCGACACACTAATATTTTTTGACCGGACTCCACAATTAGTTCCAGCAATTTGGTAAATATTTTAGTTCCAGCTGTAAAACTGTCTGTAATAAATGGAAACATTTGATTAGATACATGTAATTTGTTCAATGAAATGTCTCTTTTGATATTTTTCGAATTTTATTTGCGGTCTTTTGCTTCACAATACGTACGTGCTGTAGTAAAATAAATATTTACAACAAATTCAATGAACAACATTGTCTAACACATGCAAATACTTACCTTGTATTTCCATGGAAAGCTTTGGTTTCATTTGGCAGTAACTTTATGCATTTTTTCTTATCCACTCGCTTTATTATTTTTTTTCTGTTCTGCTCTGTTTTTTTTTTTGCGTTTTGGGCGGTTTTACTGTTTAATAGCGTCGAGCGTCGGATCGAGTGTGCGTTGATGTCGTCGATAGCTATGTTATATCATTTTAAAGTTGTTCGGAATTTTTGATTTATGGTTAAAAACTAACTTTCTAATTATGTAATAGACTACTAGATATATTGTTTATATGGGTTTTAGACATTTGCGCAAAAATGTATGTTTGTATGTTTATAATGACCGTTAGAACACCTTTTATAAATTACCATTGCAACAAAAAGTTTAATTCTAAAAACAATCATTTATCGGCTTAGAATTTTTTGAGTCTACTAACCATTTTTGGGTGAATGGAGTTGATTTATGTCCTTAACATGCTCTTTCTAATTCCGTAAATAGTTTCTTGATCTCAATATTGAGTGATTTATATTTTATATGCATTTCAACATGGTGCTTCGTAAGTTTTGGATAATTTTCAAGAAGACTGCTTACTTCTCTACATTTCTGCTAGAGATTTCCCTCCAAAATTATTTGTCATTTCTTTAAATTGTTTAGAACATTTTTGAATATTAATCTAAGAAGCAATTCTCGTTCGTTTGAAGAGATTTATTTCTTAAATACTTCAAGTATTAAATATTGAAGTATTGCAATCGCAGCAATCATGGAGTAATAGCTCAACTCTTTATGGCAGTGGTAGCATGAAACTTTTGAGAAAGATGTCATGTTGTTATTTTTTGTATTAGTTTTGCATACTTCGAAGCAAAATCATTGGTTTGAATTATTTCTAGTTAAATTAAATTTATTTTAAGTTCACTTTTTTCCTTGTATCTAACCGCAGCTTCGACAGACAATTAATTGTATTTTCCAATCCAACAGGTTTTGATGAACGAATGCCCTGAATTACAGTCTGTTGGACAATTAAGCGGCTGGTCCTTATCTCCCGATGATCTGGCGCTTCTAAAGGGACTTCTGAAAAGCGGAAATTCTAGCCTTGTACTTACGCCAAACGGATTTTTCCCCTAATATTATGCATCTAATATATATTGTTTATGCGAATCTGCGCCAATTTAAAGTGACATATGCGTTAAATTATAGTTTAAGGTATTCAGTGATATATATTATATGTGTGTTTAATTGAAAGTATGTTTAAACTGAACAAGTGGAAATAAATCTCTAATTCTAAATGGCTTGACCGATTTTATTGAGGATTTATGTGGATGAAGGAAGGTGACCTTAATTATGGATTTAAGGTTCAATCGGTCTATTATTGCAAATGAAGATTCAACTGCAATGTAATTCAAAACACTCTAAAGAACTCAGAAAACATCAATTAAAATCCAAAAGACTTCAATCACACAGAAAAAGTGCAATTCAAAATGTTAAAGAAAGAAAGAAAATTTGTGACGTCATTAACACTTTATCATTTAACACAATCTACAACGTAAAACTTTATTAAACCAATGCACCAACACATTTTTAATTTTTTATTGAGTTTATTTAATATTTCTTTGGCAAATCTCCAATACAGAGACAGTTTATTTTCAATTGTTTGCTTACATTTTGTCAGCAAACAGGATACAGAAAAACAAAATCGAACGCGAAATTCCGTTTTCCATTTCTTATAGCCTTTTCAGACTGTATGCAATGATATGAATCAAACGAATTCAACTCAAGGTCGATTTACAAACGTCAGATCCCATACAAATTTGTCATTTGTCTTTGTTTTTAGGTCTGTAATCAATATTTTAATTGAACTGGGATATTGTCCTAGTTTAAGGCCATTTTGCATCTATTTTTTGTAGAATGCAAATTTATACAAATTTGAAATGTTCAAATTAAAAATTTTGTTGTGGAACGATTATATTGTCATTTCAAGTATCGATTATTATCGTGTTTGAAAACAATTTTTTTGCTTTGTTGTTTATTTTCTTTTCGGTTGTAGTGTTAATTGTATATAACATCTCCAGACTTAATAAAGGACTCATTCTGGAGATGTTTCACTCAAAGGAATTTGTTAGTAAAAGAAAGCAGAATGTATGCTGAAAGAGCTATCTTGAAACTTTAAACTATGTACAGAATAGTATGACCACTTGAATATACATATTAACAAGACTTTCTAGAATAAGGTTATTATAAGGCAATTTATTACCACTGAGAGATATTGTGATTGCCTTTTTAATAATACGTATATTGTCCCAAGCTAATATAAAAGTAAATTCTCATTTTCGCCGTCAATCTGAAAGGCTTTTAAATTATGAACGCTTATTTTTGTATCTATTTTTATACTTTAATTAACAGCAGTGTGAATGCTTATGCGAGATTGCAGAAAAACTGCTGTAAAACTTTAGCAGAAAAGTGCGTCTCCTGTTAATAACAGGCATTTTTTCTTAGTGTTCTTATTTATACACTTTAAAAAACAACTCAAATATTTAAAAAAAGGTACATATATTAGTTTTTGTATTTTCTTCGAAAAAAGTCCTCGCCAAAAAAGTCCTTGCTAGGAAAAATATAATACCCGAACATCAATTTGGATTTAGGAATGATCATTCCACGAATTACCAAGTACATCGTATATGAAACTCTGGAGGAGAACAAATTATGTTCTGTAGTCTTCCTTGATATCTCACAGGCATTTGACAAAGTTTGCCACATCAGCCTTTTAAGTAAACTCATAACGCACAACTCATTTGCACATAATAAAGTCATACCTGACTATATCGCATTAAACAAGAATATGCTTATTCACAACTAAAGGAATATATACAAGCGATAAGCCGGAAACCGCTGGTACAACTATGGCTACTTTTGCCGTCGATATGGCTATACTATCAGTATCAAACACGGAGGTAGGTAGATGTTAAGCGGAACTGAATGCTATTATGGAATGGACGAAGAAGTGCAAGGTATTAGTATATCGATACACTAATATAAAAAAAGACCCAAGTAACAAAAACCACACTATTCAGGAGGATGAAAAACGTGATAAAACTGGAAATAATATAAGAATAATATTTTTAAATGCCGAACTCAGTCATGTAATTATATATTTTTTTCGGTTTTGTGAAATTTATATGCGTTAGGCCTTTTTTGTTTGGGCTTACAAAATATTGAGTTGAGACTTTTGGAAACAAATTAAAAAGAAATTAACAATATAATTCAAGTAAATTTAAGACGATAATCGGGAAAAAATTTTGTATGTGTCCTAACCACTTTGTCAAATAGAGAAGAATATTTGTATTCGGGCTATATCCAAACATGGAACGAAGTAATCCACTTTCACCATGCTTCTAGTTCAAGTATAGTGTTATGCAAAATTTTAAGAAAATCGGTGAATATACGTTGTTCTAGGACGGAAAAAGTCAAGTCGAGATCGAAATTTGTATGGGAGTTTTATATAAATCAAGAACCGATCAGAACAGATGTTTCTAGTTGAAATTCAAGACGTTGTGCCAAATTTGAAGAAAATCGTCGAAAATACTTTGGCGGAATAATTCAAGACGAGATAGAAAATTGTGTGAACCGATCAAACCCATTTTCACTATAGGTGTTTCTACACAATTTCCAATTGAAATTGGGAAAATTTCACTTGAAATTGAGAATTTCCATTTCATATTGAGAAAATTCCAATTGAAATTAAGATTTTCCATTTCAAAATGAGAAAATTCCAATTGAAATTAAGAAATTCCATTTCATAATGAGAAAATTCCAAATGAAATTGAGAATTTCCATTTCCAATTCCATTCCAATTGAAATTGAGAATTTCCATTTCAAATTGAGAAAATTCCAATTGAAATTGAGAGTTTTCATTTCCAATTGAAATTGAGAATTTCCGTTTATAATTGAGAAAATTTAAATGGAATTTTCCCAATTTCATTGAGAATACTTTTGACTTGGCATAAATCTTCTGTGTTGTGAAGTGGTTGATGGTATATTCGTGACCACATATTGAAAGGACATAATTAAATTAATTGTGTCGCAGAAAATATCTCATGTCTCATCCAGAGTTTGTTCCCGATCATATGGTGTTCCTTCAACATGTAATTACAGCTACTGGAATAATTATACTGGATAGAAGAATCGGTTCATTTAAAACGCATTCAACAAAAGAATGAGTTCTGAGGAGATGGGTAATTTAAATGAACTTGTTTAGGTGTGCAATTAAGCTTAATTGCGTAGCTGACTGGAACAAGTCTTTGAAAACTGTCACTTGTATCTTCATAATACTATCGTAGTTATTTTATCCAAGGTTAAGGCGTTATACCGCCAAATGTAGGACCACAGAGAATTGCATACAATATACCCATGTTTCTAAAATAGAATTTGAAACTGTTTATTGATTGCAGAAGGCAATTCAATATTTTTTCCTGGGTGAAAAAAGAAATGTCCGAATTTTCTTAATTTCAATAAAAAATTTTCTCAATTTCATTTGGAAATTTCTCAAAATGAAATGGAATTTCTCAATTTCAATTGGAAATTTCTCAAAATGAAATGGAATTTCTCAATTTCAATTGGAATTTTTTCAATATGAAAAGGAAATTCTCAATTTCAATGGAATTTCTCAATTTCAATTGGAATTTTTTCAATATGAAAAGGAAATTCTCAATTTCAATTGGAACTTTCTCAAGTGTAAATGGAAATTCTCTATTTCAATTGGAATTTTCGCAATTTGAAATGGAAAATCTCAATTTCAAATGGAATTTTTCTATTTCAATTGGAATTTTCCCAATTTCAATTGGAAATGGTGTTGTTGCAGTAAATAAATAAAAATACACTTTTTAAAAGTTTGGAATCGGCTCCACCAAAATCGAATGAAAATCCGTCTGGCACCAAAAAAGTTCTACCGGAAATTGGTTGAAGTTTTGAAAATTTTCTATGAGTTTTGAATGTACTATTCGATCAAGTAATTTCTTATTTCGAACGAAATCTTTGTTTTTGGTAATGCAAAGGAGGAGGAGTGTGGAGAACCGTACTCAATCATACACACATTTGACAAATCATCAGTGATCCTTCTGTATGGAGTGCTTGCGTTAACATGATGTTTTAAGTTGTATATATACACCCGAAAACCTCATCGCAAAGCGTTTTGAAGAGCGTTGTGTTCTACATGAAACCTTTCTCATTGATGGGTTTTTCAAAACGATACAGCTTTTTCCCAACGAACTTATTAGACAACCACCCACAAGATTTCACAAGAGAGTATAAAATAAAAATGAAATGTATATGTTAAAATTTTAAAATTTTTGAATTTTTATTATCCGAATTACTCTGTGGGCGTCGCGTTTGGTCGTTTTCCGGGGTCTACCGCCACGACGATCCCGATGAACGTTGTTATAATTCTTCAAATTACGCTGTTGTTGAAACCAAATTTTTTTAGAGAATCATAATAACTTATAATTTTTTGTATTGTATGTGCGTATGAATACTTACTTCGAGTCATTTTAAAAGTATGCACTTGAAAAGATCCATTGTGGTTACGAATGATGCAACAAGGACTAAAACAGGTACATATATTATGTTGCAAAATATTCAAGACTAGACAAGTTTTTATTATCTTTTAATTAAAATAAGACCACCATAATAGAATGGCTTGAGAAATAAATTTTGCATAAGTGCAATAATAAAATTAATTTAAAAAATCAAACATAAGTTTTTAGAAATATGTAAAAAATCCACCAAAATTGCATATCCTAAAAATATTCACAATTTATAACTTTCGTGCGTTCAAACGAAAAAATGGTCATACTAGTCCAGAATGATGAGAAATTGAAAAAATAAATAAACTTTATCCTGCACTTAAAGAAAAAAGTCTGTTATTAACAGCAGCGATTATCTGCTGCCTATCAGTAGGCAATTTTCTGCTATTACAGCAGTATTTCTGTAATCTTGCATCAGCATTCACACTGATAAAGTGTTTGCAGTCTGCTAAAAAAGGCTGCTGATAATTAAATTATAAAAATAGATAAAAAACAAGTAAGAAGGCGTTAAGTTCGTCCGGGCCGAATCTTATATACCCTCCACCACGGAGTGCATTCCACAGTATTACCAGCAGATTAAAGGATGTCAACATTACATAGAAGTTCAGTATCATATTACGAAAATTGTGATATTTTTATGTCCCATTTTTATCCCTCTTTTTCCATTTTACACCCTAAAGGTACGAATTTGGAAAAATTCTTTTATTTTATATGTCTACGCAATCAGAAGAATATATACACCAAATTTCATTATTCTAGGTGCAGCCGTTAGGTTGGTACTATTTTTATCCCTCTATCCCCATTTAACCCCTTAAAAGTACAAATTTAGAAAAAATACTTTTATATTAAGTATCTACTCTATTAGAGGAATGTACACGCCAAATTTCGTGTTTCTATCTGTTGTCGTTTGATAGGTACCATTTTTATCCCTTTTTGTCCCATTTCGCCCCCTACAAATAAAAATCACTCTATGGTGCCCTTTTATGCTATAGAGGGAATGCGCAGTGCAAATATCAACTAAAAACAAGCTAATATGTACAAAAAACATGCTGAATACTCTAAATATTAGGGGTATTTTCAGTCCTTGTGAGGGAAAAATTTTTCCCTCTGGGCCGATTTCGCCCACTTTCAATCCCAACCGATCTGCAATCATAAGACACATTTAGGAAAAATTTGAACCTCCTAGCTCATTTCGTTCGGCCGCTATCGTGCTTTCAACAGACAGACAGACGGACAGACGGACATGGCTATATCGTCTTAGTATTTTACCACGACCCAGAATATATATTCTTTATGGGGTCTCCGATGAATATTTTAAGGTGTTACAAACGGAATGACAAAGTGAATATACCCCCATCCTGGAGGTGGAGGGTATAATAAGCGTTTATAATTTAAAAACCTTTCAGATTGACGGCGAAAACGAATTTAGCTCGAATTTCGTTTTATATTAGCTTGGGCCAATATGCGTTTCATTAAAAAGACAATCACAATATCTTTCAGTGGTAATAAATTCCCTTATAATAACATTTATTCTAAAAGTGTTGTTAATAAAATTGTTAACTGGATATTGTTATGTACATATGCTTAAAGTTTCAAGAAAACGTTTTTTTCTTTTTTGCTAAAAACAGCAAACAACTGTTTGCTATATCAGCAGATACAAATCTTCTATCTCTTTTTCAGCTGAAAATCTACTACAATTCCTTTGAGTGTGTCATAAGACAGATTATTAATACTGATTACTCAATCCATTTAACTCGCAAACAATAATTTTTTTAAATGCGCCGGGTCACAGTGTTTCAGAGTCAAGTTTCATCGGCCAAAATTCAATAGCTTTTGTTCTAGAAAACATTTTTATTATCCTCATGCTAGTTTTTTTGGCACCATAACAAATTCTAATAAAATAAATTTAAGTGCAAAATTCAGTTCATTACGAACAAATACGTTAAAAACTTAATATAAAACTTTTAATTTTCTTTGTCAAATTTAGTCAACGTTGCGCTAATTTCTAAAATGCGTCCAATCGCCCGGTGTTCAATGTTAATATCTTCAAATAATCCTTTCTAATTTCAATTTTTTACAGAACTCAAAAATGTTTACTAAAATTTAATTCTGAACCACTGTGCGGCGTTGCACGAGTTCCTTCTTCTCCATTCCCCCACTTCGTATGCAGACAAATTCTGGTTTTTTTTCATTTTTCATTTCATTTATTTCTTTGTAATTCCAAGCCAAGTGGCCAATTATAATTGAATTACAATATTCTTCAAGAAATTACATTTATTAAATGTCTTAAACTATTTAAACAATTAACTACAAGTAATAATGATCCGGAGCTTTAATATAATTGTTAATAAGGAAATCAAAAAATAATTATGTAATGTTTTAAATTAAGTAATTTCCAATATTTCTATATTTAATTTTAACTGGGATATTATTTATGAAATTAGTTAAGAAGTTAAGGAAACATTATGCATTTTTCTTAGTTTTTATGTTGTTTGATTAGTGATCGATTATGATTTTTTAATATAAAATGAATAATAATTGACTCTTATTTCGTATCGGTTATTCCAATGCAAAATACTTTAGTGAGGTTTTTTGTACAAGCTTGACCGATTGGATGTTGATTTTGCGGCAATAACATATAACGCTTTTGATTCATCAGATTTTATAATAGCCCAATTCTTAATATTCCCCGGGAGACGAGTTCCCGGGGAATTCATTTTCCTATTCTAAACCGTCGGGGAAGGTAATAACAAGGAAGAGAGAAGTCAGTTGTTTTGCTTCAGTTGTTTTGTGTTGCCTAAAAATTTGCAAATAATTTTTAGAATTTACAAACGCACAACGTCAATAAGAACAAAAAACATTTTAAAAACTAGAAAAAAATGTTTAGTGTTGCTTTTATGATGATAGCTGAAGCAGAAAACATCGAAGTGCAGCAATATTCACCCCTGTCGCGAATAATACGCGGGAAATGGAAAATACTATCGTGAATAATAAGGAACAGTTTGTTCACTTCGAATCTGTAGTGATGTATCGAAAATGAACAGCTATGAAAAATTAATAAATTATTAGTGAGCAGTGAGCGTAAAAAGCAAGAAGAAGAGTTGAAAAGTTTTTCTTTTATTCTGGAATTATACATTGAACTATTCTTTTATTAGAAGATCAAGAAGGGCATACTCTAGTTTAGTTGCACATCTCTGAATTGCTCCAAATTTGCACCATTGATTGATTTGAATCCAAGAATATCAAGAGGGAAGCTCGACTTCCAGAGATCGAGACCTTGAAACCTACATTTGCACCTACATATAACATGACGGTAGAGATTTGGGGGAAAATCCCGATTAATTGTTAAAAAGTGGTTGTCAACATTATTACAAGATGCAATTGTCCAATTGCAATATTCAATATATATGTCGAACTGGAATAACGAATATAGCTCTAATTATATATCCAAACTTTCAGTCTAAAGGACTAGGACCACTTTTGTATGTATTAGCTTTATTTATTTTAGTTGTTGACGTTCTAAAAGGCAACATATTTTTTTTTAGAAGTGCAACTAACTAGAGTTGTTCCACGATTCCTCCAATTGTAAAATCCAGTGTTCGACAGCGGTTCTTTGCAGAGGGTGGTTATCAAGAACCAGAGATCATGAAGTCGTGTAAAACAAATACTTCTACTTTTATTTAACATTTGAAGACAAAAATAAACATTTCGCCATTATGTTCGCTAGCAAAAATAAAGTGAACAAATCCTAGCGAAAAGGAAAAAAAATCCACAAAAATAAATCATTCATGATAGGGGGAATTTTTTCGAACAAGGGAATTATTCAGGGAACAATATTGCCGATTGGAATTTGGAGGAAAGTGAACACATTTTGATGGAACATTTATTCGCGATAGGGGTGATTAAAGACTTTCAGTTTATCAAAAAAGTATTTTGCCTTTTCAAAATCTAATGAATTTTTAAATTAAAATTACTCCACGCATCGCTATTTTTGATAAAGCAAATTTATTTATGTTTCATACATGATAAGAACATAGAGAATATTTTGGGTTATTAAAATTCAATGTGACACAGGGAATGGTTTAGATGTTTGACGAAAAATGAAGACATGTAAAAAATTCAAAAATAAAAATTTCTTTTTGTATTATTTTTGATAAAGTACTGTATAAAGTACTACATTATCTAAGCGTTTGGGCAATGATTCCATACAAAATACTAATATAAAATACTAATGCTAATGAGATTCATTTTTAGCCAAATATCTACACCAACTCCCTTACAATTTGTTTGCGGAATTATTCCGAAAATTTGTCATCACATTGTCCCCCTTTTATCGACATTCATAATACCTACGTGACGGGGAATATTTCCCAGAGAGATTTTATTTAGTATAGGGGAACAGGAATAGGGAAAAAATTCCCAGGGAATTGTGATACAGATTCGGGGTGTATCTTAAAGTTTCAAACTATGGCGTTACCACACCCATTTGCGCTATTTCGGGCTAGCACACTCGTAACCTTAGCTAAATCAACAGCAACCTACTAAGTGTACGCCTTATATTATATGTTAAAATAAAAAAGTAGGGTTTCAGAGAAGGCTCACCGCTTGTACCAACAATGACGTAGAACCATACGTCAACCCCAACGACACATGTTATATAATAGGTCATTATATAATAGGTCATGGAGGTCATGGGACGAGCCCATGACCTCTTATAGTCAAGAACCACACCCTTACCAGAAGTTGTCTGCAGAAAAATGTTCAAGCGGATCAGCCCAACAGCACGTGTTATATGGCTATATGTTTCGCTTAGCCGCGTCCCTTTTTGTAGCATGAGCCACAGTAAGATTGTAGCATGTAGCCACAGTAAGATATTCAACCGAATGAACAAAACGGTATTTCTAATCACTGCATACAGTCTGTGTTAACCTAAAGTAAAAATTTCAAGCGAATTCACCTCTCGGTGCATGTTTTCTGATAATTTTAAAATTCCCTTTGTTTCGGTGCTGCCACGCCCCTCGACCATGACCTAGTATAAGGAGTAACCATCCTCTGTCCAGATGTTAGTTGCAATAAAGTTTTCAAGCGAATCGTTATGTGTTTTGAGATTGTTTAAAATAGTTTGTATGTGCGGTGCCCACGCCCCTTTGTTGTATCATGACCTATTATAGCCGGAAACCACCCTCTGTCCATTATAATTTTCAAGGGTAACGGTCTACATACACAAAAAAGTTGAAAATTGTTCAAGTATTCCAAAAAGAGAAGAATCAAATAGATCCTCAAAAAGACTTTGACGTTCCAAGATCAACAATATCACATATACTTTAAAAGAGTGACTCGACTCGTCATATGACTTTAATACAAACTATAAACAAAACTACATTTGGATGTGTACACCACCAATATTATACATACTCTACTCCAGCTCTCACATGTGCGACAATAGTCACATTTGCAAATGTCAGGCAATTATGACTATAGGAAGAATGACCGAAAACTATATCTGAGCCGATACAGTTGGTGTCATTAAACGTAAAACTTTATTTTATAATTTTAATTCACCATTAGATAATCTTCAAAATCCGCAAAAAAATAATCATTAACTAATTACAAAAAATAAAAAACAATGCATTACTTCATTTACATCAAAAATCATAGCATCGTTAATATTCGGATTTTCTTAAAAAAGAATAATTAATAAGGCAAAATCATCTTTTTGTGAACATTTTGTATTTATTAGGCGTAGGGGGATACGTCGTTCACATGTTTTCGCATATTTTCCCCGATTTTTTTGGTACTATTTTACCTCATTCTTCGTGATATCGAGACACACACACTTATAAGGCAAGGCTCCCAATAAATTTTCAATGAAAAATAACCCAACTTCATGATTCAACCAAATTTTGCCGTAAAAGTAAAAAGTACGAATTTAGAAAAATCTTTTTATTTTGTGTGTCTATGGTTGGTACCATTTTTATTCCCTTTTTCCTAGCTTACTCCCTTAAGAGTATGTCTTTCTAAAATCTCTTTATTTTACGTGTCTACACAATTACCGAATTTCATCATTCTAGCTGCAGTTGTTTATTTGGTACCAATTTTATCCTTTTGTGCTCATTGTATCCCTTGAAAGTACGAATTTGGAAAGAAACATTTATTTTTTGTGTATACGCAGTCAGAAGAATGTATACTCCGAATTTCATGACTCTAGCTGTGGCCATTTGTTTGCTACTATTTTTATCCCCTTTATCCATTTTAACCCCAAAAAGTACGAATTTCGAAAAATTCTTTTATTTTACGTGTCTACGCAATCAGAGGAATGTATGCACCGAATTTCATTATTCTAGGTGCAACCGTTTGGTTGGTACCATTTTTATCCCTCTACTCCCATTTTACCCCTTAAAAGTACGATTTTGGAAAGAAGACTTTTATATTATGTATCTACTCAATTAGAGGAATGTGCATACCAAATTTCGTGTTTCTAACTGTTGTCGTTTAATATGTACTATTTTTATCCCTTTTTGCCCCATTTCACCCCTACGAATAAAAATCACTTTATGGTGCACTTTTTTGTTATAGGGGAAATGCGCATACGCAATATAAAGTAAGTACAAGCAGACATATTGAAAAATATGGTTAAATACTGGAAAATATTAGGGGTTATTATGGGTATTTTTAGTCCTTGTGAGGGAAAAATTTTTCCCTTTGGGCCGACTTCGCCCACTTCCAATCCCCACCGATCTGCAACCATAAGACACATTTAGGAGAAATTTGAACCTCCTAGCTCATTTCGTTCGGAAGCTAGCGTGCTTTCAACAGACGGACGGACGGACATGTCTGAATCGTCTTAGAATTTTACCACGACCCAGAATATATATACTTTATGGGGTCTCCGTTGAATATTTCAAGGTGTTACAAGCGGAATGACAAAGTGAATATACCCCCATCCTAGGTGGAGGATATAAAGAGACAATGCGAATTTTAGAAAGTCAAAATCGCAAAATAATGCGATTTCAAAATCGTCTGGTATAACGATTTTTTTTCAGGCGCCAGAGATAAAACATTTATCTATGACCTGATTTAACTATCATTGAAAATATTGGAGTGAATATTTTATGCACAAATATTTCTAAAAAAGAATGGACATAACAAAGTTTGGCACAGCTATAAATGAACATCTTTGGAAAATATAGTCTCTGACAGCATTCTACTAGTTCTCCCAGAACAAACAAAAAATAAGGATAAGACGTGTCATTACTTATTTTATCTCACGAATAGCACCTGAATGAATCCAAATTGAAAAATAAATAAGTTCGTGTTAAAACATTAGCCTTGGCTATGTAATTCTGAATATAAAATGTATGGTGGTCATAAATAACATCTCTTAATTAACTTATACCTAAGGATTGAATATGCAAGAGATAAAATTTCACGCTCTGAAAGTCAAGCCAGCAACTACATGCTAAACAAGACATTTACAAAAAAAAACAATTATTTCGATCAACATACACAAATTATTCTAAACTTATAGCGTAAGCGTAGGTGGGGGATAGAATATAAACCATTGAGCGTTGGCCGAAGAACGAAGACTTTTATTGATGACGCACTTAAGTCCTAGTGATGAAGAACGACGATAACAATTAGCTGAAGATATAGTGATTTAACAAAATTTCAATTTCGTTCTTGTTGTCTTCGGAACATTGCGTATGGTGAGCGAGATACGGGTTCCCCTTTTTAGGCAATCACCCATTTTGTACGATGTTTCGCAGTTTTCGTAGTTGCAAATTCGATCGCAGAGGATATCACTTTCAACCTCACTTATCGAATGTAAATATTCATTGTAGAGATCGCTCTTCAATATTAATAAACTACGTGGTTCTAGAATCAACTTGAACCGAATCTCTCGTTTAGCACTGGTAGCATCTATTGGATCATTATCTCTTTGTTCTCCTGTGGGAACACCACCATTCTCGCGTTTGCTAAACTCCAGAACTGTATGTGAGCCACAGGATATGGTCGAGATGGTGGGGAAAAAGAGTGGTCCATCGGTATGAGGCATTATGCCTTGTCCGGATTTATATTCATTGATAAGTATGTGATTTGCCTTTTGTGTTTCGAAAATACTCAAATTGTTAATTTTGTCGACGTACGTCTGAACCCATTCCGGAATCTCTTCCGCCAACATCCCATTAGGGTGTGGCACTCCACCATAATTGATAAGACGTCGATTGAGCAACTGGGTCCACTTCGGTTTTGGTGTTTTCTCTATATGAGACAAAATTCGCTGTTCTTCCTCCGATGTTATAAAGTTTGGTATATACATGGCTGTCGGAGGACACTGTAAGACATAACATACAAATTTATACAATTAAAACAACATTTCGGCAGTCGTAGCTTATGGTATAAAAGCCAAATAATAACAACCCCTAAATAAATGTTGTTGTGGCTCCTACTTGTTTACCCTTTCATTTTTTAACCCCCCATAATAACAACTCATTTGATCCGGATTCTTGTTAACAACTTCTTTTGACTTTCCATTTTTAGCAAGTTGGGCGATTGGGTATTGTTTTTGTGCGGACTAATGGCACAACATACCTTACGAACTATGAAATCAGAAAAATCCATCTCTACTTGAATGAATTTATAGAATTTATAGAACGGAACCACAGAAAGAAGCTGATGAAAAGTAGTAGACGGCGCGCCGCCGCCGAAGCTTTCGGCTAAAACCGGATGAAAGTGGCCGCCGACTGAATAATGCTCCACCGAATGTACACGCAGAAAAAAAATTGTGTAAAAATACCGAATTCAACTTTGTAAATCGTTTTTATATAAGGCCTGTTCGATTGGGCTTACTAGCTTATGATTAAGATACTTGATAAGGTGGCAACATTGTTACCCATTGTTTTTTCTTAAATGAATTAACAAGAAAAATCTGGCAGCAATGCTAAGAGAGTAGTAAGCTACTTTCTTGTTAAGCGAGTAAATTCCATACAAAAATTAAGCTAGTAAGCCCAATCGAACAGGCCTATAGAGTTGTCAGAAGTCATACAAGTAAATGCGAAATTTCCCTCGTTCATGTGTAAATTGCACATGTGCGTCTTTTGTATAAATAACTATGTTTAATTGGTAGGTGTTCAGTGCTTACGTACCTTAAGCTTTTACACAAGTTTCTTTGTTAAAATTTATTAGTTAGTTGGATAATGGTGTAAGTATGAATATGTAAGTGGCCAATTTCATATACGAAGAAGTAAGTATGGTGAAATTAAAATTTATTTATTTCTTCACTCGCAAAATGAAGATTGATTAATCTTTTAATTTTTTAATATGAATTTTAGAATTTTTAGAATTTTAGTTAGATGCAAAGTCTGCAATGGCTGGATACATTTCAGGGTGAACAATAATTGTTCGGACCTTCCCAGACTTAGGGACTGGAGCGAAGATTACATCGGCACTTGTTGCCGGCGTAGTGAGTCAACACCCCCTCCCTCCCTACCTCGTCGCACTCGAAAACAACAGCGACAAAGGCCACAATCACCTCAACAGACTCCCACGCACCCTCCCGCGCTTCAACATCAGCGCTCATCCTCGCCCAGACGGAGTGAAAACACCTGCTCAGTCTGCAGTGGAGTTATTCGCTCTGCTGCCGTCTGGTGCAATGAATGTGGGAGATGGTGTCACCTGAGGAAGTCGAACAATTGTTCGGGCCTGAGCAATACGAGACGATGGAATGATGCGTATACCGCCCCCTGCTGTCTTAGGGGACAGACAGACTCAATAACTTCGGTAGCCCAGCCGTCCCCCGCCGCAACATCGGCACCCCCTCTCCATCCCCTCGTTATTGCTTACGAAGGCGGCAACAACAACAGCCGTCTACTAGTTGACAGTAGCCGAAACGTTCATCCCCGGCAGCAAATCGTCTAGACAGACAACGTCCGCGGCCTTTACAGCCGAACCGAGCCCAAAATCTCTGCTCGGTTACCAAGGTGTTATCCGTTCGGCATCGGCTAAATGTAATGGCTGCAATAGATGGTGTCACATACGTAAGCGTATAAACTGCTCGGGCCTGAACAGTTGTAGAGAATGGAGTGACAGGTACATCGCCCCGTGCTGCACACAAATACCCAGCACCTCGCCACAGTCATCTTCATCATCGGAGTATTTTGCGTTTTTACTTTTTCGAAATTGTAAAAAAACCTTCCGCACAAAATGCAATTACTTTAGCTAAAAACAAACTTTTTTAGTTTACTTTTTTTAAATTTGAGAAATTTTTTTCTGCAATAGTTGTTCTTGGAAATAATTTTTTTTAGTTGGTTTTAGTGCATCGATTTCAAATATGCAATTTGATCAAAAATCTGTAATTTAGTTTTTAAGCTACATCGATTTTAAAATTTGCAACTCGGTTTCATTTCCCAGTTTTAAAAATTTTAAACGAGTTGCTCTAATAAAAGTTTGACAATACAGAAGAAATGTCATAATACATAATTTTTATCGTTTTTAGTTTTAAATTATTTTTTCATAGTTTGTGTACACATCGCCATGTCGTTTAAAAAAAGTTGCAAAAATGTCCAAAAAAACAGTGATAACTGGGTCAAAAATTTTAAAGCAAAAAGACCGAATGAAATACAAAAAGCTGTTTTGCCGCTATACCATTTATACGAAATTCCGAAAGAAATCAATATAATTGCAAGATATAGAGGATTAGAGCTTGAGAAATCTAAAAAAAAAATCTAATTATATCTGAAGAATTAAATAAGTTATGCTTAAGCTAAATCAAAAAGCGATGGAATTAAAGAACGTTGGAGGCAAGGTGCTTAAGTTGATAACTGATTATCAGAAATTTTTAAAGCGGCGGCAAGACACCAATAAATTTGAAAAATTGTTTGATATCTCGTATAAAAAAAGGTGTTATAAAAAAAGGAATTTTCAAAGCACACTGGAAGTACCACCGGGTTCATTTTGTGATTTAGACTTAATGTGCGATGATACAAAAGCATATGACAGAGATTACAGACTTAATGTGCGATTATACAAAAGCATATGACAGAGATTACTCTTCTATTGCAAGTAAACAGATACCCAAGTTGTATTCAAACATAGCGACGTTTTTGGTAATTGATACGAATGTCAGTTCAAATAAAGCAGCTATGATATGCAAAAAATGGCTGAATCAGGAGTAGACGTACCAACGCCATCACAAAAAACCATTTACAGACACGTCCTTAAGTTTACTGAACAAAAGGTAGATACAAACAAAGAACATTTAAAACTTGAAAACTGGGCCCTACATTTTGATGGTAAAAAAATTAATAAAAAAGAAATACAAGTTGTAGTTCTTAAGAATGATACGAAGGAAATAAAATTAGGAGTGCTTGTTCTTGAAAATGGAAAAGCTGTAACCATATTTAATGGCATGCTAGAAAAGTATAATTTATTTCAATCCATTAAAATGATTATATGTGATACAACGAGTGTTAATAGTGGGAAAAAAGGCGGTGTTGTGTCATTGTTGCAAAACCACTGCAAATCTCTTTCACTGCCTCCACCAATATATTGGCTGCCAACACCATATACTTGATTTATTATTACGACATATTATGGATGAAGTTTTAGGTGGAAAAACAACTTCCCCTAATATCGAATATCCTTTTGTTTCCGAGATTATAAATAATTATGATCACCTAAGAAGTTGCTACATACAAAATAAAGAGGAAATAAATATTAACAAAATTAAATGGCGGGATGATATGAAATATTTGTACGAGCTGTGTATGTCATTTCAATATTATTTCAAAAACCAATAATTTCCTCGTATAACATTTAAGTCTATACCTCCAATAAGCAACGCTCGATGGAATTCTAGGGCAATTCTTGCTCTACTGGCATTTATACTAATTCCAAAATATCGGACGCAATTATATTCAATTTGTGAGTTTATATCTGGCACCTGGTTTGATATATGGTTTTCCGATCATTGTTTTAAAATCGATGACTATTCAAAATTAAATCTAGCCTTACTTCCTTTCAAAAACGCTCACCTGTGCTTTCAAAGACATTGGGTTCAGGAAGAATCAGCAATTCCGAAGCAGCAGAGAAGTAACGTATGTGCTGAAAGAGCCATAAAAGTAGTTCAAGATATTTTTCCACTGTGCAAAACAACACATTCATTGAATTTAAAATTTATTACCCATAAATGACCATTGTATTCTTGCTAAGATTTTATTTAAACTTATTAAAAAATACTCTTTTGTTCTCATGTTTCTTTTTATATATCTTGTTGAATTTAAGTAGTAGAAAATGCTACTGCATTTGAGTAATTTATTATAAATGTTATTATTCTAAGGCGTTACTTTAAATAAAATTTTAATCTTATTAACATTATTGCATAATATCTTCAAATTTAAAAAAAAATACATTATCAAATTTTAAAAATCACAAAAAAATTCAAATAAAAAAGTTGGTTTTGAGCTAAAGTAATTGCATTTTGTTCGGAACGTTTTTTCACAATTTCGAAAAAGTAAAAACGCAATTCTGCTTGTTTTTGCCTGCCCTATATGCTATTTCCACAGATTTTGAATCTAAAAAAAAATGACTAACCCTAGTGTACATACCCCCAGTGTCGGTTTGCCCTCCCGGTTATCACCCAGATATTGGAGCACTGCTCACAGGTGATAATCGTATCGTGATGAGAGATTTCAATGCGCATCACGAACTGTGGAATTCCAGCCTCGGAAATGACCGCAGAGGCTCCGACCTGGCAGAGCAAATTGATAGCTCCACTTTCTGCACAATAAACGAGGACACTCCTACTAGGATGACGGGGAACTGCGCAAGCTCACCTGACATATCCATCGTCAGCGCAGGGTTGATCAACTGCACAGCATGACGAGCAATTATATCTCTTGCCTCTGATCACCTCCCCATTGTCATAACCCTAAGCCGACCAAACGATTTTATCGTCTCTGAACGGAAGACGTATGTTAAGCTAGCCATAGACGAACGATTTATTGGTGTGATTTGCAAATTTATTGCTGCAATTTATTGCATATCGTTTCTCCACACACGCTCGAACAAATCATAATTCGGCCGACGTTGATGAGTAAACATATGCTACGAAGCGGATGACGCGCTCGCATGTTCATTTTGTGTTTGAACTTCGGTTTGTGCTTCTGTCAGAATTTTGTGGTAGAAAATTTTTTATTTAACAATTGTTTTTTTCTGTTGACTGGAAACTTAAAAACAACATGTGCGACGAAGCAGCGGCTGATGCAGCTGCGCTTTTAATTATATATACATGTTTCGACATGGAAAATAAAAAACTAGAAAAGAAAAAATCGGAAAAATAAGAAAATAAATTTTTCACTTTTTGTTTGCCAAATGGCATTTTCATTTTTTAACACATCAAAAAATTCTATCATAAAGTCTTTGCTTGCCATTTTTTGTGTGCACTACACGACCTTTCGTTACAATGGTTGAAGAGCAACTGAAATGGCGAAATGGCTTAAAATTTGCGCAGTAGCCCACACACGTATGATTTGTTCGCGAACTACCCCACAGACGTAAAAAAGCGACCACAAACCCAACAAATTGCTCGAATTTATCATTCGTCTATGGCTAGCTTTAACCAGAAGAAGGCAGACTGGTTGCAGTTCAGAGAGTTCTCTGAGCGCAAATTTGCAGCCCAACCAAATCCTTCAGATACTCGCAAAGCAGAGAAGGTTTTCCGCGAAATCGTCGCAGCAGCAGTAGTTCGTGGAGTTTAGGAACAAACGCTCCAAGCCCCGTAGAGTGAAGCAAGGAGTCCCCCAGGGTGGGAACAACAGAGTCCTCAAGTCGCTTGTCGGCAGCACTTGGGGAATGGACAAGGAGACCTTGTCCGCTACGTACAAAGCGATCAGCCGGCCCGTGGTAAATTATGCAGCGCCAACGTGGTCACCAAATGTCAGTAAGACACAGTGGGATACCTTACAGACCTGCCAAAATGCAGCCCTTCGCACCATCACAGGCTGCCTTATGATGTCACATACTGATCACCTGCATGAGGAAACAAATATCCTTCCAGTGAAGCCCCACTGTGAACTCCTCACCAAACAGTTCCTCCTGGGATGCCATCGACGGAGTCACCCAAACTACACACTATCGTGTTTGGAACCTCCGCCGAGGCATGTCAGGAGAAGTCTGTGCCAATTTGAGGAGCAGATCCGTCATCACCTCACGGATCCTTTCACTGACTCCTCATTCTTGGTGGGTCTGGGGCAATTACACGCGGACGTAGTTGAAAGCACTACAACAAGCTACAAAGCCAATATTGTTCTTGGAGGACGCCCTCCACCCATAGCAGATCAGAGCGGACATTGCCGATAAACTCCAGGGTCATTTTGGCCCAACTTAGATCTGGATGGTGTAGTCGACTAAATTCTTATCGATCAAGACTCGATGACACCATTCCAGATCTTTGCCCAGCCTGTGGTATAGGTCCACACAATACAGTGCACCTCTTTAACTGTGCAGAAAGGCCGACCTCCCTTACACCAAGCTCTCTCTGGTCGAATCCAGTAGATGTTGCCAGGTTCCTGGAACTGGATACAGAAGAGCCGTCAGAGGTCAGAAACAACCAACAATATAATTAAAAATTTTATACTTGCAGGAGCAACCGGGGCTACAACAACAACAGCAACCCCATCAAAAAACAACAGAAGCATCAAAGAAAAAACAGCCTTAATATCATATAATATTTAAAATAAACATTTTTTGTTTCCAGACGAAAGAACAAAAAGCTAAAAAGAATAATAATCATGATTTTTATTTGGGTGGGAAATAGAAAATCAATAAAAATATTTAGTTCTTTGATATTATTAAATTTAGTTAAAAAACATTCCAAATTAGATAAATGAAACATTACTTATGTTCTATCAATTTGTACATTTATTTCTTTATTTTTAAATACTGATAAATGCAAATTGTATAAGAGAACAAAGTGCTTTGAAATACAACCAAAACATACAAGGTAATTTTACACAAGTTTTATTGTATAACTGGCAATAGTTTTATGGTACCAAATTACACAAGTGTTCTGTATGAGTTTTCAAAGGTTGTATTTCATCTAAGAAACTTAGGTATATTGTACTCTTTTTTCTTGTATGATTTCTCAGATTTTTTCTTTGCGTGTACTATTAGCCAGGACAGTTTTTCCCCAACTGATACAAAAAGTAATAAGTATCAACCAAAAATAATAAAATCTATTAAGATGTTCCGTCCGACTCTTTGATTTCTGACAGTTACGTTAGATTAAAATGTAAATATAAGAGCGACACTCATTTTCCCACTCTTAGGTGAAGAATTGGTGTTTCAAAATGAATATTTTTCGTGTTTTTTGTTTAATTGTGAATGAACTAAAGAAAACAGCACAAAGCAACGACAAACAACATTAAAATACTAAGAAACTGTGTCGTATTTTACTCGAATTTTGCCACTATTTTACTTATTTAATTTTTTTTAACTAATTGCAAACAAATTTATTGAAAAATAAGGCAAAAATTATCGTATTCTTCTTTGTTCCCGGCGTTCTTAATTTTGAAATTTTTATGTTATTTTGAATGATTTCTGTCAAAATCGACGACAGCTCGCTCTTAAATTTCATTTTTCACATTTTAATCTAACGTAACTCGCTCGATTTTTTAAATGAGCCCGAAAGATCTTCTTGTTAAATTTTATTTTCTTTGGTATCAACCGCACGGTATACGATATACAATATATGCATGAATGTCTGTTATTTCAAAAAAAAAAACATTAAAAAAAATATATAAATTAAACTTAAAATATCATGAAAAAATGAAAATTGGCGTTCCATACAGAAGTTATTAGGTCTATTCGACTGGGCTTACTAGCTGGGCTTTTTGCTTACAAGAAAGTAGCTTACTACTCTCTTTGCGTTGCTGACAGATTTTTCTTGTTGATCCATTGGGTGAACCGAACAACGTCGGTCCTTTGAAACGCGATGATCGACCAATCAGAGTACAAAAAACTACATCTGGAAGCTTTTGATGACAAGCATTAGAATACATAAATCATTTTTTTATCATTAGTCCTATTCTTATCATTTAGTCTTATTCTTATATATCCCTTGTCTCTATTATTCAATATGTTCGAATACTACATTGTGGAGTCATTATGGAGAGTTTAAAAGATTTGGCCCGATCGGATGATCTGAATACTCATAATTTTATTATTTGGAAATGCTTTTAGAGGAAAATTAAGGTTGATATGTTTTATGATTATTCCTAAAATAAATCCCAGCTTCTAACGGGATGCCCTAACACGTATACAGGCACGTATAACACGTTTGTTTTGAAAATATACTCAGCTCCATTTGGCGTCATTTTAACATCATTCTGTAATAACACGCACGGGAGTACATTTTTTATTGCTTTTTTAGTAAATAGACCAATTTAAAAAGGCCAGAAAATCATAGTAATTTAGGATATATTTTAAACATAAAGGTTTCTGATGGTAGATATTACCTAAAATATTGCTTTAAATGTGACAGATTTAGTAAAAAATAATTATTTTTCATAAATTAATGGTTACCGGCATTAGGATTTTTGATGGTGCCGAGTATTGGCCGTAATAGTGGTTCCAGTAGTTGGCATTAGTATATTTCGAGTAATTTATAACCCGCCGAGTAGGTACACCATATTACGATTATTACATATGAAACTATAGGCAAAATTAAGTTAAGTGGCGTTTTTAATTTCCTCATCCTGTTGCCCCTTCACAGGACTACAAAGTTGAAAAGGATAATATTTTTAAAAAATTATTTTAAATTCGCACCCTATGATAATGGCATAAATGTCAAATTAAAAACACTCCAAATTTTATTCCTCTATCTGTATTAGTTTATTCATATTTTACTTTTTAAGAGGGACAATTTGAAATGACTGTTTATGCGAAACTAATACAAATAGAAGCATGGAATTTGAAGTATTTTTAGCAGGCTTTTTCATCCTTGATTTGCCATTTGCACCGGTATCATTTTTGTGTAAACTATTTTTTACATCTAAAACAATACCCTTTATGAAATTAAAATATATAGTTGTTACCCCAATTGTATACTTACATTCGTAACGACATAATTTTCAAAACTACTAGAACACTTACCCTATACATATCTACATATCACCCAATCTTGACAAATTACAAGTTTCAAAGTGATAATTTTAAGGCAGCGCAACTAAACATACAGTTCGTCAAGAAAGTTAAGATTTTAATTACTAAAAAAGATGAAAATAACAATGGCCAAAAAGTAATTACTAATAATATTTTCCCTTAAATAATAAGTTTTACTATTATTTTTCCTTAAAAATAAGTTTTCCAGCCAAAATATATACACAAATATATTGTAAGCGCTTTTGTGACATTAATATCTCCGATATTCCGTTCCAAGTCCGATATATGTTCTCGTATGCCGGTCTCAGCAGACTTTTGGAATATATTTTTTCGAGTAATGACACAATTGTTGTGCCCAATTTGGATCATGGTGCTGTCCTGGTTATGTTAACTACATTGAAACGTTTAATAATTGCTCTGTTTCGCCCTTCCATCGGCCCACTGGTGTTTAGGAAGTAATTCGGAAGACTATACAAAAAAATTAAGAAAAATAATTTGAAATATAATTTCAATGAAATAAATGAAGAAATTAAATAAATAAATTATAAAATAGCTGTACAAACATTGTCAACATCAAACAAGATTCAGAGAATGATAAAATGAATTATGAATAGAAAGGTTTTAGTCAATAATTCAATAAAAAATAGTTCTGTGTTTATTTAAATAATTTCATTTGTAGATTCTTTTATTTTTCCGGAAACGTGACAATCCACAAGTATCTTCGCTGTTGTGTATGAATTAGAATATGAGAACAATCAGCAATCTACCTTATAGTCTTGTCACACTGCATGTGAAATCTAGCAGAAATGACATAAGGTCGATTTGACATTTCAGCTAGATTTCTCATGTAGTGTGACAAGGCTATCTCCTAAGTGATGTGATATTTGTGTGTGGGTAAATTGGGTAATTGCAGAGAAAAAATTCGACCCTCGTATATTGTGCAAATTGTATTCAAAACTTACAAACAAGGTGACAAAACAGTATCAAGGTGCGAATGCGAATTTAAAAACATTGTACTCTTGTGAACACCCTTAATTTACAAATTAGAGCTTAGTTATCCAGTCTTAAAGAAAAACAGCCAAAATATAGAATATTCATTCAAATAGTTAATTTTCATAGCATCGTATACAGCATAAATAAGATATGGAATCTTACCAAAAACATAGTAGGTGTACTACAGTAAAATTAGAACCAATGAGTAATTATACCAAAATAACATTGAGGGTACCACGGTACCAGTGAATGTTCAATGGTACCACTTTTGGTACAATTGTACCGCTTTTTCCATCAGTGTATACAAACATAAAATTTTCGACTGTCCACTGTACCTTTATGTTCACACTATGGCAATACTGACAGCCGTCAGCTGCTCAAAACGAAAACAATATATCAGCACGTTTTTTCCTTCCATAAAACATAACATTTTGAATTTATTTTTGTAAAAATCGTTTTGGGATACAACGACACCACCGTTTTTATTTGTATATCATTTTAACGAAATTACGAGCAATTAGCAGACATACTGACACACGGGTAATATTGGTGTTTAAGTTAATTTTTCTGCGAAAAAAGGATTTCTGTTGTGTCCTTTATAATTAATTCTTAATACATCTGCTTAAATGTACATACATATGTATTTATGTGTGGGAATAATAAACTGGGTTACAGTGTGTGAAGAAATTTAATAAAAACGAAGTATTCTACCGCTTCTGATCCAATCATTAATTGTGTCATAAGGTCAGTTGAAAGTGGGTTCTGGCGAATCCTTAAAATTTTGTCGTGAAAAAATGAAATTACCACAGTTCAAGGATGGTAATATATATATGTATGTATGTACTTAGAAAAGTAAGTACATATATTCTTGGTTTTTTAAAGGTGCAAATTATATTAACAGTATGAAGTTCATTGTATTTGTGTATGAAAATTTCATAATTGTTGCACGAAATATGTTTATAAATTAAAATTTGGTTTTGTGAATGTGGTTTAGAAAACGGCCTTCAAGAAATTCTGTGTAAAATTACAAAAAACGCTCTCAAAGATTTGAAACGCTTCGAGAATGCTTTAAAAGTACTTTTTGCAAAATGAAATGAATGATTTACCGACTAAATTATAAAAAAACTCTGTGGTCGTTCTTCAAATTTTACTACTCTGTAAGATAATATAAAAATAACAAAATAAATCTAAAAAGTAACAGTAGTAGTGAATTTGGCAGGAGTATTTTTGTGCTATCAGATCATATTTAGATATAGTGTACATACAATTATTACTCTGCTACTGCTGTGGAATCCACATTTTTTTGGATTCATGTTATATTTCAACTAGGAAAACTTACCGTGAAAGTGAACTACATGGACCATGTTTTGGTTGAAGTGACCCCCAATTCGCACTGTAATCGCTCTACAACGGATCTTGATCAAAATTTCCAGATCATGTTATATATCAACTAGGAGTACCTAATGTGAAATTCGACCGCATATAAATCTCCCTCCGCACCTTGGATATAGTCTTGAATCAAGTTGTACAGATCATAATCTATCTTCTCATAGGAATACCAAATGTGAAAGTGGATCAAATAGGATCATATAGCCGCCATAGATATGACAGTCCGCTTTACCTTATTACCACTGTAGAATTCATATTACATCGGTACTTAGTAAAATTTAACAAAGCATGTTATATTTAATTTAGGAACACGTACCATGAATATAGATGATATGGGTATTTGTTTCCACAGGCTGCATTGGAATCTTCCATAGAATAGCAGCGAATGCGGCAATTAGATTACGGGAATCGGGACTATGGAGGGCTAGGGTGTGTTGATTTTAGACAATTTTTGATTTTCAAAAACTTGTAGTTAAAAAGAACTATGGAATGTTTTGCCATTCTAAGATATAATTTTATTTTTGCGATAAAATTTAGTTTAGCTCGGTAAATCGTCAAAAGAAAAAATGTTTAAAAACATTTTTTTTTCAATTTGTTTAACCACTGCTACAGTGGTTTGTTTCTACGTGAAAGAGCCATTTGTAGCCCTCATAATTACTTAAATTTAAGGCATCGGCTTTTTCTTCAAAAGTAATAAGGGTACATTTGACGATAATTGTAATTTTAATACAAAAAAATAAAATTTTAAAAACGTTCAGTTATGAAAAGTTGTGTTTTGCTTTGCCATTCTCTAATATAATTTCATTTTTTATGATAAAATTTAGTTTAGCTCGATGAATTGTCAAAAGAAAAACGATTTCTTTGTTTTTCAAAAAAAAAACAATTGCAACATTTGTTGCCCTGATAACTACCTTCAATTCAAGGTATTACTCGGCTCGATCGAGGTACCTTCGACGATAATTGTAATAATTTTAATAAAAATAAATACAAAAATATTGTGTGAAGTAATACCTTAAATAATACATGATTATTATTTTGAAATAAGTAACAAAAATTTACATTTCAATCGACTAATCAAATTTTATTAAAATTAAACTTAACTTTTGGTTTATCAGAATTTAAGCAGGTACAACAACCTATATTACTATAAGTGGAATTTATGGCTATCAAAGCTAAGTCCAAAAATCTCAATACAAAATTATTTTTTGCAAATTTGTTTTAATGCCTGCATCTATAATGCGAACAAAATAATTTGTTACTTTGAGTTCTTTCGTTTTTTGTCATCGCATCTTGCTATTCCGGGTTGTAGCTTGTAACATTCTTTGTGAAATAAAAAATCCACAACAACTTGAATTCGCAATTAAAATTTGCACTATATACAGAGCCAATAAAACTGCCGAAAAAGCTGATTTTCTGCATAAAAGCGGAAAACAGATAGACTATGTGCAAATAGCAATGGATTATTTGCTGTTTTTAGGAACCCAATTATAATCATATCTTGAAAAGCATATCTTGAGTAGAGACTTAATATTGATGTCATTTTGTTTGTTGCTTATTGGGATGTGTAGGGTATTATTAGTTCTTTTTATAAATTTTAATATTGTTTCTAAGTTAATTTTATTATTCATAATTTAAGATGGAAGTATTTTATAACCACATACGGCCTATCTGGCTCGGTTATTTTTTTTGGATTAATAAAAATAAAAAAAAAAAAAATAAAAAAATAAAAATTACATTTTGAAAGAAAAAAAAACTATCTTGGCATAAAAATATAATCTTAATTTTATTTTTAAAATTGTTACGTCTATTACTTATTTATTTGCACATGCTTGTTTATAATAGTGTAAGAACACAATATAAAATTATACTAAAATTTATTTTTTTCAAAGTAGTAGCATTGCTGGTTCCAGAAACAAATTCTAAATATAAAGATTTTTCTCTCCGAAGTTAGACAACAAATTCTGGGATGTATAAGTTTCACTCTTCCTCTTGTTAGAGCGTGCGAATTTCAGACGATTGAATGGAAATTCTGGCTCCTTGGTGTAGAAGAGCTTATGGAGTTGGGTTAAACATTTAGTTTTCAGTAGATTCTCAAAAGGTATGCTAAAAATGTTATACGCAAACTGAGAAATTCGGAAGATACATGTTCTTATTAAATACATATTTTGTTATGTCATTGTATGCCACCTTCAGTTTTCGAATATCTTGGACGACACAGATTGCAAAAATTTAACTACCGTATAGAAGAGGGATTAGATAAGACTTTGCATTAAGCATTTCGATATTAAATGCAGTGGAAAGTCTAACTGCCCATACATTCCTCAGCATTCCATGAACTTTACCAACAGCAGTAATAATGCGCTTTGTCGATGAGAGTTTGGAGTTCAATCGCAGAATTGCGAATAGGCTTCCAGATTGTCTGTTAGAAAACGGTTTGGTTTGCGATAACGTGTTCCAGAGTTTTAGATAGTAAAGTCAAAATAGCAATTCGACGTAATGCATTGCTCGTTTTCGGGATGGGAATAATTTTTGCATCTCCATCCGGAAGGACGGACTTTGTGAGAGCAGTGTTGAATGAATATGTTAAGTATGGAAGCAACTTTTGCAGATGAAGTTTTTGAAATGTTGCGTTGATTTCATCAGTACCAGTTTCGAAATATATTGTACCCATGTTATTTATTTATATTACAGTAGGTGTTGTAATATTTAACATGTGGAACATATGATCATATATTTGATATAATTAAGCTATTAGTTGTATACTTCTTATATTATTAGTATGTGACGGTAACGACGATGCCCTACACATATGAAAGCAAAGTCATAGAGAAAAGATTGAAGCCAGTGCAACACCACAGTCCACACACTCTTTGGCAGACTGTCGTGAGCTATCTTATCAATACTCCACCGGTCTTATTAATATATACTATACCGGTCTTACAATAACTCAATACTATACCGGTCTTATAATAACTGTTGACATACTTTTAATGAGCATTTGCATATGCGAAGTCGCCGACGATTAACGGACATCGACATACTGAGCAAACCATTAAGCACAGAGGGTTGAAATCGTCAAAAACTGAAGTTAATTCAAAATTAATTTTTTTAAAAAATTTAAAGAACATAAAATTGTATATCACTACCGAAGATATCAATGACATGTGTTGTTTGCTTTTTCAGTTGTAATGACTTAAAATCAATAAAGTTTTGAGTTTTACGCGAACTGCTGTGAAAAGTTCACATTAATATATTTTAAAGGATAATATTTTTTTTTTCATTGATAAAAAGTAACAATTTGATTACGGAATCTCCAAGTTCAAACATTTTACAGAGTATTTACAAAAAAAAAATGGATTAATGAAAGTATTGTAGAAATATTTTTAAAAAGTTGTTGAAAATATGTATAAAGGTATATTCAAAAAATATATATGGAGTTTTAAATGCGAATTCCGTAAAATAACGCAAATATAAATAACGTGAATTTTCAATTAAATTTCAATTTGTAACCTTCAATATTCCGCAATTACATTTTGCGCGTTTTTTATTAAATAAATTGTTAAAATATTTACTATTTATGGCTGTTTATACATGAAGTTTTATTGTACAACTTGAAATTAGATTTTGACGAAAACTTAATATTTAAGCATTTTGTAATGAAAAATAAGTTTTTTATTTACCTAATACTTATATCTACTAAATGAAACAATTATTTCCCATGAAAAACATTCACAGAAGCAGAATGAGATTCCAAGTTCATTCTTATACAAAAACAAGTAAGTTTAAAGTAAAGTAAAGTAAAATGTTTCTAGGTGCAATATAAGGTGATGTGCCAAATGTGGGTAAAAAATATTGTTTCTAGAACGGAAATTAGATGTACCAAGTTCTGTTGCGATTTAATAATAACACTACTCAACAAAATGAAAAAAATTTCATGTACTCCGGATGCGATAATTTTTTCTGTGTAGATAACCTTGACATGAGCTCGAAAAACGCAATAAAATTTTTTTTTTCGTTTGGTTTTTTTTATTTTTTTTTTTAAATTTTAAAATTTTTTTTTGGTTAATTTGTTTCGTCCGGCATAACTCGGGAACCACTAGCCCGATTTAATTGAATTAAATTTTAAAAAATTTAAAATTACAATTCCCTTAATCTGTTCATATATTGTTTTCCTATACAAGCAACAGTTTCCAAGTTAAAAATGAATATATAAAGGAAAAAACTTATTTTTTGCCTAAAGATTTAAATTTTTTTTTTTAAAATCCATAAAAAATCCAAAATGAAAAAAAATGTCAAATCTTATTACTTTTACGTAAAGTCACATAACCTATGAGCAAAATGAGACAAAGATCATGAAAATCGATGCACGCGTTTCGCAATTGAGTAAAGGTATGAATTTCAAAAATTTGCTCGACATATGCACAACTTTGTCTATGGTAAGGTTTTTTCTTTTTTTTTATTCTCAGAATTAACAAAACGGAATAAACAAAGGGTTATTTAATTTTTATGATTGCGTAAGCAAAGTAATAAACGCTAATAAATGTGCGTGAACAATTAAAAGGAAAAAAGGAAAGGGGACTTTTTTAATTATTTGGGTTTTCCGTTGGCTACCTGTATGATTTTTTTACAGAAATGCAACCCACATTTAAGGGTGGTCATTATTCGGAAAATTTAAGACTCACACATGGTGAAACAGGTATGTAGCCACCGTAAAAAAATATACACCCATTTATAAGTACCTGTCAGTAAAATACTAAACAATACACAGTATAAATAGGTCTTCATTGATCGATTTTACTCATTCAACAAGTGTCGACGAACGCGATAGTTAAAATGAGCAAACGTTCGCGAGGATTTGAATGCAATACCAATCCAAGTAATTTTTGTTACATGTGCGGAGAATACGTTTCTGAAAAAAACAAGCGTTGTTTTTCACCTAAATTGAGAGATTCATTTGAAGAGAGCTTCAATTTAAAGGTCTCAAACATAGATGAGCGGTGGACACCAAGTGCTCTATGTCCAAGGTGCTACGTACAGCTAGCTGACTCAAGGTAAGTGTAGATTACGAAATTCAAGAACATATATAACTTATTATTGAAATTCTTTCAGACGACAGCCGAGAATCATCATGCCAATGCTTTGGAGAGCTCCTCTTTGCCATGTAACAGATTGCTACTTCTGTCTTAGCAAAAAAACAGGCGTGGGAAAAAATATACGATGGACTTACGCTGCTGTTTCAACAGTGAATTTTCCAGTGCCATTTTCCGAAGAACCAGTGGACCCGCAACCGTCCGTTTCAAGATGGGCATCTAATAATGAGGCGATACATCCAACATCAGATCCGGAGACAGTAGAAACCACATCAGAATGCGAGTCAACATATACATTGCATGGAGGTCAACGCTTATGTTCCCAAGCAGAACTGAACGATTGGGTTAGAGAATTGAAACTCTCCAAGGAAGATGCAGAGTTGCATGCATCGCGCATGCAACAGTTCGGTTTCTTGGCTCCTGGTGTGGTGACAACAATCTACAGGAAGCGTCATGAACCATACGCAAGGTACTACACAAAAAAAGACAACATCTGTTTTTGTAAGGACATTCCCGGATTATTTGGTGAACTCGGGTACTCTTACGATCCAGGAGAGTGGCGTCTTTTCATCGACAGCAACAAGCAGATCCTTAAAGCAATTTTACTGCACAACGGCAACGAGAAACCTTCGATTCCAATTGCTCATGCCGTTGACACCAAGGAAACATACGAAGTCATGGACAATCTACTAAAGTGCCTTAACTATGAGAGGCACGATTGGAAAGTTTGTGCCGACCTTAAGGTTATCGGTATCCTTTGTGGATTACAAGGTGGATTCACAAAGTACTGTTGTTTTCTCTGCCTTTGGGACAGCCGCGATCGTCAACATCATTACACCAGGAGGAGTTGGACAGAAAGAGTTAACTTCATCCCCGGCAGCGACAACGTGAAATATACACCACTCATAAAAAAGGAAAATGTTTTTCTCCCACCTCTTCACATAAAGCTCGGACTCATAAAAAACTTCGTGAAAGCTATCAACAAAGATGGCGAAGCGTTCGCCTATTTAAAAACCATTTTTCCTCACCTTTCATCGGCAAAGATTAAGGAAGGCGTTTTCGACGGTCCGCAAATTAAAAAGTTGTTGCAAGACCAACAGTTTGAGCACATTTTATCACCAAATGAAGCTGCAGCTTGGAACTCATTTCGGCAAATTGTTTCCGGATTTCTTGGAAACAACAAAAGCTCAAATTACAGAGAGATCGTCGAACAACTACTCCAAAATTATAAAAAAATTAGAGCAAATATGTCGCTTAAGATACATTTTCTACACTCGCACTTCTTTCCGGACAACCTGGGCTATGTGAGTGACGAGCATGGTGAGCGTTTTCATCAGCAAATGAAAGAAATTGAGCACCGATACCAAGGATTTTGGAACGAAGCTATGATGGGGGACTATATCTGGTTCCTGATAAGAGAAACAGACCCACAACAATATAAAAGAAAGACAAAAGCACATAATTATTTTTAATTTGAAGGTTTTTATTTTTGTGTTTAGATATTTTTTTAAAAACTTTTTTATAATTAATTAATGTTGATATCCTTAGGATAATTTCTTGTACATATATCGAATTGTTTTTTAATTTAAAGTCATATATTTTTGTCACCCAACAAATTTTAATTTTTTTTGTAATAAAAAAGAAAAAACCTTACCATAGACAATGTTGTGCATATGTCGAGCAAATTTTTGAAATTCATACCTTTACTCAATTGCGAATAAAAACGAAACGCGTGCATCGATTTTCATGATCTTTGTCTCATTGTGCTCATAGGTTATGTGACTTTACGTAAAAGTAATAAGATTTGACATTTTTTTTCATTTTGGATTTTTTATGGATTTTTAAATCTTTAGGCAAAAAATAAGTTTTTTCCTTTATATATTCATTTTTAACTTGGAAACTGTTGCTTGTATAGGAAAACAATATATGAACAGAAATAAAAAAAAACAAACGAAAAAAAAATTTTTTATTGCGTTTTTCGAGCTCATGTCAAGGTTATCTACACAGAAAAAATTATCGCATCCCCAGTACATTTTGACTGTTGACTAGTGTAATTGCGACTTGTACTTCCATTACAGGAAAAAATTTTTTTCCACTAAACTGCACTGAAATTGTGTTTCCTTTTACTGATTATGGTATAAATATTGAAAAATATAAATATTACCTCTGACTCTGCAATTAACTTTATCGCATCGCAATATGGTTCAGTAACCCTGCGATTTATAATTTATATTTTATAAACTGATTTTGTAAAATATATGGTAAATAAATAAATAAATATTACCATTCTCGGTGATTTCAACTCTCTGTGCGACGATGTATTATTCTCCCTGTTTAACATCGATATTATAGTATTTATCTAAAAGACATACATAATAGGCGTGTTTTGTTTACCACAAGCGGATTATCCCGCTTAAATGTATTTATCTGATAAGTTGTCAGTACTTTTTTTTTTGGTTGCAAATAAGACTTAACTAATTAGATCACAAACTATTAATTTTAATTTGAAACTATAAGAAAAAAATGTGCGTTCCACCATAACCTTAAGTGTATTAGCCACAACTTCAACTTCACTCTTGTTATGTTAATAGCGGACTTCTATGTATTTCTATGTAGTTTTTGTTAGCAGTCTTTTTTTTAAGATGTGGGAATATCCATTCTTATAGTTTCTATCTAGTTATGTATATATTTTATTTTCAGTCTGTTTTAAAAAAGAGAGCAGCCTTTGAATACGCATTTTCTTTAAACATCTGCATGTGTTGCGTAAATATTTTATTCCTTCAATTGTTCAATGATTCTTTTGGTACTTACAACTTCTGAGTGTATATACATTTAGAATTTAATTTTAAAATTAAAAAAATATATTTATTTATTTTATTTTTAACATGTTATTTTTGTCTTTTGCATAGCGATGGTATGGTTTAAATCATATGATCTTGTTATAGTAACATTGAGGAGTTTGTAAATTGTTTGAGATAATTAATGTGTATAATATTCTAAAGTATGTATAGTGAAATTGAACTATAGCTACTACTGGCAAATTTATTATTTGACCCATTAGTGCATGAACTATTCTACCATCCGTTTAAAAGATATGTATATATATATTGGCGTTCCTTTAAAGAAACTTCGTGCACTAATGGATTAATATATATATTTAATTATAATTTTTTCATAAAAATGATCCTTAAGGATTTTCTATTTTTTGTGTTCTTTAGGGAAAATTGCGTCTATTAAATGTTACTACATACACCAGCATAATATAAAAATCAGGCTATTGCATCTGAATGAATTGAACAGCTATGTCTTCAAATTATAATATGGGTAATCACCGTAACGAGGACGGATATGAATACCTTATGGGCGGAGTAAAAATAGCTAACGCCCAAACGTTTCCCTCGACATTCAATAGAACACATGAATACATGAAGATCAGATATAGAACTTCTCGTGATAAATATGAGGACGTAGACAGTGAATTAGACCTGTTACCAAATTATCTGCTATCGGCATATAGAACTGACCACGAGCTTAATCATACCCATTACATTCAACAACAAAGCCACCATCTGCAACAACAACAACAGCATCCGCATTACTGCGATCATGAACATCATCATTATTATAATGACAATTTAGATAAACACGCCAGTCCAGTATCATTATCTAGAAAGATAAGACAACCAAAGCCAAGTGTTCTGCAGCATCATGGTAATAGCCAAAATAACAACTATCAAGCAACTGGTGATCGGTTCATTGAGGATACACAGCCACAACCAACAATGGAATCTTCCCGTTTGCGATAGTAATTAGATTTTCATTATAAATGGGGTTTTAACTTTTTAATTTATTCGACACAACAATACTTGTAACACTGCACACGTTATATTTCTTTTCCTTTTTGAACCTAGTCTGCTTTTTATTATTTACAATACACTATCCATTATTTTTAAAATGTATATATTATATAAAGTTTTAAGATTAATTGAAACCTTTTCCAACTAAAACCAAATCATTTGCAAGATAATACATTTGCTTTCAAATTTATATTTTGTGTCCTATCAAATGACTTAAATTAAATATTACAGACGAAATCACGATTGATCTTAAAATTTCACACTAAGAATTGCCGATGCACAGTGGTTCCAAATTCATTTTTCTGGCCAAATTTGCATTTTTTGTTGATCAATTAGTTACATGGTACTACAAAAAATTACCTATTTAAACTTGAAAAGCAACGTAGTGTGGGATATAGACGTTGTTGAGTAGATCAGTTTAAAACATTCAGAAACATCCCCAAAATCTCGGGTACCGGGTTTGCGTATCTTTACGCATTTATAAGCCTGTGATTTAGTTGTTTATCTACCGTACAGTGAGTGTCATTAATATTCGACATTCGCATTGGTGAAAGATCAAACACCCATTACTCTATGTCTAGTATTTAAACATAAAACTTTATTTTATAATTTTAATTCACCATTAGATAAGATTAAAAATCCGCGAAAAAAATCGTTAACTAATTAAAATAATAAATCATTAATATTCGGGTTTTTTCTTTAAAAGGATATAAATAGGACAAAAACATGTGAACATTTAGTATTTAAAAGGCGTAGGGATATGCCTTTTACCCGTTTTGACATATTTTCCGCGGTTTTCCTGGTACAGGAAATTCGTATTTTATCCCTGTCCAAAAGTGTTCCATCATCCTCCCCAATCCTCAGACATGAACCCCACAAAAATTTGTTGGATGAATTGGATCGCGGTATTCGCCGTCATTCAAAAACCTGCACAAACGAACTGAAAGAAATGATATCATGAAAATGGGTAAAATACGAATACGAATCAAAACGTATAATATCCATACTCCTTTTAAATATTAAACATTAAAAATGTGTTTTTGTACTATTATATACTAATAGTATATAATAGTACTAATGGACGTTTGATCTTTCACCAATGCGAATGTCGAATAACACATTGAAGTAATTTTTTTTATAAGTTCATTAATATGAAAAACTCGGCTAGGGAAAAACACTTGAATCTAGATGGTTAAAATTTTCAAATTGCAAATGGGTGAAATCAGTGTCCGATTGTCAGCCATGTTCGTTAGAAATTCGTTATAACGAGCACTGATAATTATCGTTATATGTATATGTAAGATCAAAAAGGATAATTTAGTGGAGATCTAATAATAAACAACTAATTATGATAGGAGTGATATCTTATTCAACATACAAAATGATTTTAGGGATTTTTTCAGGAGCGTTTAGCGATCCAGTCACGAAATTTTTTTTAGATCATCATTAAACAATCCAATCTTCATTTCTGGGGGATGACCGCAGCAATTTTGTTTGTGACCCTAAATTATAGTACAGGGTAGTATAAAGACCTTGTTTTTGTTTGTTACGTGTGGTGCGATCATTTTTATTAATTAAATTTATTTCAAGTAGTTCTGAACATTGAATTAATGTTGCTGTTAATGGACGTAGAAGTTTACAGTTAAAAATGTTCTCTTGAATTCAGTCCTCGAACTTAATACCCTTTTCTCCTTTTTATTTTGTATGAGTCGGCTACTTGGAATTCTATTATAGTGGACCTGTTTGTTATCACCTCGGTTAATTGGCAACACTGCTGCGATGAAGTGTGACAAATTTGCATTTCAATGTTTTTACTCTTTTTACAAAAAAAAAACAGTTCACAATAATTCGAAAACACCAAAATGCTCAAAAAATGCAATCTGGTAACATTGTGGTGCAACAATTGAGCAAAAAACCGAATTTGTCACTAATCTAGTAAGCTGAAAACCCAGGCCTAATATTGCGTAATTAAATTCCAAGAACATGCACGTTAAACACAAGTTCCCAGTCAGAAATTACAGACGGTACTTATAAAAAAATCAAGCATTTCAAAGTTTGTTTTGAAAACATCCTAAATGGCTCTCGGAGCGTTTTAATTTGCATGGCGTAATATCTCGCGTACTAGGGCGACACAGAACAGCTAACTACAAGAATATCAGAGAGAACAATGAACAATAGATAAACGAAAAAAACGGGAGTGCGAGAGGCTCCGGTATTTGGAAAGGCTATGTATGAAATGGAAATATTTGAATCAAAGAAAAGTTTTCTAAATGTGGCGAACAAGTTCAGTTCACTTTCTGATTTTCACCTTCTGAGTCTAAATCAACATTTTATAATCACTAAAATTTCTGATTCCACTCAACGTCAGCGTCAACTTCAAATATATTATTCTTAATGCCAATAGCATTTTTTCAAATACTCGAAATGCAAAATCTGTCGATATTTTGTATTGCAGTTTCCATTTCACACATAGCCTTAATAACAAAAAATTATATCATGGGTTTATGGATTGGCAAAGGTTTCACTTAATTTTGTAAGGTTCAATTTGAATCTACATATTCGTTGTACGCCCGTTTTCAGATAGCTCCGTTAGAATTAACCAGAAGTCAGGTGTCAAATTCTACACAAGAAATTATGGATCACGTTAACGGAGCTGCATAAAACGGGGGACAATTCGTATTACATATTTATATTTTTTTATATTTATATAACGTTGGAGTACATATACGTATACAAATATACTTTATATATTACAGCTCCCACTTCGACTTTTGCGGCACCCCGAGTGAAGATCATTATCAACAGTACTATTCATACTTTTACAATCTGAATACTTCAAAACAATCATCTAGGCGTAGGAATTTACCAACTACTCGTAACATGCCTTCTTCCAAAAGTAATTTAAAATCAAGTGAGGCTCTAGTACGTGACAAATATGGATTATTGTCTGATCAAAATAATTTCGATGATCACTCAGATACGTCAGATCAATATGAAAATCATGTACTCAAAGAAAAAGCTGCCAATAATAATAAAGACCCATCTTATGGTAATGTTAGTTGGCACTATGATTCCTTTAATACCACTGCCATTGAGAGCGCCAGTGATTATGTGGATGCCAAATCCATAGGCCATGAGTATAAAACATCAACATATTACGAAGATGCAAATAGCGTTGGTATGAATAAATCGAATGGAAGGATGTCACATCCCCAACCGAATAATGATGAGCAAACTGTGTATACAAGGACCAACGCCTGTAATAATAATTATGATCCATCAAATCAAAATCACGTTAAGCAAGATGAAAATGGACTGCGTTCTATTAGGTTACCTGAATCGCCGCCTGCAAGCTATACAGGTAAAATAATATTACAAAATACGTAACATTCATACATACAGCGTGGCACATACATAACGACGAGGATTGCCTTCCTTATACCTTTTATATTTTTATAAAATTCATAAAATTATATTTTATGTGTTTCAGCGGCTGCCTGGGCATCCTTGGCAATGTTATCAGCCCACCTTCTTTTATCACGCCGCGCACTTCTTTTTACTTCCCGGTTTAGGCAGTTAAGCCGGTCTTGACGTTGCGTCTTTCTGCATCGCGTTCTACTGGACTTAAGTGATGCCTTAGCTTAGTGTCCGTCCTATCTTTATCATAGGAATATGAACCATAGTTTTTCACTGTTTTTCCTCGTAGCGTGATGGTTTTTTTCAAAGTCACGATACCGTTTTGTTAGTTTTATTAGTTTCATCCAAAATCCCACCATACTTCTTGGATTTTTTGCAGTTATCCACAGCTTAACAATATCAGCAACATGGAAATATTTTGAGAAACCACATTCGGACCTTTTTGCCTCTGTGTCGCAAAAACATTAAATGATGGATGACATCGCCGTTTGTAGGTAATGTGGTTTTATTTATTACCAGTGACGTGAAATGCATTATATGTATTTAGTACAACAAACGGTTTTAATTTTAATATGCTCAACATGTTTCCACATCTAATTACAAATAAAAAGCATTTGAATTTTGTAAAATAAAAGTCAACATTTAAATTATGTGTGTAAAATTTTAAAATTGATAAGAATATTAACAAACAAAAAATAGCAAAGAAAACCGCAGAAAATGACAAATAATTAGTTCCAAGGCGAATTTTTAAAAATGCTATGGTGCTTGTCTAAAGATTTTAGATAGTTTCAATATGTATGCTAGCTTTTAGGGCCAAATTTGTGATAACAAGTTCAGTATTGGGTATGATGTAGATAGGGAATAGCCATAAAACATATGAGTCATTCCATGTCAAGCGGTACGATTTTTGACCTCGATAGCTGCGATTGTTTTGAAAGTTGTGTATGTATTCTTCTCATAAAAATATTGTATACGTATTTTTGGAAAAAAATTGATTTTTTTTCACGAATTATGACCAATTCAACAGTGAAAAACATACTAATTTTTTCAAAAGACTATCGATTTTTATGTGTTATACCTCGTTTTGAAGGTAATTTCAATTACTTTTAAGTTATAGAATTTTGTGTTATAGCAGGGATAGATTTTTTAAAGTTTTTGCAATTTTCGAAATGATTACACCAATCCATTTTGTTGAAATTTTAAAGTAGTGTGCTTAGGTCTATCTATATACGTGTACGTTAAATAAAATATTTTTAAGAAAAGGTCATTGCAAGATATTGGTATATTGTGTTTGTGAACTTAATAAAACATGTGAAGAATATAATTGGTTTTCATCTGATACGATTGTTTGATTGATGATATAATGTTATTATATTATAGCTTTTACTTTGCTGGCTTTTAAGTTTTTTTTTTTTTTTGACTGCAATGGGATTTCAAAGTTATTGTGCTATATGTAAAAGGTTTAAATATTTTCTATTTAAAATTTATCAACGTGCTCTCTCCAGGTTCCCTTAAAAAGCCGTCACCTCTGCCGAAAGGCCGCCGAGTATTAATTTACAACAGCCAAAGTCCACGGTTATCGCATTTGTTATCCCATAAACGTATACAGCGTTCAAAAACGAAGTCCCAAGGCGAATCTACGATTGATGACACTCCTCAAAATACCATAGACAATCGAGTACGAGATCTAAAATCAACGATTACCACCAACTATGCTAATGGAACAGACGACAATAAAAATAAATATGATAGTAAACATTTGTCATCCGAAGAAAGTGATAGCGAATACGACTTGGACAATGGTACGTATATAAATAAAATAGGAATAATTTAACTACCGAATATAACGACTTTTCAAATTTCGAAAAATTAATTTGCAAACTATGAATACAATAGAACATAAAATAACAACATAAAATGTATTTATTACCTTATGGTTATTTACTTATCCTACGGTTGTTTTCAGCTACACGCTGAAAAATAGCATCCCTAACATATTTCCCAGAGCATTGAATTTCAATTTAAATGAAAATTTTGAATTACAATTGATATTTTTGAATGACAATTGATGTTTTTGATTTAGTTGTCTGTCTTTAATTTGTCTGAATATCAGGCAATAATGCTTAGCAGAGATCTGGTAATTGGAAATGATTCGAGGACTTTTGAAAGCGCCAAAACCAGTCGTCGATTTAGTCATCAAAAAGGGAGCTAGATTTTCTACGATGAATTCTATAGTTCCCATTCAGGGTCTGATGCGTTAGAGACTCTGCTCTATATATAAAGTTTTCGGTCGCCAATCGACGCCAAAGGATCTCGAGTGAACTTCAGTTTCCAATTATGAATAATTTGGCTATTTTTGTCAAGCCGAAACCCCAAATCCGTTGTACTGTTTGTACCCTATCCGTAGCCATGACGCGATATTGTTGTTTATAATAACTGACTAAATGACTTCCTTGAGAATACCAGGACCATCCATCGGCTCATTCGACATGGTATTAGTTGCATTGAGTGATGATTTCAGGTTAGATATTGCGGCACTTTTATGTCCTTGTAACAACTGCTGTTACATGCCGAACATATAGAATGATTTTTCACAAAATTAGAAATACAAATCTTACGAAGCAGATGCCTCAGATGCCGAAACGATGCATCTAAAGCGAAATAGATTATCATCGATAACAATCCAATATTCCTAAAAAGAAAACTATAAATGATCAGCGTTGGCAAAGGTATTCAATAACTGAATTCCAATAAAAATTAATGTGAGCAAACAAATCTATATATATATGGGAAAATCTACAAAATAGTCCGATTTCAATTTTGAAAAATTAAAAATTTCAAATTAGAGGCACACGTTTTATTTTAGCGTCAACTTGTTAAAAATACATTAAATATAAATAATGTGCTCGCGTGCATCATTTTTTTCAAGTGCTGAAGAAGTTATAATCGGATTGTCCCTTTTGGTTCTATTGCAAGTTAAGCCTGAAAACCCTATGAAAATCAACAAAATTTAACCTAAAATGGCTCTCGGTACCAAAATAATAATTCGATCTATTTAGCACTTACACACATTATTAGTAGTACCCATATTCACCGATCACACAGGGTTGCCACCAGTTATTTTTCAAACTGCGGATGTGCTCTTCAAAAAATATGAAATTTCATGATCTGCACGCATCGACCTGATGATGTTCGTACTGTCATAATCTCCTTGTCGCTGAAGGCACACCAAATCGTCCGGTCGCCTTTTGTTAGTATCTCTGTCGTTTATAATCCAATATTAAAAAATTTGCAATTACGTTCACGCTGAAAGCGCAAAAAAGAAAATTGTATCAATTTTCGTTTTATGCAAAAACAGAGTGACAGATTTTGAAAAGCTCCATTTATTCCTCAGTGATGGCACACGCCCTTTTCAACATATAGAAGATTCCGCAACATAATTACTATCATCCACAAAAAGATCAGAATGATTTTCTCTTATGCTGAAAAAGTTATAGCCAAAAGAGTTAACAACTCCCGAAAGTTACAAGCAAAAATAGGGTAAATTAGGATAGACCTTAGCTCAGTAGACTACATTAACAGCATAATTTTAAAACTTTAGGATGTTGGCGATGTTAAACTCGTCGTATTGAAAATTATGACACTTTCAGAAATATTATATATTGCTCTTAAAGCGGTTAGAAGCCTGAGTGACATGGAATCGTACTATACCGTAGATTTGCCCATATGTATATATTGTAGTCTTTTCAATCACTCAAACTAGAATGACGCTTTATTGAATTTCATCATACATTTTCCCAAAAACATACATAGTTGCATATAAAAAGGTCTTAACAATAGTAACCACAACATAGTTGCAATAAGTATATACATTGTTCTTATCAGACTATTCGACTACAGCTCGGCCAATCTGACCGATGATCGTCCCGATCAATCACAAATACTACTCTACCCGTATTCTATTTACAATATATAATATACATTAAAAACATTTACGCGATCATTAGACCAATTAGTGTCCATCAGAAATTTACAAATATAATAGAAATAATATTATCCATAAATCGAAAATATTTCCAAAATAATCAGATATATCTACAAAATTCCATAAAAATGTATACATATCTTAGGAAGAGCTGCCCTTCACTTTCCCATCGCCGGCCCCACCCTCCAAAGCTTGATGTTGCATGCCTCAATAACCCCATCATACGGAATCTGGGTAATTCTCAATATCCCGAATCACGTAGCGGTCATTCGGCAAAACCTTGTGCACCACGTAGGGACCCTTGTACTTCGGTATTAGCTTCTTGTTAACCCCAACAGATGTATCTACGTTCCGAATGACGACGAAATCTCCTTCACTAAAGGTATTCACCTTACCTGGCTTCGCCCTGGATCTCTCCTCGTTATATCTCTGAGTCCTCTTTATACACTCATCCGCCCTATTTCTTATAACATCGATATTACCCCCCGGGTCTGAAAAGTTTCCCTCTAGGTATTCAGTTATCTTATCCACGATCTCCCCCCTTTGATTCACTCCAAACAATGCCCTACTTGGTGTAACGCCAATTGATCTATTAACGGTGTTGTTCAAAGCAAATTCTATTTTACTTAAATATTTGACCCAATCCGAATGCGCAACAGGTTCACTATACCAACAGGTTCACCAACATCCCTACTAATGTCCTGTTAACACGTTCGACCTGGCCGTTCGCCTGAGGTGAGTGTACCGCAACCTTCACATGATCTATGTTCCTCTCAGACAAAAACTCAGAGAATTCCCTTGATGTAAAACAGCTACCACGATCAGTAATACACCTAATTGGTCTGCTATAATAATCAAAATACTTGCATAGAGCCGCGTTAACCTCCTTAGTGCTAGTCGTCAATACGGGGTATAATATCGCAAATTTCGTGAATGCGTCCACTATCACCTATATATGTTTCCTCTTCGATTGCAACGAAGGGAGTGGTCCTAAATGGTCCAAATGGATCGTATGAAACGGCCTTGGTTCCTTCGAAATACTATGCCATGTCCTAACGTTCGGGCGTTAGGGGACCGAATACATGATGCACTTTATACAATTCCTACCGAAAGCCTCAAACTTCTGTCTCATGCCCGGGAACCAATAATTGTCCCGCATTCTCAAATAACACTTATCTACGCCCAGATGACCAATCTGCTCATGGACAAATCTAATCAATTCCATCTCCATCTCCCTCGGGACGTATAAACGCAAACCGTCCCCATCCTTCCTATAAACAACCCCATTCACCATATCATATCCATCCAAATTCCCTTTCTCCAAACTTGACCTCAGACTACAAATTTCACTATCCCTCGACTGCATTGCGCATAATTGGAAATCCATATCCTCGCTCTCTATCGTCGATACAGCCGTATCACAATCGTACTCATTCCTAGACAGTGCGTCGACGTGACCCATCCTCGTACCAGGTCTATGTCGAATAGTATAGTCGAAGTTCTCCAATTCCAGGGCCCATCTGGCAATACGACTATTAACGGTCCTCTTATTCAGTGTGAGCGCTAAGGAATTGCAATCGGTAACAATGCTAAATTTAATACCCTCTAAATATACCCGAAATCCAAAATTGGGCCGGACACCAAATGACCCTTTAATGTATCAAAAGCCTGTCTACATTCGTCCGTATATACGAACTTTGCACCCTCCTTCGTAAGATCATATAATGGACGAGCAATCATTGAAAAACCTGTAACAAACTTCCTGAAGTACGAGCATAAACCCAAAAAAGATTGAACTTCCCTCGCATTCCCAGGCTCCGGATACTCCGCCATCGCCCTAATGTGGGCGTAGGAAGGTCTTATACCCTCTCCTGAAACAGTATACCCTAGATATTCGATCCGCGTATAAGGGAACTTGCATTTCGCAAACTTGAGCTCCAAACCATTCTCCGCCAATCGAGTCAACACACTACCTAAAACGTCAAAATGTTCCTCTATTGTTCTTGTCGCTATCAAAATATCGTCCATATACACCACTATCTCATTTCCGTCAATGAAATCACGAAAAATTCCGGTGACAAAGCGCTGAAAAATAGCCGGTCCATTTTTCAAGCCAAATGGTAGCTTAAGAAATGCATACTGTCCGCTTGGAACCACGAATGATGTATACTTAACCGAGTCCTCCGCCATTCTTATTTGATAGAAGCCAGATTTAAGGTCCATTATTGTAAAGATCCGTTTACCCTCCAAATTTTCTAAACAGTCGTCAATCAATGGAAGTGGATAGTTATCCCTTACTATTAATCTGTTCAAAAGTCCTATAGTCGATGTACATCCTCGTCTCTCCGTTCTTCTTCTCCGTCAACACAACAGGGGAAGCGTACGGAGAATTACTATGTCTTATTATGCCCTCCGACAAAAGCTCACCTATAATCCTATTAACCTCCTGCTTCTCCGCAAAGGACAATATCCTAGCCTCATAGCAGCTCGAAACCCGTTCCTTACATAACTTACCAACGTAATCGCTATCCACTATCCTCTGTATTTCATTCCTCACACCAATTGCCAAATCAGGATTAATATCAAGACATACACCCTTTTGCACCTCCATATTACAAATCTCCGAAACCGCATTCAAAAAATCATCATTATTCAAACTTTTCATATTTATTGAAATTCCATCACAAAACTTAAAATTATTCAGTTCATTCCCAAGTGGGTCAATCTTAAAATTAGAATTAGCCTCTACAGTCGAGTTAGACTTGACCGAATCGAATTCACCATTAGGCCTCAACTCGGAATTAGAATCGCACTCCGTACAACATTCACTTAAATTAGAAACATCATTCCTGATATATAAAGAAATAGAAAATAAAAGCATAAAATCCCTTCCTAGGATAATGTCGTAAGGAATCTGGTCACAAGCACAATATACAAATCAACAGCCCTGCTCCGTCCAGCCAACTCAATCTGCGTCCGCATCCTGCCACAAGTCGACAACAAGCCACTACCGACGCCCTTAAACCACAATCCACTCCCACCAATCCGCACACCGGGCACTGCCGACATGACCACAGACTTCCTCACAAAACTATTCGGACTACCAGTATCAAGAATATAAGGCACAACATCAAACTTTGTCATAACACCGCGACAGTGAAAGGAAACTCTTACCTGTACATTCGGTCCCAAATCTTGAACATTATTTATCGTTGCCACCGCTCTACGAGGGCAGTTAATGTACAAATGATTCGCTTCTCCGCATTTGAAACATGATCCTCTAGGCCGCTTTTCCTTCTTGCAATCCTGTGCGTAGTGTCCATAATTGGAGCAGTTGTAACAGCGAATGTTTTCCATATTCCTCTCGGTATTAGATGTCTTGAGGTCTGCTGTAATTTGTTCGTACCGTGCGATGAGTTTTTTAAAGTCGCTGGTTGATTTGATGTTATAAAAGATCGATGTTGCCGTAGATTTATCACGAAGACCATCAATAATAAACTCCACCAAATCTTTGTCTTCTATAATGCCTCTTGCCATATCTTGCATAGTCAAAACGTAGTGATGTAAACTTTCCGCCTTTCGGTCCCATACTCGTTTTTCTAGTTTTCGGATGATGTCTCTGGCACTTAAAGGCTTGTCGAATTCTTCACACAACTTTATTTTTAGTGCGTCCCATGAGTTTACTGAGAGCATTCTCAAAAACAAATTGGCACTGCCTGTCATCATTCGTCTTGCAAATATATTTTTTTCCTCAGACGTGCATTTATGGATTGTGGTTAATTCTTCAAAGTCGCTGATCCATTTTGAAACGCCGTAGCCATCGTCTCCACTAAATTTATATAATGAGTTCTCAATATCGGCGAAATTTACGGAATTTTTGTGGTTCCAGTAGATCTTGTACCCTCAAGTTCGCTTATTTCCCGTTCTAGCTTCAAAATCCTGAGACGGCGATTTAATTCGCGTTCGATACGATCCATCTCATCACCACTATTTGAAGCGAAGTTGTGTGCTTGCAAGTTTTGGTTGTTTAATGAACGGACGTTATTTTCTTCTACCGACGCTTCTAGAACTGCGCCTTCATTTTCAACTTCTACTGCATCAGCCATATTACGATGTGTTGCTTGCGGAGCATTTGCTCCAACAACGCCTTCCAATAATCTTCTTAATTGTGTTAAAGTAGTCGATTCAGGGACCTCGACCCCTATTCTTCGCAATTCAATAGCCACTTCCTCACGTGAATTCATTTTGTTTAATATTTTTCCTTTTTTTAAAAAGTTTTTTTAAAGTTTTTCGAAATTTTATTGTCACTAGTTCTTAAGGTTTTTTAAGTTGTTTTATATATATATTTTTTTATTTCTTAAGTTTTCTCTCAAACACTATTTTTTCTTCACAGCAACTTTTCTTTTTATTTGAATTTTCTTTTGGAGCGGTTCGATCACATCTGACGTTGTAGTCTTTCAATCACTCAAACTAGAATGACGCTTTATTGAATTTCATCATACATTTTCCCAAAAACACATACATAGTTACATATAAAAATGACTAAACAATAGTAACCACAACATAGTTGCAATAAGTATATACAATGTTCTTATCATACTATTCGACTACAATATATATGTATATATATATATGTATATATATATATATGTATATATATATATATGTATATATATATATATATATATATATATATATATCACATTTTAACCTCTAACCCGCAAGAGTGCCTCAGGGCACTCTTCGCAAATATCGAATGTACTCAATAATTGCTTCTTACAAAAACAAACTTATAATGGTACTTCGAACATCAGACATAGTAACACTTTTGTATAAGTACCAAACGCATTATAACGTTTGGTTTAGATTTCATTTTCAGTTTTGTGCACGAAGTCCGAAATAACAACACGTGTAAATTCTTCTTATTCCAAACTAAAAAATACTGATGTCTGGACCCGGATCTAATTGTGTTATATTTTTTGATAAGATGCGACTATCTAGTTTCAACATACATATGTACTTGTGAATGTGTGAATAGAAATTGTTTTGTGTGTAGAGAACGCAAGACACTCTCACCTTTTATCATCGTGACTCTCGAACTAAATTAACAAATGGCTTTCTGATTTTATTTTAGCACAATTATCTCAGAAAAATATATCTGAACATATATTTTTAATTTTAAAAAAATTGCCGGTTAAAGAGTTAAAGATTCCAGCTTCATCCATTAGATTGGTACCATTTTTATCCCTTTTTCCATTTTAAAAAGTGGATATTGCGGCAGGGCACGGAAAACAAAAAATACAAATTGGAAATTTTTTATTTTCGCGGGAAATATGGCTTACATGATTGACATTTTGGTTTTATGATTTTCCCGCGATATAGCCAAGAATTATTAAGAACCAATGCAATATAGTCAGTCACGAAAATCGCTGCAGTTGTTGAAAAATCCAAAATTCGCGGCTGCAATTGCTTATATTTTAACTTTCTCTATCCAGGTTTCTGCAACTTTTCTGACACAAATATTCCCCATGAAGTACGAAATCATATGCCAAAAAATATTTTGGTATCCTTAATATGATAAAAAGTTACGCGGGATTTTAGATAGATACTTATCACAATTTTTGACTTTACAGCCAATGTTTATCCTATTTCACTCTTATTTTAAATTACTAAACCTGGAAATTATTATTTATTTTTATGTTCATAGCCACTTATGCAGTCACAAAGTAACGCCAAATTTATATGACAGATGACAGCCAAATCAGAGAATAGTTTGGCATCAAAAACTCATTTTCGAGAAAATGGTTCATAGCCACACTCGATATAAGGATCAATGTGTTGATTTAATAAAACACTTGTTGTTTATTACTCGTACATTCTTAATATGTTTATTGTGTTGTATATCAACTACGAGGTATAGGTAATGATGTTGTATACAAGTTACAACAGGGTGACACCATACAATGCATGCCAACCTATATGAAGCGTAAGCGTAACATGCATACACAAATCGCATGCATATTAACTTATACAACATCTCCCCTTTACAAATATTAAATAAATAAAATTATGAAAAATAATTATATCTAATAATAATACAAATAATATTATAAAATTAATACTATTATAATACATCAATTAAATTACAAATTAAGCCTATTTGGATTTTTTACAATTCTACCCTTTTTAGTTATATAGTTCTCACTTTGATTTTGTATTGGGATATCTACGTTTTGTTCAACAATTTCTTCTTTATCAACAACATCAATATTTTCATTATCCATCTTCATTATTGATATAAGCTTCATTGCTACTATCATTTACTGGCCTTTTCATTATGTGTTCCAGACTTCTTCTGAACACAGATCCTTTTTCATCTAACACTACAAATGACCTTGGTTCCTTGCATACTTCTACAACTTTCCCCGGCATCCAACAGCTTAATGGTGTCTTCTTAAACATTACTTTGTCCCCTTCGTGCACGGGCTTCAAGACTTTTGATTTTTTGTTGTAATACGCAGTACATTTTTCCAAATTGGAATTTACTCTTTCCCTGTACTCATTCTTATTTATCAACTTTGGTTCAAAATTACCAACAATAGAGGGAATTTTAGTACGTAAGGCTCTAGACATTAACAGCTCAGAAGGACTTGGTAAATTATCCTTAGGAGTTGTCCTGTACTGCAACAATGCTACATATGGGTCGGAATTACTCTCAATGGATTTACTTAAAAGCTTTTTAATAGTTTTAACTGAACGTTCAGCTAAACCATTTGACCTAGGTAAAAATGGACTAGAAGTTGTATGATCAATTCCCCAGTCTTGGCAAAATGCAGCAAACTCTTTGGAATTAAAAGGTGGACCATTATCCGAAATGAAAATGCATGGAATTCCATGCCTTGGAAAAATTGATTTCAATTTAACAATTAAGTGAGAACTGCTATATCCAGAGTTGAGCAACTCAATTTCTACAAACTTAGAATAATAGTCAACCACAAGCAAATACATTTTATTCCTGAATTCAAAAAGATCGCAGCCCACTTTGTACCATGGAATATCTACAATCTCGTGCGACATTAATTCCGGCCTCGAATTCGAGTTCTGGTACTTCAAACAAGTTTCACAATTAGATACAATGTCCTCTATGTCATTATATATACTTGGCCAGTATACAAACTGTCGGGCAAGATTTTGACATCTTAATACCCCCAAGTGACCTTCGTGTATTTTCTCCAAGATATTTCTCCTCAAGGAATTAGGAATAAGTATCTGACTGTTCTTCAATAAAATGTCATTTAAAATGGTTATCTTTATTTTGAAATAAGGCTTAACATCATCCTCCAATTTTCTTCTACTGTCTGGCCAACCATTTCGCACATACTCAAAAATTTTCGAAAATGTCTCATCGTTTCTACTACGTTCCGCCACCAGATCGATATTAGCAAATGGAACTTCCATATGTGAGGAAATGAAATTACATTGTAAAGAAATTTCGTCATCGATTTCCGATAACGCAGTGTCATCTAATGGAGCTCTCGAGAGTGTATCGGCTATTTTTAAATCTCTCCCCGGCTTATACACAACCTTTAGGTTGTAACCTTGTAAACGCAACATAAAACGCTGAAGCCGAGGCGGTATTTTAAAAAGAGGTCTATCAAAAAGAGTCACCAAAGGTTTATGGTCTGTTTCCACTGTAACCTCGGACCCATAAATGTACTGATGGAACTTCGTACATCCAAACAGAATAGCAAACAGTTCCTTTTCGATTTGAGCAAAATTCCTCTGAGTTTCGGTCAATGATACGGACGCATACGCAATTGGCTGTCCATCGTGTAAAATCGATGCACCAAGTGCAAACTTTGAAGCATCAACGGACAGAATCAATTTTCTGTTATTATTGAAATATGTAAGAACAGGAGCTTTCGTAATCTCATTTTTCAAACCTTCAACCTCTTTATCATGAGCAGGCGACCAATGCCATTGAACATCATTCTTCAACAATTCCCTTAATTTTTGGTTTTTCGAAGATAAATTTTCTATAAATGGTCCTAGGTAATTGACCATTCCCAAAAATCGTTGTAACTCCTTAACATTATTCGGATTAGGCATGTCATTTATAGCCTTAATCTTCTCATTGTCGGGTTTCACTCCGTTTCTATCAAAAATGTGACCCAAGAATTTTATCTCAGATTTATAAAATTTACATTTTGACTTGTTGAACTTCAGACCAACATCCCTAGCCCTTTGAAAAACCAATTCCAAAGTTTTCGAATGTTCTTCAATACTTGAGGATTAAATCAAAAAATCGTTGATATATATTATCAGACCAGCTATGTCACCAAAAAGTTTCACCATTTCAGCATGAAATATTTCCGGAGCAGCATTGATGCCGAATGGCAATCTCAAAAAACGGTAACGACCAAAAGGTGTATTAAAAGTACATAGTTTAGATGATTGCTCATCTAATGGAACCATCCAAAACCCACAATTAGCATCTAAAGCTGTGAAATATCTAGAACCATTTAAATTCGCCTTACAGTCCTCTATATTCGGGAAGGGAAAATGAGGCCTTAAAATCGCCTTATTTAAATGTCTCGGATCTAAACAAATTCTCAAATTTCCGTTTGGCTTCGTGACCAGGACAATAGAATTCACCCACTCTGTTGGCTCGCTTACCGGAGAAATTACTTTTAAATTCAACATTCTGTTCAATTCCTTTCGTAAACTGTCATGTAATTTAAATGGAATTTTACGTGGTTCCACAACCGGTTCAACATCATCTCTAATTTTTAACCTACATTCGTTATGCAAAAGACCAAGGCCATCTAAAACATCAGAATATTTTTCAACTATTTTATTGATTGAAATGCTATTTATCTTTTTAATTAAATTCATGCTAATAGCTGTATCAATACCTATAATGTTTTTACATGCAATATTCACAATAAAAAACTTTGCGTTATAGCTTTCATTTTTATAACCGAAATCTAAATCCGCTGTTCCCAATACTGGAATCCTTTCCCCACTAAATGTGAAGATTCTCATTGAGGTTTTCTTTAGCCCTTGTGCAATTTTCAGCAAATCTGCAGTCTCTGACGACATTATATTGGCTTGTGCCCCAGTATCAATCTGACATAAAATAGTCTGCTCGTTTACCATTACCTCAACATTCCATTCAGTTGCAGTTTTAGTTTCCTTGCTTACAACTCCAATGAAAAGGTCTTCTTCTTCTTCTTCCTCATCTTCATGATCTGCATACATTTGTTTGATGTACCTTTTCTTGAATAAGCACATTCTGGCAAAGTGATTCAACTTCCCACATTCATGGCACTTAACCCCGTCCGCAGGACATTTAACTTTGTGACTCTGGCCGCATCTTTTGCAGCTGCCGTTATTCGTGTTGTTGCTTCTATTGATATTTCTGCTGCTGTTATAGTGGTTGCTGCTGTTGTAGTTTTTATTGTTGTTGTTATTACTGCTACTGCTGTTGTTATGATAGCTGCTACCGGCATTTTTTCTCACCGCGTTCACAGAAACCTCTAAACCGCCATCTTGTAAAATTGATGCATTTGCTTTTGCCATTACCATATTTTTCGCAATAGTAACAGACTTTTCCAGCTTAATCTTTCCTTCCGTTAACAACCTTTCCCTTATGTTGCCCATATTAGCTGACAATCCACATATAAAAATGTCTCGCACCAAATCTTCACGCAAATCTCCAAACTCACAATTCAAACTTAATTTTTTTAATGCTGTGACATATTCATCAATAGTTTGATTTTCTTGCTGCTTGCATGTAAAAAATGTGTATCTCTCCATGACGATGTTTACTTGTGGTGTAAAATACGTTTCCATCTTCTTCACCAAATCTGCATACTTCACCAAGTCGATATCTAGATCAAACGAATTGAAGACATCTAAAGACTGGCTTCCAAGATGATGCAACAGCAACGCAACTTTCCGCTGATCCGATTGCAACTCCAGGTTGGATGCTCTCAAAAATATTTTGAATTTTGTGTGCCATGTCTTCCATTCCTTGGCAAGATTTGGTGCTTTAAAATTCAATGGCTCTAATGAGGTAGCAAAAAACTGACCACTTGCTTGCAGCTTTTCGTCGTCCGGCATGTTTGCTCACTTTAGCTCGCTCGCTTTATATTGTGGTTATCTTTGTTTTAATTGATATTAAATATCAAACCACTTCTGACACCATGTTGATTTAATAAAACACTTGTTGTTTATTACTCGTACATTCTTAATATGTTTATTGTGTTGTATATCAACTAGGAGGTATAGGTAATGATGTTGTATACAAGTTACAACAGGGTGACACCATACAATGCATGCCAACCTATATGAAGCGTAAGCGTAACATGCATACACAAATCGCATGCATATTAACTTATACAACACAATGAAGTAAGGATTAGTGTGCGAACGTGAAGATACCGACCATCGATGGGATATGTTCTTGCTTACCTAAACTCCACTAAGCTACTTAAATCCTCGGCTATTAAAATATTTACACATAGATATTGTGGTGCAAACTAAACGCCCTCCCGTCCAGTTTGTCAGAATTTCAAGCAATAAAAATGCGTTGCGTATTCTGAATGTCAAACTAAAAGTTGGACACATGTATTCATATTAATGCTAACCAAATACGCAAAGCGAAATAAGTTAACTTTGACAGATCGTACTTTCTTTCTTGTTCTCTCAACAAACATATATATTAAAATTAAAATGTTGCGTATTTGGGTAGGTTCGCACGTTTATCGACGGCTATAATTTTGGGGAGATGGTAGAAAACTACGTTAAGCATTTTGATTAAGTTGGACAGTTATAGACCTTAAAAAATCAAAATATCGCAAATTAGGGAGACATTTTTAAAAATTCATTCGTTTTATTACAATCAGATATTCCTAACCTATAAATAAATTTGGGCATTGTTGTTTGGCACAATTGATGTTATTATTTAAGCGTAAATAGGTGAATAATGAAAGAAATGCAGTAGGATTATTTAATCCACAGCAGTATGTGTAATCCACGTTTCAGCAGTATAATAATTCATGTATCCAGGGCCGTGCGCAGGATTTCCCCTGCGGGGGGAATATAACGCAGGTTAAAATTCTCGTGAAGTCTAGTCAGTCTATGGCGCAACGATAAATGACGTTAATTTGATTACGTGAGATACGTGAGCGTTTGGCAACCATTCACATTTTATTACTAGGATCTTCGAGAAATATTATACATTCATCGGCAAAATTGCATTTCAGTAATACATCTATCAGTACACTGAAAGGAATTTGTCAGTAAGAGAAAGCAGAAAGTCTACTGAAAGAGCAGATTTTCTGCTGAAAAAGAGACAGCAGATCTGCAAATCTACTGAGAAAAAACTTTAAGCATATGTACAGAACAATATGACCACTTAAATATACATGCTAACAAAACTTTTTTGAATAGAAGTTATTATAAAGCAATTTATTACCACGGAAAGATATTGCGATTGTCTTTTTAATGATACGCATATTGTCCCAAGCTAATATAAAAGGAACGCTTATCTATTTTTATATTTTAATTACCAGCAGTCAATTTTAGCAGACTGCAAACTCTTTAGCAGTGTGAATGGTGATGGAAGATTGCAGAATAACTGCTGTTATGCCAAAAAACTGCTGCAATAGCAGAAAAGTGTCTGCTGATAGGCAGATCGACAATCGCTGCTTTTTATTAACCAACTTGTTCTCCAAGTGTAGAACTTCTTTTTTTCAAATAGTTGCTTGAAATTACATATATACATATATATTTTGAAGAAATATTACACAAAAATCAATCGAATTCCTCGGCGCTTGATCCCTCTTCAGGCCACGCATTTTTTCTATGATATGATGTCTAATGAGTTTTGGGGGTTTTAATTTATACAGCAGTTACATGATTAAATAAAAATATTTGGAAAAGTTTCTTCATTTTTATAATCTTTACTCAATGAAATGCAAGACGAAAAAAATGACAAAAAGTTAAAACTCATTTCTTATTGTTTCGCTACTTTAAAGTAGATTTTAAAATAGAGACCTACACGCAGAGAAAAAATGCATTACGTAGAAACGAAATTTTAGACACGTGAACCTCGTTTTTGAGTTTCTTTTGTCGGAAAAATTAGTTTGTTTGCGGTAAACATGCCATCAGTTGTTGTAAATGAACAAAGAGATATATGTTTACATATCGAGAGCTTATATTCAATAGTGGCTATGAACCATTTTCTCGAAAATGAGTTTTTGATGACAAACTATTTTGTTCTAAAGCCATTTTTTTTTCAAATTTTTCTGATTTGGCTATCTACTCACATGTTAATTTGTGGCTGCAAAAGTAGCTATGAACATAAAAATAATATAAATAATATAGTTCAAAAATGGAGCAGCATATAACCGAAGGTTGTAATTCGCTACAACGATTTTGTTTAAAACATTTTTCTAGATTTATGGCATATAGCATTATCAAATTCCATCATTACGCAGTTAATAGCATTTTGGTTCCCAAGTTATCAGGCTAAAATAGGATAAATAGTGGCTGTAAAGTCAAAAATTGTGAAAAGTATCTTTAGAGAAACCCGCGTAACTTTTTATCATATTGAGAATACCAAAATATTTTTTGGCATATGATTGCTGACTTTATTCGGAATATTTGTGTCAGAAAAGTTTCAGAATCCTGAACAGAGAAAGTTTAAATATAAGCAATTGCAACCGCGATTTTTTGGATTCATCAACAATTGCACAGCAGCGACATTGGTTCTTAATACACAAACAAAAATTCAGTCCAATCCGTTGACTAGATCGCGAGAAAATTCAAAAAACGAAAGTGTCATTTGTGAAAATCATTTCAGTCATATTTGCCGCGAAAATGAAAATTTTCCAAAAATATTCAATTCGTATTTTTTTGTTTACGTGCCCTACCGCAATATCCACTTTTTGTAAACAATTTGGGAAAAGGGATAAAAATGGTTCGCTGTGTACATTCCAGAAAATGCGTTTTCTACACAACATTGCCAACATTTCATAAAACAATTAGGAAAAGCTAATACAATTCAATTCGGTAAAAAATTGAAAACGGGAAGGATTTTTGTATGTTTCCTAATCATAGGCTAATATGATTTGACCCAATTTGTCAAATCGAGAAGAATATTTGTATCAGGGCTATATCCTAATATGGAATGGTGTGACCCACTTACACAAGGTTCTTCCAATTCAAGTATAACGTTTTATGCGCAATTTGAAGAAATTCTCTGAAAATACGTGGTTTCTGGGGCGGGAGCGAAATTTCTTTGGGAGCTATATATAAATCTGGACCGATCTGACCCATTTTCACCATGTGTTTTCTAGTGGAAAGATAAGATATTTTGTCAAATTTGAAGAAGATCTGTTAAAACATGTGGTTTCTAGATCAGAAAAAGTCAAATCGGGAGCGAAATTTGAATTGGAGATATATATAAATCTGAACCTATCTAACACATTTTCACCACAGGTGTTTCAAGTTGAAATATAAGATGTTTTGCCAATTTTGAAGACAAAAAGTGATTCTAAGTCAATCGGTATACTTAACAATGGGTCTATCTCGCTTCCTTTTGGGTGTTACAAACAAATGAACAAAGACATAATACTCTCGTGGAGTGTATAAAAATGTTATCGAGTTTACAATAAGTCTTATTTATATATTTGAGCATTAATGGCTATGTGCTTATTTCAACATTCATAGTGCTCAATTGTAAACATGCAAAAGTGGCAATGAACCATAAAACCGCGAATAATAAAAAATTTTGAAAACTTTTTAATCGTAGCAATTAGTAATCCTCTTTAGATTAAACTGTAGAAGAATGATTCATAATTGCTCTTAAAATTAAGGATAAAATCAGTTTTGTCGATCTCCTGAAAAGTTGTGTTTTTGTTCATAGCCACTTATGAATATAAACCCTCGATATATCAAACAGTTTTCTTCGTTTGTCGAAATGGACTTATATTATCATTACAAACTCCCAAAACATTTAGAAGTAACAGAAACCTTTGTTGTTTCATATGTGATGAAAATAGGTCACATCGGTTCAGATTTAGATACAGCTCCATAAAAATGTCGCATCGCAAATGTTACAAACCACGCATTGCAAACGGAATATACGAATTATATATTTGACTTGTGAACATCTGTTGTGGAAGTGGAATATGTGGGTCAATGTTTTGATATAGCCCTTATACAAATGTCCCACTCGATTTCTATACTCAGAAAGGGTTTGAATTGAAAGAAATTTAAAAATGTAAACATGTTTTTATGTAATTTTCGTGTTTTTACTGCAAAATTGCCATTTCGGAGGAGTTATTTTAAAAAGAACATAAAAATTCTATATTTTATTGTTTCTGAAAGTCTAAAATGTTTTAAAAAATTATATGTTCGAATTGTCTGTGCAGTGATATATTATTTTTATAAATTGATTGTATCTTGCATGCCTTTTTAATGTAATGATTTGGAAAATTCTTTATCACGCCTACTTATTCCGATTTTCATAATTAACGGTGCAACAACGAAGTTGATATCAGTTTTATCTATGCTACCCATTCAGACCCAAAAATGTGAGTTTATTTTGCGTATTAACAAAACACTAAATCATAAAAAACATCTAAATCGAGGTGGAAATCCCATAAACTGGCAACACTGTCCGTTAGCCCTACAGACATAAATACATGATCAATTCTTAACGAATGATTTTCTCATAAGAAGAGAAATAATTTTGAAACACTACGTAAACACAATGCAAAACAAGAATGAAACAGAACAAAAACGCAGCAGCCATGCAACTCTTTATATTTCCCTTCAGAGGCAAAGTGATGGAGAGAAAAAAGAAAACAAAATAAAAAACATTCGAAGAGGTCGCACATACACACAAATTCAAATACTCTTCGTTAAGTGTTCTCTCAATAGATCTCTCACAACTTTAGTTCTCTTAAAAATAATCAAAAACAATAACAAAACACACCGTAGATAAAAACATGAATTATTATTAAAAATTAAAACAATTTTTTAAACAAAAATGTGATTCTGCAAGAGCTTTCCAGTGATATATTACTTTAATAAATGAAGTCTATAAAACGGCGTTAAATGGTACCAAAAGAATCATGCTTGCCGTTTTAATATAATGATGATTAGCTTAATTGCCATCCTTAGTCTCATTTGTAAATTCAGATACTAGGAAGGTATACGACATCAAATTTAAATGGCATTAGAGTAAAATTAGAGTGAGCAAACCCGAGGTCGGTTTTTTTCACTTGAAATCGTCCGAGGGGTTTTTGGAAATCGCGGTTCTAGGAAACTCGAGTACACAAACGTACCAGTTATGACCAACTGAATTTGGAAATTTGGAATTTTAAAAACTGACTTATCAGTAAAAATAAGAAAAGGTATTAAAATAAAAATTATTTGCTTAGTAATAGATTTATTAAAAGGAAATTTCAGTGATTTGGCGTTGTTGTTGATATTTTGTCGAAGCTCAAACTCATCTACATTTTTTTTACACTTAGCAATTACATAATAATGACCACTTATAACAAATATAAGGACATTTAGATTTATTTTAAAGGGAAATAAAATGTTCAAATGTGAATTTTTGATATTCGGCCTATATTTTTAATTTATTGTTTAAATATTGAAAATTCAAGCTCGAGACAATTTTTGGTTTTTTGGTATGTTCTTTATTTGTTAACCAATATTTCGTACTTCCTTAAGACGTAGATTCTTAAGAATACAGTAAGCGACGGAACGAGACGTAGATTTAATATGCGTAGTGTTGTTTTTTGATTTGTTACTTTATACCCTGATGATGTAATTCAAAGGACAAAATATGGGTTAACAAATAAAGATCATACCAAAAAAATGGCTTCGAGCTTCAATTTGCAATATTTAAATAATAAAGTAAAATACTATGTTGAATTCCAAAAATATTGTTGCATGTAGTCGTTCGATGTGAAATAAAAACATGGTTATTCACAATGGTGTTTTGGCTGAAGTACCGATGCCAGTTGCGACATAAATGCAAGGCAGGGATGGTGCAAAGTAAGATCGACTAATCGGACATTAACATCGTTAATTTTGGTTCAAAGTCACGTGTAAGGACGAAAGTATAACAAGGCAATTAAGAATTAAACCTGAGAGGGAGAGGAATTGAAATCGTAAATATTAAAAAATTGCGTTCGGAACAGGAAGATTCAGTAGAAAACGACCAAAGATCAAAGCTCCGTGTCAACAACACTCGTTAGCACGCCCTGGTGGAAAACAACCCAAGTAAGCTGTTTAACCACAAGAAATCTCATTACCATCATACTCGAGAAACAGATAATACCGAGCCAAAGATATTTGTGATCAATAGAATAACTATCATTATAAATCAAATTGGAGATTATAGAAATATATATATTTTTTTTTCATCCTTTTGAAAATGTATTAATTAAGCAAGAGCGATGCCTGTGCTTTTTCTTGTAATTTTCTTTATATTTATTCAATATTACGTAATTACATATGTAAATAATAAAAAACATATAAACAATATATATACATATATAAAAGGGTTGTGTTACTGACTGACTTATTCATTGACCAAACGGCTGAAGCTAGGGTCATGAAATTTTCAAATATGACGGAGAGGCGGACTAAGGATAGGGTTTTCGAAACTCGTACTTTTAGGGGATAAAATGGGACAAAAATGAATAAACAACGAACCTTCGTCCTGACTAAAGGGCAGTAGCTAGAAATATGAAATTCGGTGTGGGCCTTACTCCTATCATACAGACACGCGAAATTTGTACTTTTAAGGTATAAAAATGGTACCGAGTTAAATATTGGAGCTATATTCGTTCCTCTGACAACGTAGACTTGCAACATAAATGGATTTCTCGAAATTTTGTACGTTTAAGGGATAAAACGGATAAAAATAGTACCAACTAAAGTATTGCAACTAGAATAGCATTTCAACTAAAATCGTGAAATTCGGCATGTATATTCCTCCCACCACGTAGACGCGCAACAAAAAGGGACTTTTCGAAAATTGTACGTTTAAGGAGGGAGCGGTACAAAAAGTGATAAAAATGGTACCAACAACGTAGTGCAGCTAGAATCGTGAAATTGGGCATGTGCATTCCTCTGACCACCCAGACGCGCAATATACATTTTTTTAATTTGTACTTTTAAGGGGTGAGCGGGACAGAAAGGTCCGGCTGCATCTAGAAACATGAGATCGATCATGTAGAGGGATCTGTGGGTGTAATTATACACTCCACGAGAGTATTATGTCTTTGTGCATTTGTTTGTAACATCCAAAAGGAAGGGAGGTAGACCCATTGTTAATTATACCGATCGACTTAGAATCACTTTTTGAATCGATTTAGCTTTGCACAACATAGTTTTTCGGGATAAGGACGAACGCTATTTAATTTGAAGAAAATCGGTTCAGATTTAGATATAGCCCCCATACGAATTTCACTCCCGCTTTGACTCTTTTCATTCTAGATACCACATATTTTAACAGACCTTCTTCAAAATTGGCAAAACATCTTACATTTTAACTAGAAACACTTGTGGTGAAAATGTGTTAGATCGGTTCAGATTTATATATAGCTCCCATACAAATTTCGCTCCCGATTTGACTTTTTCCGCTCTAGAAACCACATATTGCATCGGATTGTCTTCAAATTTGGCAAAACATCTTATATTTAAACTAGGAACACCTATGGTGAAAATAGGTCAGATCGGTTCAGATTTATATATAGCTCCCATTAAAACTTCGCTCCGATTTGACTTTTTCTGCTCTAGAAACCACATATTTTAACAGATCCTCTTCAAATTAGGCGAAATACTTTATATTTGTTCTATAAACAGCCATGTTGCAAATGGGTCAAATCGGTTAAGATTTATATATAGCTCCCACACAAATTTCACTCCCGATTTCACTATTTCCACTCTATAAACCACATATTTTAACAGATCTTCTTCAAATCTTTCAAAATATCTTATATTTCAACTAGAAACATCCATAGTGAAAATGGGTCAGATCGGTTAAGATTTACATATAGCTCCAATACAAATTTCGCTCCCAGATAGACTTTTTCCGCCCCATATACCACGAATTTTCACCGAATTTCTTCGAACTGAGCATAACACATTATTTTTGAACTGGAAGAACTTATTTTGAAAGTTAGTGTCTATATTCCATGTTTAGATATAGCCCCTATACTAATATTCTTCTCGATTTGACAATTGGACCCGGTCATATTAACCTATTATTAGGAAACATACAAAAATCCTTCCCGATTTCACTTTTTTACCGAATTGAATTGTATTCGGATAGAAAGTGGAGTGTATCATAAGTCGGCCCCCCGACTTTAGCCTTTCCTTACTTGTTTTTTTGTTCGAAACTGGGTAAAAAGTACAAAAATTTTACACGCGAAGGGAGTTCAGCTAGAATAGCGCAATTCGGCAAGCACTATCGACAAAAGTGAGCTATAGATTTATCTATATCCATCAAAAGAAAATTAAATAAATTCTATTTAAAAACAGACAGATAAACTGATAACAAATAACTGGCTTCTTCGTAGCGGGTACCTAATTCATATTTTTGCTCAACGAGAATTTGTTATTTTAACAAAATACGACATAATTGACAAACAACTCGATTTCTCGAAAAATATGATTTAGGTCTCGTTTATATTAGTGCATAAATAAATATAAATTGCGGGAGTATATCTCGATGGCGACGTGATCGGTGTCCCAAATGGATGAAATGTATTTTGGTCTTATAATGGTGTTTTTGTTTGTGGGAAAATGCTGCCTTGACACAATACAACATTTTGAAAATTTCGCCTGCAGCCTTGAAATATGTATGTCACAAAAACAATGTATATAAACGTCGTTTATAATGCAAACAAACGTATAAATATAAAGAAGGCTTTTATTTCATGAAAAACATTATGGCAAAATTTTTAGAAATGTATTTGAAAGAGCATTTACAATTTGAGACATGCAAGACTTTTGCACTTTCAGATGACAACATTTTTAGAAATGTATATGAAATAGCATTTACAATTTGCATAATTTGAGACGTTTTATTGGCCTTTAACATTTATCGTTTATGTTTGTTCTCTATTTAAGGTTCGGACTTTAACGAAAGTGGAGATTCTGACATTTCTTCGGATTCAGAAGAATGTTACCGATCCCATGCCTACAAATTAACACATGCATTTGATGCTGTTTCCACCAGTGCATCTGTAATGTCTTCCTTAAATTCAACGGATAGTTTAAGTAATCCTGAAGCTCTGCTGGTGCCAAGTCTATTTCCAAATGTACCACCGTATATAGCATTTTCATCGAATGCCAAAAAAGGTCCAGATGTCCCTGCCGATTTGTACCGTATACTTAAATGGAGAGTTACCAGTGTGATGCCAAGAGTAGTCCGCACCATTTTGGCAAATAGTGGAATGCGTTTGTTGAAAAGTAAGTTAAATAATTCATGAGATGTGTAACTGTGGCTCATTTGCGAGAAGATCGTTGTAAATCGACATTTAGCACTTTTTACTTAACTTCTGTAAATTTATAATGTTGCCTAAGACTTTGCCATTATCAATTAAAATCTATGTATGTAAAGGGTGATTTTTTAGCCATTATCTTTTTGGCAACACTGGTTTAAACAGCTGACGCACGTTTCGTGTTTTGTTTCACTGTCAAACATCTTCAGTTTGGTCTATAATTTAACCACGAATCTTACAAGTCTTACAAACGAACAACGCTTGCAAATTATTGAATTTTATTATCAAAATGCGTGCTCTGTTAAGAAAGTTCATCGCGCGCTTCCATTTTATGGTCAGTTTAATCGACCCACTGAAGCGGCTATTCGGGCTATTGTGACTAAATTTCGCACCAAATTTACATTGTTGGTCATTAAACCACCAACACGCTTACGTAGAGTGCGAACTGAAGAAAATATCGCTTTATCGGCCAGTGTTAATGATGACCATCAATTATCGATTCGTCGCCGTTCGCAGCAATTGGGCCTCTGTCACTCAAAAACGTGGAAATGCCAAAATTGGACTAAGCGGATGGACCATTTGAGGCGCAGTTAAGGTCATCATTTGCATGAAATAATCTTCAAACATTAAATTATATGGACCGTACTATCGATTCAAATAAAGATTTCATGCATTTTTCTGAATTTTTTTTTTTTTTTTTTTTTTGAAAAACTTTCCTATAGCTTTTAAAAAATCACCCTTTTTATAAGTTAAGATTATTGATATTAAAAATCCTTTTTAAAAAAGGTTTCGGTGTTGTCTTCCGACAACACGTCTTTTCTTTATTGAATCAAAAATCAGACACACTTAATTTTACAATAAACTAATCTAAATGCATTCGTTGACAGCAGAGCGTCAACGGGCAGCGGACTGAGTTGACACTTTCCTGTGGGAATAAACGTTGCGCGTGTTGACATCCGATACCACGTAAACAGATTGCAATGCCTGGGAAAAGGTGGGTTGTCATCCGACACTGCACAAACAAGGTGGAATGCTGAAACAGCGCATGCAGAAACCGTGGCTCAAGTCCGAATGTTTTCATCATTAACTCCTCCCCCTTTAAATTTCATACGTTCATACGAGGAACTAAAAGAACGGTATGTTATGAAGGCTTTTTTTATGTGGTTCCTAGAAACTTCAGGGTGATCGTCGAGGGGGCGATCAATTTCCACAGCTTCTGTTGTTATTTCTGTTACTTCATTTTCCTTGGTATTTTTCCGGAAGCTTTTAATTGCAAATACCATAATTGTAACGATGATCACAAGATTACATGAATAGCTCAACATGCTGTGCGCCTTGAGGGTCTCGATTTCTTTGTAATTATTCATATTTTTGGACTTCACCATTTCAAGGGAAAGCGTTTCCTCTTCGATCTCAGTTCCAGTCGGCTGCACTAGAGCTGGCAGTGGTTTATACCCTGATATTTGTTTTGTCACATAATATTTCTCTGACATTCTTTTTCCAGCCCGAATATTTTACTGTTACAATTTAGGATGTTCTATCTATCTATCTATTTTGTTAATAAGGATCTTAATTTTTACAGGTTTTAGTAGAATTTTTTTACAGTATTCCGATCCAGTTGTCGGAATACTCAAAATATAAATCAAATTATTTCCATCTGTGGCAATTTTTACTTTCGAGAAGTTTAGCAATTCGTCTAAACTAGAGAAAGGAATGCCGTCATTATCAAAAATCTCCCTCATAGTTTCTAATTCAATATTAGAGAATATAAAGGAGTTAATAACATTTACTTTCGCCCAATGAATGGCAAATTCAACATTTGAAATTTCTTCTCTAACAATATCCAATTTATATTTTAATTCTAGTATTTTTTCTTTAACCAAGTTCTTGTCGGTCTTTAAAAACTCCACAATACTATTAGTGACACTTGTAAGATTGATTAACTTTACATTTGAGAGCTGATTGATTACACTACTCAACAAAATGAAAAAAATTTCATGTACTCCGGATGCGATAATTTTTTCTGTGTAGATAACCTTGACATGAGCTCGAAAAACGCAATAAAAATTTTTTTTTCGTTTGGTTTTTGTTTTATTTTTTTTTTTTTTTAAATTTTAAAAATTTTTTTTTGGTTAATTTGTTTCGTCAGGCATAACTCGGGAACCACTAGCCCGATTTAATTGAATTAAATTTTAAAAAATTTAAAATTACAATTCCCTTAATCTGTTCATATATTGTTTTCCTATACAAGCAACAGTTTCCAAGTTAAAAACGAATATATAAAGGAAAAAACTTATTTTTTGCCTAAAGATTTATTTTTTTTTTTTTAAATCCATAAAAAATCCAAAATGAAAAAAAATGTCAAATCTTATTACTTTTACGTAAAGTCACATAACCTATGAGCAAAATGAGACAAAGATCATGAAAATCGATGCACGCGTTTCGCTTTTATTCGCAATTGAGTAAAGGTATGAATTTCAAAAATTTGCTCGACATATCCACAACTTTGTCTATGGTAAGGGTTTTTCTTTTTTTTCGATTCTCAGAATTAACAAAACGGAATAAACAAAGGGTTATTTAATTTTTATGATTGCGTAAGCAAAGTAATAAACGCTAATAAATGTGCGTGAACAATTAAAAGGAAAAAAGGAAAGGGGACTTTTTTAATTATTTGGGTTTTCCGTTGGCTACCTGTATGATTTTTTTACAGAAATGCAACCCACATTTAAGGGTGGTCATTATTCGGAAAATTTAAGACTCACACATGGTGAAACAAGAAATCCGGAAACAATTTGCCGAAATGAGTTCCAAGCTGCAGCTTCATTTGGTGATAAAATGTGCTCAAACTGTTGGTCTTGCAACAACTTTTTAATTTGCGGACCGTCGAAAACGCCTTCCTTAATCTTTGCCGATGAAAGGTGAGGAAAAATGGTTTTTAAATAGGCGAACGCCATCTTTGTTGATAGCTTTCACGAAGTTTTTTATGAGTCCGAGCTTTATGTGAAGAGGTGGGAGAAAAACATTTTCCTTTTTTATGAGTGGTGTATATTTCACGTTGTCGCTGCCGGGGATGAAGTTAACTCTTTCTGTCCAACTCCTCCTGGTGTAATGATGTTGACGATCGCGGCTGTCCCAAAGGCAGAGAAAACAACAGTACTTTGTGAATCCACCTTGTAATCCACAAAGGATACCGATAACCTTAAGGTCGGCACAAACTTTCCAATCGTGCCTCTCATAGTTAAGGCACTTTAGTAGATTGTCCATGACTTCGTATGTTTCCTTGGTGTCAACGGCATGAGCAATTGGAATCGAAGGTTTCTTGTTGCCGTTGTGCAGTAAAATTGCTTTAAGGCTCTGCTTGTTGCTGTCGATGAAAAGACGCCACTCTCCTGGATCGTAAGAGTACCCGAGTTCACCAAATAATCCGGGAATGTCCTTACAAAAACAGATGTTGTCTTTTTTTGTGTAGTACCTTGCGTATGGTTCATGACGCTTCCTGTAGATTGTTGTCACCACACCAGGAGCCAAGAAACCGAACTGTTGCATGCGCGATGCATGCAACTCTGCATCTTCCTTGGAGAGTTTCAATTCTCTAACCCAATCGTTCAGTTCTGCTTGGGAACATAAGCGTTGACCTCCATGCAATGTATATGTTGACTCGCATTCTGATGTGGTTTCTACTGTCTCCGGATCTGATGTTGGATGTATCGCCTCATTATTAGATGCCCATCTTGAAACGGACGGTTGCGGGTCCACTGGTTCTTCGCAAAATGGCACTGGAAAATTCACTGTTGAAACAGCAGCATTAAATAACCCTTTGTTTATTCCGTTTTGTTAATTCTGAGAATAAAAAAAAAGAAAAAACCTTACCATAGACAAAGTTGTGCATATGTCGAGCAAATTTTTTAAATTCATACCTTTACTCAATTGCGAATAAAAGCGAAACGCGTGCATCGATTTTCATGATCTTTGTCTCATTTTGCTCATAGGTTATGTGACTTTACGTAAAAGTAATAAGATTTGACATTTTTTTTTCATTTTGGATTTTTTATGGATTTAAAAAAAAAAAAATTTAAATCTTTAGGCAAAAAATAAGTTTTTTCCTTTATATATTCATTTTTAACTTGGAAACTGTTGCTTGTATAGGAAAACAATATATGAACAGATTAAGGGAATTGTAATTTTAATTTTTTTAAAATTTAATTCAATTAAATCGGGCTAGTGGTTCCCGAGTTATGCCGGACGAAACAAATTAACCAAAAAAAAAAATTTTAATTTAAAAAAAAAAAAAATAAAACAAAAACCAAACGAAAAAAAAAAATTTATTGCGTTTTTCGAGCTCATGTCAAGGTTATCTACACAGAAAAAATTATCGCATCCCGAGTACATTTTGACTGTTGACTAGTGTTATTATTTGGTTGTTATTATTCTCTAAAATGTGTTCATTTTTTCCGAAATTATCTCGAAGTCATGATGGTCTGGTGTTCCAGCCAACCATTTCCATGCACTTCCAAGAAAATCCAAGGATCGTTTATTTCTCAAATTTGGCTTTAATCTGGAGATAAGGGATTTTATTTGTGTAAGGGATTTTATTTGTGTTTATTTAGAGGGAGTGTGCGGTCCAAATTCTGTATGACGTCCTCGTAATTCTGTAGGTCTATTATGTGTACCAGTTTGAATACGCCAGACTGGATCTTCGCTGGTCCTATGTCGATTGCAACCAACTTGGCATTGGAGTAATCCAATATCTGCATCTCACTCACGCAGGCCCCTAAGGTTACAAGACTCCTGGAAATTTGCAAAAACATAATTAGTTCCTTATATGTTTTTTATGGACCACCCTTCCACTCTCTGTCAAAATTGTAGAATTCCTGTTCTCTTTAACTATTTCTTCCTTGAATCTGTCTGTGAGTTTAGTTCCAAGTCGTTTATTGATCCTAACGAAAACCAACTGTCCTGGAATGTACTGTCTAGGTTCCCTCTTTCCACGGTTATGGACCCTCAGATCTTTTCCCTGTTTCATTCTAAGTTTCTCGATATTGGTCTCCCTAGTCCTCTCATAGCTCCCTGGAGAGAAGTCTACCGTCCTTCCAAAGAATATATCGACCGGTTTGCGTCCAATGGTTGAATGTACTGAATGGTTGTATTCATTCACTGCCCTGTCTAAAAGTTCCTCAAAGTTCCTACATGTTTCTTCCCCTTTTAAGCACCTAAGAATCTCCGACAGCGTCGAGTGAAATCTTTCCACTTGTCCATTTGCCTCGCTACGGTATGGTGGTGTTGTGAAGTCCTCGATGTTAAGTTCATCCTTCATCATGAACAGGATTGAGGCAGAGTTAAGTGATTTTTCGTTGTCCATTATAACGGTTTTTGGCACTCCGTAAAAAAATATTAGGTCCCTCAGTTGTCTGCGAATATCCTCGACAGACTTTCCAGTCAGGATTCTGACTTGAGCATATTTAGAAAATTTGTCTAAAGATGTCAACACAAACTTCTTGTCCGTAGAAAACAAGTCTATATGAATGATTTGGTCAGGATAATTAGGAATTGGTGTTTCATTTAGTCTAGGTTCGTTCGGGTGTCTATCATATTTGCTTTTTTTGCAAATCGAACATAATTTAACAATTCTTTTGATTTTAGCTAGCATACTCGGAAAATAATATTTGTCCAAAATCTGTATCTTATTTTCCGTGGCTGAAACTGATACGAAGGAGTATCATCTATGTTCAAATCTGGTTCTTAAAAACATTTATCGGAATCTCGACACTGGGAATAAGATGATCGGCTGAGCTTTCATTACTATGAACAGTCCCCGTTAAAGAATTCACGTTTGTGACAGGAGGCCTAGAAAGAGCATCCGCCACTATGTTAGTCCTTCCCGGTTTGTATCTCATTTCGTAATTGTATTCCTCGAGTATCGCTTTCCACCTCATCATCTTGGTGTTGTTGTTCTTGTTACTAAGCGCATAAGTTAAGGGCTGGTGGTCTGTATAAATCACTACTTTTGCTGTTCCATATAAGTAATTTCTAAGATTATACAGAGCCCAAACGATGGCCAGCATCTCACGTTCTCAGAACCGCTCCTATGGCAACATTGGAGACATCGCTGGTTAAATGAAATTCCTTATCGAATTTTGGGTAGGCAAGAATAACTTCGCTATAGACAAGATCCTTGTTCAGCTGTATTTTAATTTTACTCGATTTATTTCTTGGTATACTTCCGTTGGGTCCCCTTAGCATGTGGGTCAGAGGTTTTGCCATATCGGCAAATCCCTTTATAAATCGTCTGTAATAATTAAATACGCCAAGCTGAGATCGCAGCTCCTTCAAATTAGTTGGAAGCGGGAATTCCACTATAGCTTCCACATTTTTTGGGTTGGTTCTGAGACCCTTATCCGAAATTACAAAACCAAGGAACTCTACCTCTTTTTTCAAGAACTCACATTTATCGAGCTGCACTTTCATATTTGCTGCGTTTAATGTCTTAAAAATTTCATCCAGGTGCCTGAAATGTGATTCCTCATCTTTACTGAATATAATTATATCGTCTATGTAGACGTAGCAGGTTTTTCCAATGAAATCTCGAAGAATGTCATCAAGTGTCCGTTGGAATATGGAAGGGGCGTTCTTTAACCCGAAAGGGGGTCTCGTGAACTCATATTTGCCGTTGTTCACTGAGAACGCAGTTTTCTCGATGTCCTGTTCTCTGAGCGGAATTTGGTGGAAGCCGCTTTTCAAGTCGATGACGGTGAAATATTCATTACCACCAAGATGTGCCAGAACCTCTGTTATTTCGGGAATGGGATATCTATCCGCAATGGTGATTGTGTTAAGTTTCCTAAAGTCGATTACAACGCGGTATTTCTTCTTGCCTGAGGAGTCTTCTTTCTTGGGAACGACCCATAAGGGTGAGTTGTATGGCGAACGGGATGGTCTTATAATACCATCCTTCAAAAGTTTTCCTATTTCTTCGTCCACAACACCCTTGAGTACCATTGGTTATGGATAGTTCCTGGTGTAGGTAGGAGTAGCGGTAGTCGATCGGATTTCGCCCATTACCCTCGTTGTATAAGTCAGTCTCTCGTCCGGATCCGCGAATAGTGTCATTTCCATTCACCATATCAACCAAGGTTGATGCTTGTCGTTCCGTGAGATGACCCATCCGGATTTCTATATTATTGACGTCCTGAGACCGATATTGGTGTATCGGTATCTGTTCGCCTCCTTTTATTGTAAAGTGATTATCTGAAGTGTAAATTATGGCCGAATGTTCCTTTAAACTATCATTCCCTAAAATCCCATCAAATGTCCTGAGTCCTGGTAGAAGATAAAATTTTTTAGGCTTATCTCTGCAGCCGAAAACATCTAATAGGGTATGGTGTGTGACCTGTACATTTCCCGAAATGGATTTGGCGAAGAAAATATCTTGGATCCGTATGGGATTTTCTACTAAATTTGGTTTTATATAATTTTTATTACTCCCTGTATCTAACAAAATTTTGAGAATTTTACCGTTCCCCGTTGTGAAATTAAAGTATGGCAACGAGGAACTATTTAACCAAAAAAATTAAGATCTGCATTTAGATCCTCCTGAGAATATTCCCCCAACAGGGTGTCGTTGTTAGTCACTCCCGGATCCAGTTCCTCTGAATATTCCTTCACTCCTTCTTCGGTAATGGCGTTGGCATATTTCCCCATCTCGTCGCTTCCTCCGACTGCTCCTTCATGTTGCCCAGAGTCCACATAATCTTGCTCCGGCCAATTTTGCTCATACACCGGGATGTCCGTAGTATTCAAATGGAAATTGCGTTGGATTTTATTGGTTGGACCTGGGAACGATCCCGCCGGCCTCTTAAAAGTCGGATTGATTGGAGGCCTGTTCATATAATAAGCCAGTCTCGACTGAAGCGATCGATCAATATCCATCGGTTCCTGTCTCGGATGAGTTGGCCAATTCTGGATAAAAATTCGCCCTCACACTGGTCGAGGGGCCAGGCATGCCATAGGGCTTGGTATTGTCCGACCCTTGTATCCGTACTTGCGCATGACCATGTTATCCAGCTTCAAACAAATGTGCAATGCTTGAGGGAGGGAAGACGGTTCCTTAACACTCAATAGTCCCCTAATGAATGTGTCCAAAGCCTTGTCCCGATATGCGTTAGTCATAGCGGTAAGGCTTTTATCGTCCAATTCCAGGCAAGCCACCTTGTCCTGATAGACAGCCTGGTAGTATTCTGTTATAGTCCTATGCCCCTGGGTCATCACCGACATTTGGTACTCGAGGGTGCCGATGTCCCTTTTATCAGAATAATGCATCATAAGGCATTTCCTGATTTTCGGCCAACTCAAAGGAGTCCTGTAAGAGTCTAATGCCGTATCGGCCTACCCCACAATCTTGGTCCTTATTGTATGCAGAATGGCATAGTATCTACTCGTCCCTTTTTTTCCGTCAAAAAGTTCCAGGACTCTTTCTACAGATTTCCTCCAAGACCCAAATTCCCCCATACCTAAGGGATTTTTCGGGAAGACCGGGGGAATTTTATCCAGTTCGTCAATCTTCACTGTTCCTATAGGCTGGTCTCCGGCTAATGGCTCCTGTTTAAAATACCCATAGACAATCTGCCTAATCTCCTCCCTTTGCGCCGTAGTAAACCTACTAAGGCCCCCACTAGTACCCGGCAATGGGGCCGATGTCAGGTTCAGTGTGGCGCTAAGTCTGTCCGTGATCTCGTCTACAGAATTTGGCATTTTTAAGGGATTTTCTTTTATTTTTTCAAGAAAAATGGATTTATTTAATTTTATCTCTCCGGAAAAACAATATTTCAAATGTTACTCACCAGAACAGGATAAGCTTCATATTTCCTTTCGTATTTCAATATTAAAAAAAATCTTTATTTGATTAACTTTTTATAATTTCTACAATTTTCAATATTTTGCTTTTGTTTTTCTTATTTTCCACAATAATTCTTTTTTAATTTTCTTTATGATTTTTTCAATTCTACACAAATTTTGATTTTTTATTTTCCACAATAATATTTCTTAATTTTTAGATTTTTAATTTTTAGTTCTTATTCATCCATTAATTTTCCAATATTTTTATTTTGTTTTTCTTATTTTCCACAATAATTCTTTTTTTTAATTTTCTTTATGATTTTTTAATTCTACACAAATTTTGATTTTCTTATTTTCCACAATAATATTTCTTAATTTTTAGAATTCTTATTCATCTATTAATTTTTCAATATTTTTGTTTTTTATTTTATTTCTGATTTTTATTTCACTTATTCACTAAACTTATTCTACATCGCGGCAGTTGATTCTTCTCGGAGAACCTCCCGTTTGCTGTTTGCTACTTAGGCGCGTCGTTTCCGCGATCTATAAATTGTTTTTGGATTGCTGACGTTTTAAGTCAGTCTTACTCTCCTTGGTCACTTTGGGCTGCTGACGTTTTAAGTCAGTCTTACGATCCTTTGTTCACTTGATTGCTGACGTTTTAAGTCAGTCTTTTGTTCACTTTTTTTTTCTTTTACGACGTGGACCCGTGTCCTGTTATTAAAAGGACATGCGAAGGGGTCCCTGCTCGGGCGCCAGTTAAGATTATTAATATTAAAAATCCTTTTTAAAAAAGGTTTCGGTGTTGTCTTCCGACAACACGTCTTTTCTTTATTGAATCAAAAATCAGACACACTTAATTTTACAATAAACTATTCTAAATGCATTCGTTGACAGCAGAGCGTCAACGGGCAGCGGACTGAGTTGGCACTTTCCTGTGGGAATAAACGTTGTGCGTGTTGACATCCGATACCACGTAAACAGATTGGAATGCCTGGGAAAAGGTGGGTTGTCATCCGACACTGCACAAACAAGGTGGAATGCTGAAACAGCGCGTGAAGAAACCGCGGCTCAAGTCCGAGTGTTTTCATCATTAAATTATATATTATTTTTTATTTGTGGTTCCAACGAATTCATTTTCATTAAATTCATGTCATATGTGATAGATATGAAATGTTTCACTTTACTTTAATCAGTTCTGCAATTTAAAAGCTGTCTTTATAACTACTTCGGAAGTTGTCTAAATCAGAGTGTATCCAGGCACATCGATGTCAGGTGATTTAAACACACAGCTTTTTATTTATAATGTCAACTGATTCAGGCGATGAATAACATAGTTTTGAGTGGAATTAAAGTGGTCGAAGTCAGTGCATCCTCTGAAAGTACTGGTTCCCTAAGAGAGCAAAAACTGGTACTTGCAATTATTCAGTTCTTTTATAGGATGAGGTAAATGAGACTTTTTTCTCAAGCCTGTTCATAAAATTGTTATTCGAAGGAAATTTCAAAAATGCCGTTATTTAAAGAAAAATTGCATCTATAAAAATGCCGATAACAGAAAAATGTGAACAGAATTTGTGCATTTTGGTTAATTATTTGAAATCTTAATGCTGTATTAATATGAAATTAAACAATATTGTTTTCTTTGAGATTCAAATTTACAAAATTACAGAGCATTTGAAAGTAAGTCACCCTTAGTTGCGTTTTGTCCACCACTGTATATTTCCTTAAAATTAAAAGCTAAATGTAAAAAAAAATACAATAGAAAAAAGCTGTTGTGATGTAAATTCACGTTCGTATGAATTGTCTAGACGATATTCTTCTGGATATTCCACCATTTTTTTTGCAAACTTTCGTACAGATGCTCCGAAAACCAAATAAGAAAGTCTCTACTGTAAGTTATGAGCATCACTGTAATATCAATTAAATTCCATTTAATTTTTTTCGAATTTTATTTCGAGCAAACGAAAAGTTCGCAAGCCAATTTCGAAACGAAAATTTCATTTCATTTCTTGTGGAAATGAAATTTTCGTGAGAGGTTCGTACCAACCTTAACCCGGGAAATATGGGCCGCAGTAAAAAATAGTTTAGTATATTTTGCGACAGTGTTCGTATAAGCCTCGTTTATGATCAATTTCGAATCTTATTTATGCTCAATCATAAATTGCGGTATGTTTGACATTTACTTAGCTGGTAAGTGTTCTGAAGTCATTTGTCATTTTCATTGGCATTCGCACTGGGCTTTCGCAATATTAACCTATTACCGCCCACTGTCCCCATATGATGACACTTGTTTAATGCCAAACAACTGAACAACAGTTTTCATTGGGCGTTAATGGGTTAATATCCACTTTCCTCGAAATACAGTGGATTCCCGATTTACCGAACATTCGTTTTAAAGAATTCGCGATTTAATTCCAAGAAAGAAGCAACCTTGTATCATCTGCAAAGTATATTGTTGTTAAACAATGGTCACTATATATTCGAAAGACATTTTAAAACCATTATTGTCAAAATCATGCAAAAAAAAACATTTTAATCAAATTAATTAAATTTCAATCATTATTATTATTTTTGATTTTACAGAAATGAGGATAATAATCAGTACTCGATATAACGAATTTCTTGATTGGCAATCAATTGTTCGGTAAATCTGGAATCCATTGAAATATAAATTTTAGAAAAATTGAAAAACATAAATTTTAAAAGCTAGAGATGTTTTCGATATCACATTACATATCGAGTAAATCGCCCATGTGGTGACAATCGCATTTCGTCAACATTATTTTTATACACTCCACGAGAGTATTATGTCTTTGTGCATTTGATTGTAACACCAAGAAGGAAGCGAGATAGACCCATGGATCAAGGACGAACGCTATTTAATTTGAGGTAAATCGGTTCAGATTTAGATATAGCCCCCATACAAATGTCGCTCCCGATTTGACTTATTCCGCTCTAGGAACCACCTTTTGTACCCGATATTCTTCAAATTTGGCTCAATACCTTATAATCCAACTAGAAACACATATGCAAAAATTGGATAAGATCGGTTCAGATTTAGATATAGCCCACATACAAATGTCGCCCCCGATTTGACATTTTCCGCTCTCGAAACGACATATTGTACCCGATTTTCTTTAAATTTGACACAACATCTTACAATCCAACTAGAAACACCTATGCAGAAATTCGGTAAGATCGGTTCAGATTTAGATATATTCCCCATACAAAAGTCGCTCCCGATTTGATATTTTCCGTTCTAGAAACGACATATTGTACCCGATTTTCTTTAAATTTGGCACAACATCTTATAATCCAACTAGAAACACATATGCAGAAATTAGGTAAGATCGGTTCAGATTTAGATATAGCCCCCATACAAATCTCGCTCCCTATTTGACATTTTCCGCTCTAGAAACTCCATATTGTACCCGATTTTCTTTAAATTTGGCACAACATCTTATAATCCAACTAGAAACACTTATGCAGAAATTCGGTAAGATCGGTTCAGATTTAGATATAGCCCCCATACAAATGTCGCTCCCGATTTGACTTATTCCGCTCTAGGAACCACCTTTTGTACCCGATATTCTTCAAATTTGGCTCAATACCTTATAATCCAACTAGAAACACATATGCAAAAATTGGATAAGATCGGTTCAGATTTAGATAAAGCCCACATACAAATGTCGCCCCAGATTTGACATTTTCCGCTCTCGAAACGACATATTGTACCCGATTTTCTTTAAATTTGACACAACATCTTACAATCCAACTAGAAACAAATTCGGTAAGATCGGTTCAAATTTTACATATATTCCCCATACAAAAGTCGCTCCCGATTTGATATTTTCCGTTCTAGAAACGACATATTGTACCCGATTTTCTTTAAATTTGGCACAACATCTTATAATCCAACTAGAAACACATATGCAGAAATTAGGTAAGATCGGTTCAGATTTAGATATAGCCCCCATACAAATCTCGCTCCCTATTTGACATTTTCCGCTCTAGAAACTCCATATTGTACCCGATTTTCTTTAAATTTGGCACAACATCTTATAATCCAACTAGAAACACTTATGCAGAAATTCGGTAAGATCGGTTCAGATTTAGATATAGCCCCCATACAAATGTCGCTCCCGATTTGACTTTTTCCGCTCTAGGAACCACCTTTTGTACCCGATATTCTTCAAATTTGGCTCAACAACTTATAATCCAACTAGAAACACCTATGCAAAAATTGGATAAGATCGGTTCAGATTTAGATATAGCCCACATACAAATGTCGCCCCCGATTTGACATTTTCCGCTCTCGAAACGACATATTGTACCCGATTTTCTTTAAATTTGACACAACATCTTACAATCCAACTAGAAACACCTATGCAGATTAAATTTGGCACAACATCTTATAATCCAACTAGAAACACCTATGCAAAAATTGGGTAAGATCGGTTCAGATTTAGATATAGCCCCCAAACAAATGTGGTTCTCGATTTGACTTTTGCCGCTTTAGAAACCACATATTGTACCCGATTTTATTTAAAATTGACACAACATCTTATAATCCAACTAGAAACACCTATGCAGAAAGTGGGTAAGATCGGTTCAGATTTAGATATAGCCCCCATACAAATGTCGCTCCCGATTTGACATTTTCCGCTCTAGAAACGACATATTGTACCCGATTTTCTTTAAATTTGGCACAACATCTTATAATCCAACTAGAAACACCTATGCAAAAATTGGGTAAGATCGGTTTAGATTTAGATATAGCCCCCAAACAAATGTGGCACCCGATTTGACTTTTGCCGCTTTAGAGACCACATATTGTACTCGATTTTCTTTAAATTTGGCACAACAGCTTATAATCCAAGTAAAAAACCTATGGTGAAAGTGACTAAGATCGGTTCAGATTTAGATATAGCGCAAATACAAATGTTGCTCCCAAATGTTTAACCGATTTTGGCCAAACTATACATATTATATTTCACCTATTTCGTTCCAGATTTCAATATACCCCCATACAAATGTCCTTTCCGATTTAACATTTTTTGTCAAACACCTACATTTACAGGACACAAAAATCCTTCCCGTTTTCACTTTTTCACCGAATTAAATTGTATTCGGATTGAAAGTGGAGTGTATCATAGAGTCGGCCCCGCCCGACTTTAGCCTTTCCTTACTTGTTTATAATTTTATTATATTTTTTGGCAGGTAAAACATTTCAAATTTTCAAAAAAAAAAATCTAAATATCCCATTAAAATTCTAAGTGAGTAGTTTTTTTCATAAATTATCTAAAACATGCTCTTTTCACTGACGAATACCAATTAAATATGTTTGGATGCCATGGACGCGCACAAGTATGGCATAAACCTGATCTAAATGTGGAAGGGGTGATAGTAACGCATGCAATTAGCTGCGACTATATCGCTTGGACGGAATATTTAAAAAAATGTACAGGTATTGATTGGTAAGCGCTATAACTCAATTCTCATCATTTCTGTGCGAAACGATTGAGATTTTTTTCATATATTACATCCACAAATGGAAGGAATGGTTAATTTATGACGGCCTTCTCGCATAAGTGCTATAAGAATATCGTCACCTGGAATGAAAAATACAACAACAAAATAGTCAGGATAATATTTCAATCTTCTACATAGATACCGATATACCCTAATATAAAAAAGACTCAAATTATGACCGAATAATAAAAAATCTGGTTTTGCAAAAAATATGACTTAGGTCCTTTTTATATTAGAGTAATGATGTGTATTTCGAAAAATGTATAAACTATATTCAAAAGCAATATTATAAATCATTATATACGTACAGTGGCTCCAAAAAGTATTCGCTCATAGACACATTTTGAAAAGAAACGCTCATAAAGATTAATCTTTTGATATGAGTTTCGTTAATTAATTTTAATTAATGCTTCTATTCTATTAATAACAATAAATACAAATAATAATGCCTTGTTTAAAAATGCTATAATAAATAAATAACTAATTCAAGGGATGAATTTGTACCCCAAAAAGTATTCGCTCGTTTAATATTAATTCTATATAAGCTAGGAACTTAATGAAACTCGATAATCACATCTTTCGAAAATGAATTTTAGGCTTTAAAAATGCAATTTATAAAAACAAAAATTTGTTGCAGTTTAGCTATTGCATTATATTTGGGCTGAAAATGGCAGGAAACCACAGGAAAATTATTATAAATCAAAATTATTAATATCGCTATTAATATCGGAGAGAGAGTGTAAATAAGCCTTGTTCTACCATTAAAATTATAGTTCAGCGCCATTTGTCAATCAACTTTAAAAACAAAGAATAGTTTGATAGACCTCCGACATTGACCGGAAAGGCGCGTAATAGAGTCCGAAATGACCCCGGGAAAATTGATGTGAAGTTGAAGCTTATTTTGGAAAGAATATTTCAGTCAATATTGCTAATGGAGCCACTGTACGTATTTTTGGATATTTTTTATAGATATACCCAAGGCGTATTTATACAGGTGATAGCACTAGAACAACAACAAAATACAAGTAATTTTTTGAATGGTGAGCCATACTGTCAAAGCAAAATATATGGGATTTGACAGTTTCGGTTACTTTTGAATGAAAAAAAATTCAGTCAGCTGGGCTCGTGCTATCACCTTTATAAATACGCCTTGGATATACCCAACAACAAATGTGTACATTTGTTTCTGGAAATTATATTTTTCCATATGACAATGTTTGAATATGTTTCTTTAACTGACGTTTATATTTATTGCATATCTGTATTCGAATAGAAACAAATGACTGGATGGGCGTTTGGGGAAAACACATGAAGTCACCATGTTTTAAAACAGTGCGACCATATCAGAAGATCAACCATTTGCCTGGCTCATTTAAGATCGGCCGCAAAGACTCATGTTGGAAGAATTTGGTAAAGCAAATGGCTAAACATGGTAAAAAGGAATTTGGATTTATGCCCAAGTAAGTAGTCAATCAATTAATGGAATATAGGCAAAATTACCTAAACAATTATATAAAGCGACAAATACTATGTAGAAGGAGTGGTCCACCAGATGAATCATTTCTATCCTTAGTAAGTAGGTTGGTGCTGAGTTGTGTACGCGATAACTACCGAAAGGTGTTGAGGCATTTATCCATTCTACATTCTGAATCTTTTAATCAATAAAATCAAGTAAAATATTTATGACTAGCTTTTTATGCCCGGCGCTGTCCTGGTTCTGAGGTTAAATTTCTCAAAAATATTCGTTGTAAGTAAATTGAGATTTGCTTATCGCTAAAGCAATTGCAAACATAAGGTGTTGTATGATTAATTGTATTTTATTGATTATAAATAATGTATATAATCATAATAAATAAAAAAATATATGTGATAAATAAAAACCATATATTTTATTGCTAAAAAGGATAAAATTTTGATTAATTGTATTTTATTGATTAATATACAGTATGTCAGGAATCAGTTCACACATTAGAAATAAATAATAATTTTCAAAATAATTTTTATGAAAAGGTCACTTTTTGGTTTTTAGCTTGTTTCTTTTTTATATTTTGAAAGAAACGAAAAATCTTGTTGCAATAAACAAAAAATAAGACAAGAACATCTTATAGTAATTTTTATTAGTGTCAAGAAACTCTTTTCTCAACTCGGATTTTTTTAAATTCTTTACAGTTATTTGTGATTGACAATTATTTATAATTTGCATTGCTTTTGTCATGGATTGTGGCAGTCAGTTGATGATCAGTTTATGTTGTACGCACATCACTTCGTCAAATATTGTTTTTAAAATGCAAGGCAAAAGATTGTCGTTCGACATATTTCAGCTGATTTACTATAACCACGAAAGTGCAATGGAATTATAGGACATGTTTTCAGTAACACGAAAGACAATTTATATTGTACTAAACGACGAAAATGATGTTGTATTACAACGATGGACCGTCTAGAGTATGGCGAAACCCGTCAACATCACTAGAAAACCGAAACATCATTCCAATTGTTAAATTTGGAAAAGTGTCCGTTATGTTTTGGGGTGCAAAGCAAAGCAGTCGGAGTCTTAAACTTTATAGAAACCAACATGGACGCTCAGCAATATTTAGAACCAATTTGGTAAGCAGCGCGAGAAATTTGGATTCATCAGAGAAAACAAACCACAATTCAAATTTTATCAGGATAACGACCCTAAGCATAAGTCACATATGGCGCGGATGTGGCTTCTCTATAATTGCGGAAAGATATAGATACGCCACCTCAAAGTCCTGACCTAAACTCTATTGAAAATTTGTGGGTCCATTTGAAGAAAAATGTCGCCAAACGCAAACCCAAAAACAAGACAGCACTCAAAGCAGCTATATTGGACGAATGGCAAAAGATACCGCAATTATGACATGAAAAAGTTGATCCATTCCATGAAAAAACGATTACAATACGTGGTGGATGCAAAGGGGGGTCATACCAAATACTAACTTTGTAAAAAATTAGCGTAGACTTATTAGATTTAATATAAATACATTTGTGAGAAGAGTTTCTTGACACGGCCAAACTTGTTTTTGTTGTACGTTTAGTTTATTTTGCATGGAATTTGCTTTATTTGTTTAATAACCCTAACTAAATAATGTATATAATCATAATAAATCAAAAAAAAATATGTGATAAATAAAAACCATATATTTTATTGCTAAAAAGGATAACATTTTGATTTACTTTTCTCAAGAACGTTTTTGGTTTGTTTTCGTGTAATTATACCAACGATATGTGTCTCGGTTCCACTTCTGTCCGAAAATAAAAACTTGATTCCATATTCGGGAAAAACTGTCTAACAGTTTTCAAAAAAATCGGTCCAGCTAATGCGGTTGAAACAAGGTATCTGACAGGGTCTGACTAATGAGGTAAATTTCCCTCCGGTGAGTCCGGTCCGAAGAGCTATGTGACTTCTCGCTTCGCCTCTGCTGAACATGCGAATAGCCCGGAGACCTCGCTCTGCTCCTCTGCGACGGATCTTCGATCTTCGGACAAAAGTCTGTACCACCAACATGAGTAAACTGTAAGGGAAGACATGCAGCAAATTATAGGGGTTGTGAATTAGCAAAGGAACTTCAAAAAATTAGGAAGCAGACTATTAAGAACAGTTAAACTGTTAGAAATCTTACCCAAACATACAATATTAGTATGTATGGAGAACAGTAGCTATGCGAACGTTTGTCAGACCAATGGTGAAAATAATATAGATGGAAACAATGTCATTAGTCAAAGACTCTATAACAAAAAATATAAATGAAAATTTGCAACAAATTGAGGAATTTTGAATATAGAATTAGCCATCAGACGGCAGCCTGGAATAACACCCCACAATTGAAAAATGGCAAAAACACGGAACAGAAAACAAGAACAAACTGAAGCATCTTGGAACTAATGCTCGAAAGCGATAATCTGAGGAAAAATCTCTTTTTGTCGCGTGTCTGCCTGCCGTTAGCCAGGTTCGATATTTATCCCTTTTTGGCCCCTAAAGGTACGAATTTAGTCCGCGTCTCCGTCACATTTGGGAGCTGCCCTAAAAATTTCATGACAAACAAACATGACATTTGTCATCCGATTGGAAACAATCCCTGAATTTAGAAGTTTTATCATTCAAATATAAAACATTTGAGTAGATGCCGAAACATACAAAACAAATGCAAAAAGTTATGGCAAAGATATGCAAAAAATATTTAGCATATTGTAAAACATTTTCTGATGTATTTTGGCTTTCTAAACTGGAAAACGATAACAAAAAATTGTTTATGGATATTTTTACTAAAATTTCAATTTCCGTCGAAGGTTTGGAAATAAATATAAATGGCTTCAAGGTATGATGACAAAAATGTTACGAATTCGCATAGCTGATATATATGTAATAGAAGAATAGAAAACAAGTAAAAACTGCGTTAAGTTCGACCGGCCGAACTTTATATACCCTCCTCCATGGATTGCATTCCACAGAGACTGTCGATTTTCGTAGAAGTACAGTAAATGTATTTTTTAATATAGCCAAACCAAAAAATAAAAATATTGAAAAAATAATTTTATGAATAAATACATATAATATTTTTATTATTTCAAACCACACTTATAAGGCAAGGCTACCAATACGTTTATACTATACTAGTATTTTGTATCCGGCGTTGCACGGGCTCATTTTTCCCTATGCTTTGGAAGATAAAGTGAGTAATTTTTGATAGTTTTAAAATATTTTTGTGTGGGAGGTACCACCCCCTTTGTCTTATCATGACCTAGTATATCCAGGAACCATCCTCTGTGCAGAAGTTAGATACAATAAAATTGTCAGACGTATCGGTCCACTGGTTTGGCGTCCTATACACAACATACAGACACATTGATTTATATATATATATAGATATATCGAAATAATACTTGAAATCAATTAGAAAAGCAAATATAAGACAGAAATCCTCAAAAAAGCTTAAATACCATAAATATTGGTAGATAGTGGGTGATACAGTAGGTTGTATTTCCATCCTTTTTCAATTCCTAAAGTAAAAATTTTGAAAATCCATTATCTGACGTACACAGGGCAAGATAACACAACTTCATGATTCGACCAATTTTTGCCGTAAAAGTACGAATTTGAGGAATGTATGCACAGAAATCCACGATTCTAGCTGCTGCTATTTGGTTGGTACCATTGTTATCCATTTTTCCCAAGAGTACCCCTTAAGAGTACGACTTTCTAAAATCTCTTTATTTTACGTATCTACGAAATTAGAGGAATGTACACACCGAATTTCATCATTCTAGCTGTAGATGTTTTGTTGGTACAATTTTTATCCCTCTTTTCCAATTTTATCCCTTAAAAGTAAAAAATTCGAAAAATTCCCGCTATTTTACGTGTCTACGTAATTATAGGGATGTACACACCGAATTTCATGTTTCTAGCTGTTGTCGTATCATTGGTACCATTTTTTTATCCCTTTTTGTCCCATTTCACCCGCTATTTTTTTTTTTTTAATTTTTGGTGTTTTCATTTTGGTTTGGAGGGCAACAAGTGTATATCAAGTATATAAAAAGCAAAAAATTAAAAAAAAAATACTTTAATAATCTAAATATTAGGGATATTTTCAGTCCTTGTTAGGGAAAATTTTTTCCCTCTGGGCCCATTTCGCCCACTTTCAATCCCAAGCGATCTACAACCATAAGACACATTTACGGAAAATTTGAACCTCCTAGCTCATTTCGTTCGGCAGTTAGCTTGCTTTCAACAGACAGACGGACATGGAATTAGAATCTTAGAATTTTACCACGACATAGAATATATATACTTTATGGGGTATCCGACGAATATTTCATGGTGTTACAATATATACCCCCATCCTGGAGGTGGAGGGTATACAAATATTGTTTTTTAATAGCTAACATTCTACCGATGAAAACAATTTCTATATGTAAATGATCTTTGATAAATGTCACAACATCTACATTTATTCATTAGGGCTTGTTTTCTTCGTTAATAATATGGAAAGTCCGTATTACACTTGAACCGGATGATACACGTCTGAAACTACCCAGTCAGAAATTACGGTCGGTTAAAAAATACTTTGCCTATGGTTGTTCAAATAAAGAATTGCGAGACATTTTTATTTTGTTCAGTTTTATTAAAACTATTATTTTATTTGAACTGGGATATTGTCCTTGCTCAAGACCATTTTGCATCTAGCATGAATTTGCGTTTAAAAAATCGCATCATTGAGTTGCATATGTAAGTATGTGTATATGTAGGTATTGATTACAGACCAAAAAAATACAAACGAAGAAACTAAAACAAATGAGCGTTGGCACGGCAGAAGTATGCAGGTAACTATACCTGCATATATACATACAGTAATTTTCGCCTATAACGAACCCGCTTAAAACGAACCAATTTCAAAAGCACGTGCTTTATTTCTAATAAACCATGAAAATTTTGTCGCTTATTACGAACCCGTTTAAAGCGAACTTTCGGTTATAACAAACTTTATTTGCATTCAAAATTTGTTTATTTTTCGGTTAAAACGAACCCATTTGTTTATATTTCGGTTAAAACGAACCCATAAGTGGCGCTATGAATAAAACATGATATTTTTGCGCTGGCAACACTGTATTACGCAGTGTTTTAGTTTTCCTATGTTCTCGAATCAGGGGATTTACCTAAGTTTAATGTTTGTATGTGTGAAGGCGATGGGCAGACAGCAGTTGCAAATTACAAAGCTAAAGGGTGATTTTTTAAGAGCTTGATAACTTTTTTTTTAAAAAAAACGCATAAAATTTGCAAAATCTCATCGGTTCTTTATTTGAAACGTTAGATTGGTCCATGACATTTACTTTTTGAAGATAATTTCATTTAAATGTTGACCGCGGCTGCGTCTTAGGTGGTCCATTCGGAAAGTCCAATTTTGGGCAACTTTTTCGAGCATTTCGGCCGGAATAGCCCGAATTTCTTCGGAAATGTTGTCTTCCAAAGCTGGAATAGTTGCTGGCTTATTTCTGTAGACTTTAGACTTGACGTAGCCCCACAAAAAATAGTCTAAAGGCGTCAAATCGCATGATCTTGGTGGCCAACTTACCGGTCCATTTCTTGAGATGAATTGTTCTCCGAAGTTTTCCCTCAAAATGGCCATAGAATCGCGAGCTGTGTGGCATGTAGCGCCATCTTGTTGAAACCACATGTCAACCAAGTTCAGTTCTTCCATTTTGGGCAAAAAAAAGTTGGATATCATCTCACGGTAGCGCTCACCATTCACAGTTACGTTACGATTCGCATCATCTTTGAAGAAGTACGGTCCAATGATGCCACCAGCCCATAAACCGCACCAAACTGTGACTTTTTCTGGATGCATTGGTAGCTCTTGCAATGCTTCTGGCTGATATTCACTCCAAAATCGACAATTCTGCCTATTTACGTACCCATTGAGCCAAAAATGAGCTTCGTCGCTGAACACAATTTCTTTCTTTCTGAACTTTCTTAACAGAGCACGCATTTTGATAATAAAATTCAATGATTTGCAAGCGTTGCTCGTTAGTAAGTCTATTCATGATGAAATGTCAAAGCATACTGAGCATCTTTCTCTTTGACACCATGTCTGAAATCCCACGTGATCTGTCAAATACTAATGCATGAAAATCCTAACCTCAAAAAAATCGCTCTTTAGAAGATGGGCGTAGTAGCAGTTGGACAGCAAAGAAAGTGTTTTTCTTTAAAAGAGAAGTATGAAATAATTAAATGATTACAACAAGGTGTAAAACAAAAGCAAATATGTCAAGAAATGGGCCTCAGCAAGTCAACAATTGCTACAATTTGGAAAAATAAGGACTTGGTGCTAAATAATTTTTAGTAAAACTCCTCAAATGTAAAGAAGGTTAAAACCCCTTCTTTCATGGAACTGGACCATTGCCTACTAAAATGGTTTACTCAGAAAAGAGCCAACCAATGCCGTTTTACAAGCTAAAGCAGAAGAATTTAGAAAAAAGCGTAACTACTGCGATTTTAAGTGCAGCGAAAGTTGGATTGTTCGATTTAAAACACGCTACAACATCACTAGTGGAAAAATTGTTGGAGAGGCGGCTGAAGTCAATGTTGATGCGGTCAATGATTGGTTGCAAAATAAGTGGCCAGATATAAGAACAAATTATAAAGATAAGGACATATTTAACGGCGATGAAACTGGTTTATTTTATAAACTCACTCCCAATAATACACTGCGATTCAAAGGTGAGACCTGTGCAGGTGGAAAACTATCAAAGGAACGGCTAACAGTGCTCCTAGTAGCTAATATGACGGGTACAGAAAAACGAAAACGTTTAGTAATCGGAAAATCAAAAAATCTCAGGTGCTTTAAAAACATTAAAAAATTGCCAGTTAATTACCAGGCTAATAAAAAGGCTTGGATGATATCCGAAATTTTCACCAACGAATTAAGACAATGGGACTATAATTTACGCCGTGCGAATCGAAAAATTATACTTCTGGTAGACAACTGCCCAGCTCATCCAGATACAAAGAACTTAGAGTGCATTAAATTAGTGTTTATGCCTCCAAATACAAGCTCAGTTTTACAACCTATGGACCAAGGTGTCATTCACGCATTGAAAAGGAAATATCGCCACTTGCTTCTCTCAAAAATTGTTAATTCGATATGGGTGAAGATAACTTTAAAGTTAGTATACTGGACGCAATCAATTGTTTGCATATGGCATGGTTAAAAGTCAGCAAAACAACAGTTGCTAATTGCTTTCGGCACGGCGGATTTACCAGCGTTGAAGATGAGTTCGACTCGGATGATGATCTGCCATTAATAGAATTGCTAAATCAACCAATGGAAACATTTACAGATGGTAATAAAAAGTTTTTGCTGAGTTGTCGTACTTTAAATGTTTTGATGACGACCTTGTAACTACGGAAGAATTGGACGACGCAGCTATTTTGCAGTATGTTCGCGCTGATGATGACGACCTTGACGACGATATGGAAAACGAAAAGCCAATCCGAGTCACAACTGCCCTGGATGCAATGTGTAGCGTAAGCTATGTAAGAACTTTTCTTCAGTCAAGCGACACTTCAGAACTAATTGTTGATCACTTGGCTCAAGTCCAAGTGTATATAAATGAAACTAATATTGGTACTAAGCAAACTCAAATAACTGATTTTTTTAAAAACTATTTTTTTATACATATGTATTAAAATATCCCAAAATTATCTTTAATAAATCAATGCATGTGCACTTACATACATAAATTGTTTCCTTCAAGTCTTAATTTAAACCGAACTTCGTTTAAAACGAACTAGTTTACCCAGTCCCTTGAAGTTCGCTTTAAGCAAAAATTACTGTACTTACATATGCAACTCAATGAGATGCCTGTAAGATGGCATGTGAACTTTATTACTTGGAGTGATTTTTTAAACGCAAATTCGGCAAGTGAGCTGTGCTTCTCGTTCGTTTGTGAGAATCATCTCCTATAGAGGCCGGGATTGATGCTGAAAAGTTTCTGCGAAGCCACTTGAAAAGACGTTTGACATGGTCGAAATCATGATCGTGGTAGTCTGCAGCCAAATAATAAATTTCACCATGCCATTTGTAAATAAATTTGCATTCTATTAAATATAGATGCAAAATGGTCTTGAGCCAGGACAATATCCCAGTTCAAATCAAATATTGATTACCGACCAAAAAAAAATGCAAACGAAAAAACTAAAATTATTATTTAATTTATTATTTTATTATCTACCATTTGTATACTAACTACGGTATCCAGCTACCCAGTGTTGGTAGAGGAAATGGGATAAAAAAAATCTGTTATATCCCTAAAAATATTGACCTTCAAAAAAATATCATCAAATCTATTATTAAAATGTTCTACACTAAATGTGATGCTTTTTTTTTTGAAGTGCAATATTTTTAGGGATATAACAGATTTCTTTAATTATCACATTTCCTCTACCAACATTGGGATATATGATGCAAGTACAGAGGTTCAGTAGCAGAAATTTTAAAATTTTTAATATTAGCAAATGAAAACACAACTTTTGATTAAGAGGATTCTATAACTTTGCCCAAAAAGTATTTATTATTTATTTATAAACGTCTTTAGAATTTGCTTTGCATAATTAGCTTTTAGAACAGCTAACTGACTGGATGATAAAATTCTACAAAAATTAAAAATGATCAGGTTTCAAAATATTTTTTTAAAATTTCACCTCCGCCATATAATAAAAAAAATTAAATTGTGCAGCTTTCCAGTTTTTTATGTCAATTAAATCAAATGATTTTCTCTGAAATTCAGTTATAATATCTTTTGATATGTTCAAAAAAATTGTTGCAAAACAGCAATACTTGTTACAGAAATAAAGCTGTCTGAAATTTTTAAAATCAGCATTTGAAGCAATTGTTTGCTAATGCTGAGGTGTAACATAATGCATTTTATCAAGAATTACAAATTTGACTAGATCAAAGTTAACAATATCTAGGAGTGGGCTGTTTTCTTTTGTTTAGTGATGTTCTGGATTTGTTATTTCTTTGCATGACTCGTTCTTCACAGGAAATTTAATTAAAAACGCGTCGTTCGCATGAAAAAACCGGTGTGACATTTGCAACATTTAATGAAAGCAGGAGCAGGCATATCACAACAAAACGTCATTATTTTAAACTTCTAATGTATGTTATTTAAATAAAAACCTTAAAAAATAATAATTAAAAATGATATTATTAAATTTAAAATTTCATTTAAAATATATAAAAATTTAATGTGTTAGATTCCAAAACAAATTCTGGTAAGGATTCTCTAGCAGAATGTGGCTTCGAATTTCCAAAAAAAACAGGGCGCTTCAAAGATTGTTTTGAAGACGCTTAAAAACGCCCCAAAATACCATCCTACGACCGTAATCAGTGTTATCATTTTGGGGCTTTCAGACCACTCATTTGTTCATTTGCAAATCACTTTAAAGATTGTTTGGAAGGCGCTTTAAAAACGTGCTACAATATCCTGCAACCGTAAATTGGTGTTATCATTTTGAGGCTTTCAGAGCACTTTATTCTTGATATATCCTACTGTCTGAAAACGCTTTTCCGTACGTATTTTTTTCTGACTGTGTATAGGCATCCCTTGAAAACTTTTTGTCCTTTTAAGGGGCAACAAAACACTTTACACCAAACCATATCACACTAAAACCAAACCTTAACATACCTTGATCCGATTGTCATCGTTATGTAATCTGTGTTCATATACGAAGTTCAAAATCTCGTAAAGATTTTCTTCCTTCTTTCTTTGCAAATTCCTTACAGATCCTCGTAAAGTTTCGTTATCTAATTTGTAAATGTGATTTTCGCGCAATTTAAACAAAACATTAAACATTTTAGACAACAAAGAGAGTCATAACTTCTACGAAATATTTTCCCTGTTTTTATACCTTCCACCATAGTATGGGTTTATACTAAGTTTGCTTTCTCCGTATCGTCATAAAATAAAATTAAAATATGATCTAGCCATGTCCGTTTTGATTGATTTTCTATGTGCTTTGAATGTAATACATTTATTTATGAATTCTCGGACATGTTTCTATACCCTCACTCTACAAGACTTTTTATGTTGTTTGAGCCATGCCCGCCCGTCCTTCCGTTCGTCTGGATGGATGGTATACACGATAACTCTCGAAAGGAGCTAAGGAATCAATTCAAACTTTGCACATGATAATATTTTTTCCAAACTTAGTTTAAGTTCGAAGATGGGCAAAATTGCCACGCCCCTTCTAGTACCTCTCACACAAATGACCCATATTCCCATGTCAAATTAAAACTAATGTTACTTCCACACGGATCTTCAGAATCAGCTCTATTTTGGTATTTGATAATGTTTTTATAATCACTTTAAGTGTACTAAATATGGTGGTTTTTGCCACGCCCCTTCCAGTACCTCCCACACATTACCCTAAACTACATAAAATTAAAGCTGTTATAACTTCTATACGGATGATCGGAATACTGTGGAATTTGATAATTGGCAATGCTTTTATTGACGTTACATTCGCATGGAATATGGGCGATATTGCCATACACCTTCTGGTACCTCCCACACAAAGTGGCATAAATTTTGGTTACAATAAATCCTATATAACATCCATACGGGTAGTCAAAATCATTTTTAATTTTATATTTGAAAATGTTTTTATAATCACTTTAGACATAAAAATATTTACACTTTAGCCACGCCTCTTCTTGTACCTGCCATACAGTTGTCTCTATCCTAGGTAAAATTAAATGCTTTATAACTCCTTTACCGGTTCCTGAAATCTATTATGACTTCATATTTGATCATGTTTTTACAATTATTAACAAATATGGAAGTCGGTTAAACCGACTGACGTTTTCCTACTTACTTTCGTTGCAGAGTGTAATTTAAACACACCATTAATGTTTATTTCACTATTAAGTCCACATTCTCCAGCAAAGTTAAAAATGTACTATCTGATGCGTTGTTTGTTTCTAAGAAACTCGGTATTTAAAATGTATATGTCAATAACTATGACCCTTGGAATATATTTTTTCCCATCGATCCTAAAAGGAGTGACATCGCTTTCACTCCGTTCCAGCTTTTTCCCATGGTTGCTATTTCTGCGTCAGACTGACTTCTGGTGCGTTGTGGGTTCCACTGTATAACATTTCGTGTTATGTCGTTAAATAATATTTTAAGAGTGTGGACTATCCATCGACATTTACGCTTTTTCATCTTTGACTATAGGCTGTTGATTGGTTTTCTCCCATAGCATTTCATTTGATACGACCCTCGGCCAAAAGACTCTCACAATCCTCCGAAGACATTGATTGATAAAAACTTGGATTTTCTGCATGTTTACGGTTCCATGTTTCGCAACGATAGAGCAGGGTAGTGATAGGCAATCCAGTGATTTTTGGGGAACGTCGTTCTCAGTGACCGTGATTTGTCACAGTTCTTTTAAAGAGTGCCGTGATCACGGTTTAATCAATAATATTATTTGAATCATAGTGCAAAAAATATCTATATGCTTGCTGTTATTTGTTAGCCAAGCCACTGTAAGGTGTCTGGAGATCATATGCTTTGTAAGATTAGAAATTGTAGTCCCATATTTTTTTTTTGTTTTGCAAGTTTTGCATCTTGCATAAAAGCTTTCAGTAGGCTCGAAAACTGCCATATTTCGCTTGTTTTCTCTTTACTAAGATCAGAAGCCATGTTTTTAATAATTTAAAAATTTTACAATGGCAAAAGTCGGCGATTTTACAAAATAGATGAAAAATTAATAGAAAGTGGAGAACGTAAAATAGCAATTACAATTAAAGACCAAAACAGACAGAAAAAGTTCCACGTTATTATATGCAATAGAGAGTGACAGAAATATTGTTATCTTGTTCTATCTCTTTCTAATGATTCTAGTACGTGAAAGCAGTTGCTTCAGCTAGAGAGAACGGTGTCAGTGATTTTCTGCAAATAGTGAAATATAAAATTGAGAGGTGACAACATTGAAAGAACTACTTTGCCAGTTACTCGTCATATCCAATCACTGCAGTTACCCGTGTTTTCTCAATCACGGTGATTGAATCACCGGTACGAGAATATCGCCCATTTCTAGAGCAGGGTAGGATTCACATTTGAGATAAAAATACTAAGCTCTGTACGCTGAGATAAAGAGGACGCGCTCCAGATTTTAATCTGCCAAAAGTTTGTCGAGCTATTTGAATCCGGTTATCGATGTCTTCACTCGACCCGCCGTTTCTGGATATTATGCTTTGAAAGTAGCAAAACGTGTTGACGTCTATTTAATTTTTATTTATGGTGAATACGTCAGGAGTTGTCGCATTGACGCGGAGAGTCAGATATCCTGGTCAGATATCCTGAGAAGCTGTGTGGTAAGAGGCAGTCGAAGTCATTTAGGCGATCTTGTAAGCCCCAGGTTATACATTTGTCATCATGAAGTGCTCCTTTTAAAATTGTATGGAGCACTATATTGAATAAGAGTGGTGGTATAACGCAGCTTTGTCGGACTTCAATTTCCACATTTATTGATCTGCTTAACAATTTTCCATGCTTTATTCAACAAGTGGTATTCTGGTAAAGACACTTAATAATTGATATTATTTTATGTGGGACGTTTTGATAACAGCTTAGTTTGATAAAAACTAATAATACCAGTTAACAGAGAGCTTATTATCGATCAAAAATCCGAAACCCGATTAAAAATCGGACAAAAATTGTGGTTTATAGAACCACTGAAAGTTGATTAATTTCTTCAAAACTCAAGAAAAAACTAAAAGTGAAAAAATTGGAAGATTAATAATTGAGTTACAGACAAACTATCTACCCGATTTGGTCTCGTTTGAAAGGTACTTTAAATGAAATACAATAAAAATTGGTGATTTGCAAGGCTTAGTTGGTGGAACAGAACTAAAAAAGTTTTGATTAGTTTTGGAAGATATTACTTTTAGGTGATTTAGTAATCATTGCTGTACCGTATTCAATTAAAGTTGGCTGCCGATACTTGCCTATTCACATGTTATTGTGGTACCTCCAACACAAATTTATTTTTTTTCGCATTTTATAAAGCAGCGTATTTGGAGTACTATAACTGCCAGAGTCTTGAAATTTTGTGATAGTTCATTCGGTATTAATTTGGACAGTTGTGCAAAAAATGCGAGGAATTGGTTACCTCCGATACGAAATTAAAATCTATTATCAAATATATTCATTTATTTATTGAGAGTTCTGAAGTGTATGTGAATCTACTATTAATCTAGGTAGTTGGGAGAAAATGGGCGGTATTGTGGAAGGGGGCGTGGCACATCCAAAAATAAATTAAAACAAGTTATAGAGTATATTCTCTTATATGACTCCGAGTTTACTGCAATTATGTGTAAGTTCATTAAGATGCAAATGGGCGGGAGTTGAAAGATGGGCGTGACACCTTCTCCAAAAATTAGTTCCCAATATATACTCCGTTATATGCCAACAAGAATCTTGAAATTTTGTGTGAGTTCATTGAGTATTAATGTGCAAATTTGTGGAAAAATTGGGCGTGGCTCCTCCCACATAAAGTAAATATATATATCCCTATTAATATTATAAAAACTTTTGTCTCTGTTTGAAACTTCATACAGATATGCTATATATTTAAAAAATAGCACTGTGGGCACGAAACAAAAACAACATAAACCCGAATTTTGATTTTTCGGTATGTGTTTCTTGTCTGGAGAAGCGGGCGGGATTCAGTTAGTTAACTATTACTATATTACTAAATATGTGAATATATGTTATGTTAGATCAAAAAAAATGAAAAATTATTAGTTTGGTAACAAAAAAGTATATGTAAACTATCTTGAAATATAATGTTTTTGAAAAAAAGAAACAACATATTAGACGTCTGCTTTTAAAGTTCCCAGTAAGTCTAGGATCGAATACCTAATGCCATTTTAAAGCTTATGATGTCTTCTTCGCAACAAAATTTGCGATCTGAGCATCTTTGCCGATGCCATCTATCCACTTGTGCTTTTCTCTTCGTGCGATCTGTTTAACTAATTTGTCAAAGCAATTTCTGGGTTCTACAGTTTACGGACTTTAATTGACCTATTGACCATTGAAGCTGCTGTTTCATATGGCGACAAGCTTTATGCGAACTTCTGCAACTAATAGATGATGATTGCATGTCATGTCCGCTCCTCTGCGGTTACGTATATCTAGTAAAGATCTCTGCCACTTGCTGCATATTGTTACGTGGTCAATCTGATTATCTGTGCATTGGTCAGGAGATATCCATGTTACCTTATGTATTCTCTTATGCGGAAATAATGACCCGCCCACCACCAAATTATTAGATGCACACATTCCCAGAAAGAGTTCCCCATTCTCAGTTTTACGTCCAAGGCCGTGAGTGCCCATTATGGATCTTAATCCTCTAACCCTCAAGAGTGTCTCAGGGCACTCTTCGCAAATCTCGAATTTACTCAATAATTGCTTATTCTTACAAAAACAACAGACATAGTAACACTTTTGTATAAGTACCAAACGCATTATAAAGTTTGGTTTAGATTTTATTTTCAGTTTTGTAAAATTTTGTGTGTGATGATTTCTTATTATTCCAAACTAAATAATACTGATTTCTGGTCCCGTATCTAATTGTGTTATATTTTTTTGATAAGGCGTGACTATCTAATTTCAACATATGTACATGTGAATGTGAAAAAACCTTGTATCATCTGCATCTTGAACTAAATTAAAAAAATGACTTTCTGAGTTTATTTTAGCACAATTATCCCAGACAAAATATCTGAACATATATATATATAATTTTTAAAAAATTGCCGGTTAAAGTGTTAAGTTGGAGTTGTTGGGTCCAATCTGGACTCTTGGAATAAAGTTATGAAATTGAGGTAATGTGAACTAATAAAAATCGCGGTTGTTAACTTTGTCGAATTTATACAATTTTCGATAGCAGAAATGGGTTGTTTTATCTAAGAGCAAAGTCTGCAAAGAATTAGGAGAACATTCAATTTATCCGAAACTTGAACAGTTATTAGATCCGCAGTTAATACATGGAGCAGTGAAACCAATCTTTAAAAATGTAAGAAGTCACCCAAGCTGATTTAGGGTTTTTGTAGTCTACTGGGTTCTTTATGGGATACAGATGCAATTGCACAAATAAAAATGTAACTATTAGTAACTAAATTCCCAGAAAATTGTTTTCCCTATTTAGAGAGTTCATACAAATAAGTAAGTGTTGACCTTAGTAACAGTAGTGGAAATTCACATTCCGAGAGTTGGCTGTAATAAATAAATTCAGTCTTATACTTTCGTTACAAGAAGAAATCATACTTTGTGGGAAAAACTTGAGTTTTATGGTATATAAAAGGAATAAAAAAATAAATTGATTTATTATTTTATGACCGCCATAAATTTGGATGACGGAGTATAAAATATATTACGTTTTAAACTATTTCTATCACATACCTGATAGTAGCACGAAAAAAATTGTAATTTGTAGCACGGTGTAATTCAGACGCGTTTAATGACTAGGGATGGGTGCTTGAGTTATTTTCGAGGTTCACGCACGCTCACGAAGGAAAAAATTGAATCACACTCGTTCCCGCACGAAGACTTTTTCGTTCCTCATGTTGACGCAAGCTCACGTGAGTAAACTAAATTTTGCTCACGATCACGCGTGATTCACGTAAAACACGCAAACCATTTCCAAAAACTAAATAAAATATCCATGACCCCCCATTTTCAATCCTAAATCCAAATGAGTACGACGCGCAAATTGGAAAATTATATTTAAATCACTACGTTTGCGATATGTGTATTAAATTAATATTTTTAAAGTATGTAGTATACATTTAGAATAAAAAGACTGCTATTAACAACAGACATTATTTGCTGGCCATCAGCAGGCACTTTTTCTTGTCTTGTTGCTGTTAATTAAAATTAAAAAAAAAATAATGGCGCCGGGTCTTATATTTTTATTAGTCCGAGACAAATGCTAATGAAAAGCATTTGATTTTTTAAAAAGCATGGCTCACATTGGGTTGATGAATCCGTTTAATATTTATTATTTCCGATGATACCCATATTAAGCCCATAGGTTAGAAAACATGGACTACAGTATTGATAGAATATCTTCGAAATTTCTGTTAGTCCTCAAAATATTTTACTCCGAGTCCTTTACAATGACAAAATAATCAGAATTTAGCGGTAACGATTGGTTTTAGCTGTCAGTTAGTGTCACTAATTTAGCTATACATATAACCATTAGGCACACATACATTTTACAGTCTGAAACTGCAGCACAAATAATGATATGCTCGCTGATATAAATAATATAAATGCATTAATATATACGGAAAATAAAATTAGCATGCCCTTAAAGTAATAAATAAAATGTTAATATTTTTTTTGTTAGACAGCAATTTTTTGCGTGAGGACATGTCTAGCAGAAAAGTAGAGAAGTAAGCAGTCTTCTTGAAAATTATCCAAAACTGACGAAGAACCATGTTGAAATGTATATAAAATATAAATCACACCATAGTGAGATCAAGAAGCTATTTACTGAATTAGAAAGAGCATGTTTAGGACATAAATCAACTCAATTAGCCCAAAAATGGTTGGCAGACTCAAAAAATTCTAAGCCGATACATGATTGTTTTTAGAATTTAACTTTTTGTTGCAATGGTAATGGATCACGTACAATTTATGAAAGGTGTTCTAAATGACATTTTAAACACAAAGAATATTTGCGCAAAACGTCGCATTGCACATAATTTTGCATTTGTGGTTCTACACCAGAGTATGTAAAACACATTATCTCGCATTTTGCGCTATACGTTTTTGCATAAATGTCTAAACCCCCTATAGACAATATATCTAGTAGTCGATTACAGTCGATTACGTCGCCCGACGCTAACAGTGAAACACCCTAAAACCCAAAAAAACAACAGAACAGAACATGAAAAAATAATAATAAGAGATAAGAAAAAATGCATAAAGTTACTGCCAAAAGAAACGAAAGCTTTCCATGGGATAACAAGGTAAGTATTTGTATGTGTTAGACAATGTTGTTCATTGAATTTGTTGTAAATATTTATTTTACTGCAGCAAACAATTTTACCGATTGTGAGGCAAAAGACCGCAAATAAAATTCGAAAGAAATATCAAAAGGGACATTTCATTGAATAAATTACATGTATCTAATCAAATGTTTCCATTTATTGCAGACAGTTTCTCAGCTGGAACTAAAATGTTTACCAAATTGCGCGAACTAATTGTGGAGTCCGATCAAAATATTAGTGGGTCGTACAACCAGGCGTTGTTAATCAACCTTCTAGCGGAGACGTTAGTGCAGATACCAAAAGTAATACATACAGCGGATAATAAAAACGACTAAAAATTGTGGTGTTTGAACGAATTTGGATAAACCTTTCTCAAAACGGTGCCATAGGCACTACTTGACAATTTCATTAGAGCAGCCAGTGTTTATTTTGAATCAATTTTTATTTTTATACACTCCACGAGAGTATTATGTCTTTGTGCATTTGTTTGTAACACCCAAAAGGAAGCAAGATAGACCCATTGTTAAGTATACCGATCGACTTAGAACCACTCTCTGAGTCGATTTAGCAATGTCCGTCTGTCCATCTATTGTTGTAATCAAATTACAGGTCGCAATTATAGTCCGATCTTAACAAAAATTGACACAAATAAGTTTTGTGGATCAAGGACGAACGCTATTTAATTTGAGGCAAATCGGTTCAGATTTAGATATAGCCCCCATACAAATGTCGCTCCCGATTTTCTTTAAAATTGGCACAACATCTTATAATCCAACTAGAAACACCTATGCAAAAATTGGGTAAGATCGGTTCAGATTTAGATATAGCCCCATACAAATCTCGCTCCCGATTTGACATTTTCCGCTCTAGAAACTCCATATTGTACCCGATTTTCTTTAAATATGGCACAACATCTTATAATACAACTAGAAACACCTATGCAAAAATTGGGTAAGATCGGTTCAGATTTAGATATAGCCCCATACAAATCTCGCTCCCTATTTGACATTTTCCGCTCTAGAAACTCCATATTGTACCCGATTTTCTTTAAATTTGGCACAACATCTTATAATCCAACTAGAAACACATATGCAGAAATTAGGTAAGATCGGTTCAGATTTAGATATAGCCCCCATACAAATGTCGCTCCCGATTTGACATTTTCCGCTATAGAAACGACATATTGTACCCGATTTTCTTTAAATTTGACACATCTTATAATCCAACTAGAAACACTTATGCAGAAATTCGGTAAGATCGGTTCAGATTTAGATATAGCCCCCATACAAATGTCGCTCCCGATTTGACTTTTGCCGCTTTAGAAACCACATATTGAACTCCATTTTCTTTACATGTGGCACAACATCTTATAATCGAACTAAAAACACCTGTGCAGAAATTGGGTAAGATCGGTTCAGATTTAGATATAGCCCAAATACAAATGTTGCTCCCAAATGTTTAACCGATTTTGGCCAAACTATACATATTATATTTTACCTATTTCGGTACAGATTTCAATATACCCCCAGACAAATGTCCTTTCCGATTTAACATTGTTTGCCAAACACATATATTTACAGGATACAAAAATTCTTCCTGTTTTCACTTTTTCACCGAATTAAATTGTATTCGGATAGAAAGTGGAGTGTATCATAGAGTCGGCCCCGCCCTTTAGCCTTTCCTTACTAAATAATAAAAGTACAAATAATAAGAAAAGTGATTGGACAGTAATTTAGCACAAATTAAAAAAAAACATTAATCAAACCGGAAAAAACTGAGCTAACCAATACATTTTATTATAAACATAATATTTGTACATCTTCTGGACATACTCTCCACTAGAGACATAAAACGCTCAATTGGAATAGCATATCAGGAATTTGGAGTTTCATTCAAGAAATCGGGCAAATTTTTGGGTTTTATTGCTATAATATGCTGTTAAAGTCCATTCCATAGATTCTCAATAGGATTGAGATCCGGTGACTGTGCTGCACCATTTTTAAAAATCTATTCTGTTCAGCTCCAACCATCTCTTCACTGGCGTTAAGTGGGTTTTGGTCGATTGTCGTGCATAAAACGTCACTTAATTGGCATGTTTTTATCTGAATATGTTATCATAGTATCAACAAGAAGATTTTTGTAAATATATAAATCGGATCAACGCCGGGTCCAGAAAACGCAGTATACACCATCAGATTTTCGCCAACAAGCATTGCCGTCTCAGATTTGTACTTCGGGTTGTACTGAATGTTTGGAGGGCACAATTCGTATTGTTTTCTATTAGATCCGAACCGACATGTGTTCGATTCGCCAATCCAGGCGACATTTTCTCAAAAATCTTGGATATTTCTAAATGCTCCTGAGCAAATGAAATTTGACTCTGTAAGTCATTTTTTGATAAGTGTGGCTTATGTTGAACAATGCATCCAAATATTTTTTTCATTGGTTCTTCTTCTTATGGTTCTTGAGGAAATGCTAATGTCAAATTTGGCCGAAAGGTCTCTATGAATCGCAGTTGAGCTTTTAAATGGATCTGCTACGCAGTTTCTATAAATTAAAAATTCCGATTTATTGGTTGTGTGAAAAACATTGTGCGACATTTTTAAAGCTCCCATAAGTGCCAATATGGCTTAATATATTGCATACAATCTGTCTGGAGGAATTTAGAATGTTTGCAGCGGTACTTCCACTGTCGTTAAATTACATAATAACCTGACGCTGCGTCTCAATGCACCATTTCCTTTATTAATGTCTAATAATAAATTTTTGTTTTTTGCTTGCTAAAACATGAGAGTACGAGAAAAAGGCACAAAAGAATACGAAAAAAATTATTGGGCTTACTGATCACACCATAAGCAACACTAAAAAAAAACAAATATTTTGCGCAGAGATCATAATCAGAACAAATTATTTGCTATTATAAACACCACATGTGAAGTGAGCTAAACTCGTGGCCACCACTGTAATTGTGTTTTTGACATTCATTTCAAAAATTGACATGGTAAAGGTGGTCACCTTTAGAGGGTCACACGAGATCCTGAATTTTGCAAATCATCTGTTACAGTTTTAATTTTAGAAATCGATTTGGAACCACTGTGCGGCCTTAGAAATCGAAACAACAGTGCTGACCTCTGTCGAATTTGACCTCGGAATCAAAAAGACCTATGGACGAAATATAACTTGAACATGCATGCTTCCCATTATGATCGTTCATATATTAACGCAGATCAAAAACAAACTAAAAAGGCGGTATGTAGAGTGCACAGAAAACAATATTTAGTCTTTACCTTTAGTACTGTATGTGACTGGTCCACATAAGTGTTAGGTTCTGTAATAATTAGCCGCTACTTTTCAAACTCGAAAGATCGTTTTTCGAACCAAAATATCAATTATTTAGTCATTCTTTTAAATTAACTCAACCGTCAACCGGCCGTGGTACAGCAGCAGTACTGGTCCTTTCGTCTTTTTCTGTTTGGGTATGCCTATGTAATCTATTCAAATAATGAATGAAATCTATCTTAGAACGATATAAAAATATTACCAAATTAAAATTCTACATTAATCTTTTCTTGCAGGACTTATATAATACCAAATGATCTAAAGCAATTACGCAAAAGTTGGCCCAAGTATTCCCAGAGAAACGTCAAATGGATTATTAAACCACCAGCTAGTGCACGAGGTTCGGGTATACGAGTTGTGGATAGATGGGCGCAAATACCTAAAAGAAAATCGCTTATTGTGCAGAAGTACATTGAACGTCCTTTGCTGATCAATGGCAGCAAATTTGATTTGCGCTTGTACGTATTGGTCACATCGGTTCATCCGCTACGGGTCTATATGTATCATAACGGCTTGGCTCGATTTGCTTCAGGTAAGTGTTGCGTAAATTCAAAGGATGCCAAGTAGATTGCTTGAAATCCATTCCCGCTACACTTGAGAAAAGATCAATTTTTTCAGCCATAACAACAGTGATTCTGCATTCACTCTGCTAAATAGTATGCAGTTTGCTGCCGACAAATTTTTTTATTTAAAATATAAAAATACAAAATGAGCATTCTGAATTTAACAGACATTCAAACGAACGTTTAGCTCGAACAGAATCCCGTTACGATCGGACTTCAAATGACACACAGTGTAAAAAACTAAAAGGGCGGTATGCTTGGAGCACCAAAAAATTTGTTCTGAATTTGTCTTTGACAAATCTGGCAAAACCAACGTTTTTCGGTTGCGACCTATCGACCCTATCTAGTGTATAACCATAACTGTGGCGCAGTAATTAATTTCAAAAAAGTTTTGCATGTATTCTTCTAAGTAAGAATACAAATGGCATGGAACATCAACTGTACATACTTTGGTCATATAGTGGAGAAAGTTATTAAAACCCAACTATAGAGTGCACGGAAAAAATATATTACTATCGAAGTATCAATTAGCATTTAGAAAGTGAAAAGCATTAGAAAATAGATAGAATTCATCAGAAAAATTAAAAAAATAAGGGATTTTAAAGGAGCTGTTGAGACAAATGACAGATAAATTAGATGGTTTAAATCATATATAGTAAACAGAATGTAAATAACGAAAGTGGAAAATATTAAATCACGTGCAATAATCAATCAATGGCTCTGTTTTACATGCGTTATTATTTCTATTATCTCTATCTCTATTAATATTATAAACCCGCAAGCACGCGTAAACGGCTGAACCGATGTTGTTGAAATTTTCAATACATATAGATGCAGGTCTAGAAGGAACTATAGGCTGTAGAATTTTTAAAAATTTGACCTGTGGGCGGAGGGGGCGTGACAATAGCTTTTTTGAGAGCTAGAAGGCTGAAAATTGGAACGTATATATTACTGACCACGAGAATGATAAATATTATGTCTAAATTTGGATTTTCATTTTGTGGGCGGAGTGGGCGTGGCAATAGTGTTTTTTTGAGCTAGAAGGCTGAAAATTGGAACGTATATATTACTGACCACGAGAATGATAAATATGATGCTGGATTTTGAATTTTCGTTTAGTGGGCGTGGCAATAGTGTTTTTTAAGCTAGAAGGCTGAAAATTGGAACGTATATATTACTGATCACGAGAAAAATAAATATGATGCCGGATTTTGATTTTTCGTTTCGTGGGTCGTGGGGCGTGGCAAAAGTGTTTTTTTTTAGCTTGAAGGCTAAAAATTGGAACGTATATATTACCACCACGATAATATCAATATGATAAGACCAATAATTTAATTTTACCATTTTTTTTTGCCTGGCGAAGCGGGCGGGGTTCAGCTAGTTAATATTATAAAATCTTAGTGTAAGTCTGTCTGTTTGTTTGTTCCGCAATCACGCGTACAGATAGATGCAGGCCTGGAAGAAACTATAGGCTATAGAATTTTTAAAACTTTGCTCTGTGGGCGGTGGGGGCATGGTAAAAGTGTTTTTGTGAGCTAGAAGGCTGAAAATTATATATTATATATATTACTGACCATATTTTGTGGCAATAGTGTTTTTTTAGCTAGAAGGCTGAAAATTGGATCGTATATATTACAGATCATGAGAAAGAGAATTTGATGGCTTATTTTGAATTTTCCTTTTTTAGGTGGAGTGGGTGTGGCACACGTGATTTTAGAGCTAGAAGGTACAAATTTGATACGTATATATTACGTATCACCATAAAAATATGAAACCTGATTTTAATTTTACGATTGATAAAAAATGATTCTTCTTCTCTGTAAAATTTTGCAGCACTGCTTTACAGTCAGCTGCTTCGAATTATCAAAACAATTTGTTGTTATGTAATTTAAATTGTTAACAACCAAAACTGTTTTATATACCCTCCACGTTAAAATTTACATCGGAGACTCCATAAAGTATATATATTCTGGGTCGTTGTAAAATTCTAAGACGATCCGTCTGTCTGTTGAAAGCACACTAGCTTCCGAACGAAAAGAGCCAATTGTGTATTACGGTTGCAGACCGGTTAGGATTGAAAGTGGGCGAAATCGGCCCAGAGGGAAACATTTTTCCATAACAAGGACAGAAAATTCCCCCTAATATTTAGACTATTTAAGCATTTTTTTAATTTGTGCTTTATATGCACTTGAAATTTCTTGCGTAGTATTTGTTCCTCTTGTAGTCCAAAAGCATCAAAAATAAATAAAAGTTTTAGCGGGCAAAATGGGATAATAATGGTACCAATGATACGACGCACAGTGGTCAATTTCGCGAGATAGCGGTCAAAACTGTATAACTTTTGGCCGGATTGGTATTTTTTACGCAATTTGTTTTGTTCAATAGGAGGGACTTTAAGCTTCAATTTGCGTGTTCAAACGTAAAAATCGACTGATAGGAACGTAAGTAATGTGGGGTTAAAAATGCATTTTAATTTTTTGTTGAGTTTCCATGTAAAAGTTGAATATTTTTACATTTTAAATAGGTATATTTTTTATAATTTCTTATTTTCTTCAATCGTATTTTACAACCAATACTTATTTATTATTCCTAAACTTAATTTTGGTCAGAAAATGCCAACATTTGGCCCCTGACATTTATTTAGTCTCAATATTCACAGGGGCCAAAGGTTTTTTTTTTGTGGAAGAAAGCTAATTCTTGTGAGGATTAAACTGAAAAATAACACTGAAATTCCCAACAATATCAATACCATTTGGATATATTATATACAGAACACAACATCGATAAAATTTTAAGTAAACTTTTACTATTGATTTAAAGTGCACATATATTTTATTTAAATGTATTAATAAAAATTTATACTAAAACTAGCAGTACCCGCTGCTTCGCACGCGAAAATGCCAGTTATTTGTTAATTTTATCCGTCTTTGTTTTTTGATAGTATTTATTTAATTTTCTTTTGGTGGATATAGATAAATCTAAAATAGTAATTTGGAAACCTCCTATTAGCTAGCACTCATACGCAGTCAAAGGAATGTGCTAGTCGCTATATACTATTTTAGCTGAACTACTTCGTATGTATAATTTTCCACCATGTTTTGAACAAAATATTACAACCATTTATATCCTCGATCTCATGTTTCTAGATTCAGCCAGCCAGTTTATAACATTTAGCACTTCTTTTCCAAAAAGTACACATTTTGAAAAATCACTATAGGCAAAATGTGTTTTTGCTTCCCCTAAAAATATGTGCTTTATTTGGTAACACATTTATTCCTTGTAATACGGGACCCCCCTTTTAAGTACAAATTTTGAAATATTCATTTATGTTCCGCGCTTACGTAATTAAATGATTGTAGAGCATTTCTATCCCTTTTCGTCCCGCGCACCCCTTAAAAGTACAAATTTCGAAAAATCAACCTACTGCGCTTCTATATGGTCAGAGAAATTTACACACTAAATTTCACGATTCTAGCTGTAATACTAAAGTTGGTACCATTTTTATCACTTTTTGTCCCGCTCGCAACTTAAAAGTACAAATTTCGAGAAATCCATTTATTTTGAAAGTCTACGTTGTCAGAGATATTTAAACACAAAATTTCACGACTATAGCTGAAATATTTTAGTTAGTACTATTTTTATCCCGCTCATTGTTTATAAGAACAAAATTAGAAAAATTCGTTTAGATTTGCGCTTCTCGTTGTCAGTGGAACTTACACACCACATTTCACGACTATAGCTCCAATACTTTAGTTGGTACTACTTTTATCCCTTGTTGCTCACCCCCTATAAGAAAATTTCAAAAAATCCATTTAGATTGCGCTTTACACACAGTTTACACTCCAAATTTCCCGACTATAGCTGCAATTCTTAAATTGGAACTCTTTTTGTCCAGCCTACCCCCTAAAAAGTGCAAATTTCGAACAAATCAATTATACTGCGCTTCTACATGGTCAGAGGAATTTACATACCAAATTTCACGATTCTAGCTGTAATACTTTAGTTGGTACCATTTTTATCCCTTTTTGTCCCTCTCACCCCCTAAAAATACAAATTTCGAAAAAATCTATTTTTACTTCGTTTCTATATGGTGAGAGGAATTTACATACCAAAATTTCACGATTCTATCTGCAATACTTTAGTTAGTCCCATTTTTATCCCGCTCTCCCCTTAAAAGTACAAATTTCGAAAAATCCAATTTTACTTCGTTTCTATATGGTCAGAGGAATTTACATACCAAATTTCACGATTCTAGCTGTAATACTTTAGTTGGTACCATTTTTATCCCTTTTTGTCCCGCTTGCCCTTTAAAAGTACAAATTTCGAAAAAATCAAATTCTACTTCGTTTCTACATGGTCAGAGCAATTTACATACCAAATTTCACGATTCTAGCTGTAATACTTTAGTTGGTACCATTTTTATCCCTTTTTGTCCCTCTCACCCCCTAAAAATACAAATTTCGAAAAAATCTATTTTTACTTCGTTTCTATATGGTGAGAGGAATTTACATACCAAAATTTCACGATTCTATCTGCAATACTTTAGTTAGTCCCATTTTTATCCCGCTCTCCCCTTAAAAGTACAAATTTCGAAAAATCCAATTATACTTCGTTTCTATATGGTCAGAGGAATTTACATACCAAATTTCACGTTTCTAGCTGTAATACTTTAGTTGGTACCATTTTTATCCCTTTTTGTCCCGCTTGCCCTTTAAAAGTACAAATTTCGAACAAATCAATTATACTGCGCTTCTACATGGTCAGAGGATTTTACATACCAAATTTCACGATTCTAGCTGTAATACTTTAGTTGGTACCATTTTTATCCCTTTTTGTCCCTCTCATCCCCTAAAAATACAAATTTCGAAAAAATCTATTTTTACTTCGTTTCTATATGGTGAGAGGAATTTACATACCAAAATTTCACGATTCTATCTGCAATACTTTAGTTAGTCCCATTTTTATCCCGCTCTCCCCTTAAAAGTACAAATTTCGAAAAATCCAATTTTACTTCGTTTCTATATGGTCAGAGGAATTTACATACCAAATTTCACGATTCTAGCTGTAATACTTTAGTTGGTACCATTTTTATCCCTTTTTGTCCCGCTTGCCCTTTAAAAGTACAAATTTCGAAAAAATCAAATTCTACTTCGTTTCTACATGGTCAGAGGAATTTACATACCAAATTTCACGATTCTAGCTGTAATACTTTAGTTGGTACCATTTTTATCCCTTTTTGTCCCTCTCACCCCCTAAAAATACAAATTTCGAAAAAATCTATTTTTACTTCGTTTCTATATGATCAGAGGAACTTACATACCAAATTTCACGATTCTAGCTGTAATACTTTAGTTGGTACCATTTTTATCCCTTTTTGTCCCTCTCACCCCCTAAAAATACAAATTTCGAAAAAATCTATTTTTACTTCGTTTCTATATGGTGAGAGGAATTTACATACCAAATTTCACGATTCTATCTGCAATACTTTAGTTAGTCCCATTTTTATCCCGCTCTCCCCTTAAAAGTACAAATTTCGAAAAATCCAATTATACTTCGTTTCTATATGATCAGAGGAACTTACATACCAAATTTCACGTTTCTAGCTGTAATACTTTAGTTGGTACCATTTTTATCCCTTTTTGTTCCTCTCTTCCCTTAAAAGTACAAATTTCGAAAAAATCTAATTTTACTTCGTTTCTATATGGTCAGAGGAATTTACATACCAAATTTCACGTTTCTAGCTGTAATACTTTAGTTGGTACCATTTTTATCCCTCTCTCCCCTTAAAAGTACAAATTTCGAAAAAATCTAATTTTACTTTGTTTCTATATGATCAGAGGAACTTACATACCAAATTTCACGTTTCTAGCTGTAATACTTTAGTTGGTACCATTTTTATCCCTTTTTGTTCCTCTCTTCCCTTAAAAGTACAAATTTCGAAAAAATCTAATTTTACTTCGTTTCTATATGGTCAGAGGAATTTACATACCAAATTTCACGTTTCTAGCTGTAATACTTTAGTTGGTACCATTTTTATCCCTCTCTCCCCTTAAAAGTACAAATTTCGAAAAAATCTAATTTTACTTTGTTTCTATATGATCAGAGGAACTTACATACCAAATTTCACGTTTCTAGCTGTAATACTTTAGTTGGTACCATTTTTATCCCTTTTTGTCCCGCTCTTCTCTTAAAAGTACAAATTTCAAAAAAATCAAATTCTACTTCGATTCTATATGATCAGAGGAATTTACATACCAAATTTCACGTTTCTAGCTGTAATACTTTAGTTGGTACCATTTTTATCCCTTTTTGTCCCGCTCTTCTCTTAAAAGTACAAATTTCAAAAAAATCAAATTCTACTTCGTTTCTATATGGTCAGAGGAATTTACATACCAAATTTCACGTTTCTAGCTGTAATACTTTAGTTGGTACCATTTTTATCCCTCTCTCCCCTTAAAAGTACAAATTTCGAAAAAATCAAATTCTACTTCGTTTCTATATGATCAGAGGAATTTACATACCAAATTTCACGTTTCTAGCTGTAATACTTTAGTTGGTACCATTTTTATCCCTTTTTGTCCCGCTCTTCTCTTAAAAGTACAAATTTCAAAAAAATCAAATTCTACTTCGATTCTATATGATCAGAGGAATTTACATACCAAATTTCACGTTTCTAGCTGTAATACTTTAGTTGGTACCATTTTTATCCCTTTTTGTACCTCTCTTCCCTTAAAAGTACAAATTTCGAAAAAATCTAATTTTACTTCGTTTCTATATGGTCAGAGGAATTTACATACCAAATTTCACGTTTCTAGCTGTAATACTTTAGTTGGTACCATTTTTATCCCTTTTTGTCCCGCTCGGCCCTTAAAAGTACAAATTTCAACAAAATCTAATTTTACTTCGTTTCTATATGGTCAGAGGAATTTACATACCAAATTTCACGTTTCTAGCTGTAATACTTTAGTTGGTACCATTTTTATCCCTTTTTGTCCCGCTCTTCTCTTAAAAGTACAAATTTCGAAAAAATCAAATTCTACTTCGTTTCTATATGATCAGAGGAATTTACATACCAAATTTCTCGTTTCTAGCTGTAATACTTTAGTTGGTACCATTTTTATCCCTCTCTTCCCTTAAAAGTACAAATTTCGAAAAAATCTAATTTTACTTCGTTTCTATATGGTCAGAGGAATTTACATACCAAATTTCACGTTTCTAGCTGTAATACTTTAGTTGGTACCATTTTTATCCCTTTTTGTCCCTCTCTTCCCTTAAAAGTACAAATTTCGAAAAAATCTAATTTTACTTCGTTTCTATATGGTCAGAGGAATTTACATACCAAATTTCACGTTTCTAGCTGTAATACTTTAGTTGGTACCATTTTTATCCCTTTTTGTACCTCTCTTCCCTTAAAAGTACAAATTTCGAAAAAAATCTAATTTTACTTTGTTTCTATATGGTCAGAGGAATTTACATACCAAATTTCACGTTTCTAGCTGTAATACTTTAGTTGGTACCATTTTTATCCCTCTCTTCCCTTAAAAGTACAAATTTCGAAAAAATCAAATTCTACTTCGTTTCTATATGATCAGAGGAATTTACATACCAAATTTCACGTTTCTAGCTGTAATACTTTAGTTGGTACCATTTTTATCCCTCTCTTCCCTTAAAAGTACAAATTTCGAAAAAATCAAATTCTACTTCGTTTCTATATGATCAGAGGAATTTACATACCAAATTTCACGTTTCTAGCTGTAATACTTTAGTTGGTACCATTTTTATCCCTTTTTGTACCTCTCTTCCCTTAAAAGTACAAATTTCGAAAAAAATCTAATTTTACTTCGTTTCTATATGGTCAGAGGAATTTACATACCAAATTTCACGTTTCTAGCTGTAATACTTTAGTTGGTACCATTTTTATCCCGCTCGGCCCTTAAAAGTACAAATTTCGAAAAATCCCTATTTGTAGCTCGTCTGCATGGTTATTGCAAGGAACTCACCGAGTTTCATGTTTATAGCTACTGCCGTTTAGTCAGGATGAAGGTTCGATGTTTATCCCTTTTTGGGCCATTTTATCCCCTAAAAGTACGAATTTCGTAAAACCCTTTCTTAGTCGACATCTACGTCATATTTGGGAACTACCCTGAAAATTTCATGACCCTGGCTTCAGCCGTTTGGTCTGGGGGCTGGTCAATGATAAGTCAGTCAGTCAGTCAGTCAGTCAGTCAGTCAGTCAGTCAGTCAGTCAGTAACGCAACTCTTTTATATATATAGATTAGAAACAAATTATAATCTTTAAACTAGTGTTAATTAAACAATATTAGTAAAAATTTCTTCCAAATAGCTTTGATTTTCATTTTGCAGTATTTGTTTAGCTTCTTCATCTAACTCTAATGAGGTTGATTTCCATTTTTGTCGAATACTGGGTCTGATGTGCACAACAAAATATTAATAAAATCTTCATTAGTACAATATCTGGAAATTTTTCTTGTATTGTGCTCGCGAAAGAATCTGTAGTCTTTGTTCCTTTTTTCTTGCGCTTCTTCTGAGAGATCTCCAATTGGAAGCATATTGTGCTGAATTATTTGTTCCCCATGGAACAAAATTTTGTGAACTGTGGTTGGCATATGTCTCCAAGAATATTTTTGGTTATAAAGGGTTGCTGTCTCATTAGCATACTGACCAAATTTTTTTGCATCTATCTTTTTGCTACATGCTATAACTTCTAATATGATTTGGAATCGTCGTATTAAATCATAATATACTCCAGTTATTGAAGCTGCAGTTTCTGGATCGGAAAAAAATCTCCTTGCTGTGTTTCCATCATTAGAATTTCCTTCTCCTTGCTTTGGCTGGTCAATTATAAGGCCTATCTCACGGTATTTTTCTTGAATATCTTTTTTTTGCTTTCTTTTTTCCAAATTTTCTTTGTTGTTTCTCACTGTTTCGCCTAACGGGCCAAATTCCAAATCGTATCCCAATTTAAGAATATGCTCCATAAAACGAATTCTAGCATGAAGAGGTGACATTCCAAATTCATATGCTTCATTAAAACTATCGTCTTGTGTTGGTGGTTGGCTCAATTGACTTGATGTTTTTTGGCATATGGTGCAGCTTGACGAAGACTTTGTTTCGGTTAAAGCTTGTGCAACTTTTCCATCGATCATTGTAAGTGACATTTTAAAGTTAACTTCGATGCATTGGTCATTAAATTCAAATATCACTGGTTGAAGTTCCTTAATTTCATCTCTTATTTTGCCAACTTCTTCAGTTATGACATCTTTAGTTTCTTTTTTGTAAGCAAACTTTATTGGTCTACAAAATTTTGTTGACGAGGGAATTTCATTCTTCCATACATCTATCTCTGCAGCTCTACTAGTTGACGGCTCTGAACCAATATAAGTTTTTGTTAAACGTAATGGAACGAAAGAAATCATGAATAAATTGGCATCTGATGAATTTTCCGCATTACATTGTTTGTATTGTTTCTGGCCAGAGGACCCATCACATCCCCATTTAGAAATTAAAGTCATGCTGCAATTTTTAAACTTCTTTAAATAGTCAGCATCAAATGTCTTTAATAATCGTTCTGCAGTGTGTTCAAGAAGATCCTGCAATTTTATTTCTGCTGAACTTGAAGTTACACTAATAGCAGTTGGTGAAGGTAAGCAATCTTTTTTGGCAGAAACTAAATCTCGATATGATGGAAAAATTCCACAATTTTTTTCATTGGTTCGCTTCCGCAATTCTGTATATTGGTTTTTAGTCATTTTCAAATCCAAAAATAGTGCAAATGCTTCTTCTGGAGTAAATTTATTTTCTTCAGTTGGTGTCGGCATACTTTCTAAAATCCTTTTTGTGCGTCTGGGGCTTGCTTCCACTATTTTTTCAATGATAGCAATTTTACTCTTTTTAGTTTTCGATGGTTGAATTTGATGCAAAAATGAATCCTTTATGATGCTACAAGAAACTTCTTCATTGATATGTTTAAGCTTGCGTCTTCGTGATCTTTCACTACAATTATCAATTGGCTTTGCTGGTCGACCACCTTTTCCAGTTTCCGTGGTAGTTACTGATGGCTTTTCAAAAATAAGTTTATTTCTTAGCCATTCTTGGATGCGTGAGTAAAACAATTTCTTGTTTCTGGAACATTGATTGTACCGTTTCCTTAAAGTATTTAAAAAGTTTTTTATTTTTAACTTATGAATTTTAATTTCTTGTTTGTCGGATATTTTGAAGAATGGATTATTCATTATATGTAAAATAATGTCGTTTTCATCTTTCCGTTCAAAATATATATCAGATAGAACACTATAACTGAATTTAGCCATAGTTTAAACAATAATGAATAATAATGACTTTGGATAATATGTACGTCAATCGTTTCGTTTGTTTTCGTGCACTGGATAGCACTAAGTTGTGACAGTGCTGTTGTCTCTTTAATTTTTGTGATGCCCATTTTATGTTCTTTCATTCTCGTTTCTAATGTTCTCTTCGTTGTGTTCTGTCGTTAATGTTGATAAAAATTGAATTTAATGTTCTATTTGGTTTGTAAGCAAAGCGAATGTTGTCAGATTCTATTGTCATTTTTGTCAAAATTTTGATACACCCTTCTATGTGGACTAGGTCCAAATATGGGCCAAATTCTCCTAATTTCAACAGAATTATTTTTTGGGTCAATAAGAACTCTTGTACAAAATTTCATCAAAATATATGCATAATAGCCACTTTCACATACAAATAACTTCTCAAAAAATATGACGTGCATTTGTACCGAATATCTTACCTTGGGTCAGAAAAATTGCTGTAGCTCAAAAAGTGCAGTCCCGATGCATGGACATGTATATATAGGAATGTAGGGGAGGGTTAGGACTACAAAATAGTAAATTTGTGTTTTGACTCAGCTTGACTCACAGGAGTTGTGCTCTATGAAGTAGGAAATTTCCGATAAATTAGACCTTTTTAAAAAAAAATATTTAAATTGTTCTGAAAACAGTAGAGCTTCAATTTTTTCTACCAGTGATAGGAAATAAGTTAAGTTACAACACAAAATTTATTTCGTCCAAAAATCTTGAAAAACAAAAAAGTTATGATCATTTCAACTTTAAAAATTAACTAAAAATATCATAATTACTAAATTCTGAAAAAGCCCATTTTGGACCACCCTGTTCTCAGTGAAATAGTTAAAATAGAGTTCTAATTTTTTGTCACCCGAGGTTTACTACTGTCTACTTTCATATGAGTCTAATAACTTTAAAATCGGAGAACAAAAACCAAAAGTAGTTTTGGCCGCTATCTCAAAATAATGACCACAGTGCGACGACAGCTATAAACATGAAATTTGGAATGTACATCCCTCTAATTGCGTAGATACGTAAAATAGAGGAATTCGTACTTTTAAGGGAAACAATTGAAAAGAGGGATAAAAAGTTGAAATCATAAAATTCTGTGTATACATTCATCTGACTGTGAAAATGGGAAACAAAAAGGATTTTCTCAAAATTTGTACTTTTATGCGGAACGATTATCATCCTACCTTGCGTATATCGATTTTGTACTCGAGTAAAACTTATGCTTTTACTTCGCGAAATAATCGCAGCATTTTTTGGTTTCAAGAGAACCAATTTTGCACAGCTTAATTCACTTATCCAGGATGTTGATTGGAATTCTTAGCTGTAGCTGTTGTCACTATACGGATCTTTACATTGTTGTGGATAGATTTTATCAAATTCGAAATTACATCTTGTCACAATCAGTACACAAAATTCGTCTTGGGCACTCTAGAAGGCTACCTTGGTCTTTTTTTAGGAAGAAGCGTAGATCTTTTTATGATTTTGTGAATCTGAAGCGTATATCCGCAACTAAGCCGACTGCTGAATGTTTTGCATTTTTTTGCGACGACATATTCTGACCAATCTCAGCGATCGAATGACTCTTATCCTTATAATATTCCTGTATTGCGTCTATTAGAAATTCCTGTAATTGATTTACCCTTGGTTTTATCGAATTTAAATAATCTCAGATCCACGAATAGTGTTGACCCCGATGTGGTGCCAATTCTTTGCTAGTGACTTGGTTATTCCGCTAACATTATTATTTAATACTTCATTGAGATTTTGATATTTCCTGTGATTTGGACGAGTTCATTCATTGATCCCCTCCAAACTATAGGTGGTATCCCATTGGGTTTGTTCTATATTGAGGCCATGCCAACATGGATTTCGTAAGGGCTTTTCTACTATGACAGATTTGATTCAGTTTACTTCTCACGTTACTTCTCATCTATTCAGATATTAGTAAGGTATTTGGTAAAGTTAACCATGGACTTTTGTTATATAAATTAGATCGTATAAGTTATAGCTCTAACTTCGTATATTTCGAATTGCTCTCAGATTGTCAAGTTCGGTAATTCTTATTCTAAACCAAGTATAATTCTATCAGGGGGTTCTCAAGGTAGTCATCTAGGGCCGGTTCTATTCTGATTATTCATAAATGACCTTCCAGGCAGACAATGTGACATTTCTAAATTTGAGTAAAATCCATACTCCAATTTAGTTCAACAATTTTACTTCAGTTTAGTAAAAATTTCCTTAAAGGTAGGGAAATTAACTAAGTAAGAGTAAAGTTTCCTGATTTCAAAGCCATAGTAAATAGTTCATTTACTAGAAATGGGGTAGCAAATTCACTTAAAAAACATTTCATTGGATCTAATAAAAAATTCTTACAATTGAGTTGTAAGTGGAAGAAAATTTCCAAGGTTTTAATTAAGAAAAATATTAAAATTTTTTGTATGGAAAAAATCCATTTAGGAAATTTTAACTAAAAAATGTGTGTTTTTTTTTTAAATTAAGTTAACTTACTTACTTACTGAAATTTATGCCGAGTTCTTCATACGTTTAAATATTAATGAACTTATAAAGAATCACTTGAAATTGTTTAGAAAATAGAATATTTAGAGAATAGAATATTAATCTAAGAAGAAATTCTGGTATGTTTGCAGTTACTTATTACTTAAGTACTTCAAGTATTATTCTAAAAAACCATCTTGCCTTCGCAGCAATCATGGAGTAAACTCCTCTTTATGACAGAGGTATCATGCAACTTTTGAGAAATATTTCATGCTGTCATTTTTTATACCAGTTTTGCACACTCTGAAGCAAAATCATTTCTTTGAATTATTTTATTTAAACTGAACTTATTTTAAGTTCGCTTTTTTCTTGTGTCAAGTAAAATTTTCCCCAAGTTTAAGTAAAAATTTTCTTGTTTTGATTTCAACTGGGATATTGTCCTGGCTCAAGACCATTTTGCATCTATATTTAATAAGAATGCAAATTTATTTACAAATGTCATGGTGACATTTATTGGCTGCAGACTACCACGGTCATGATTTCGACCATATCAAAAGTCTTTTCAAGTGGCTTCGCAGCGACTTTTCAACATCAAACCCGGCCTCTATAAGGAGATGATTCTCACAAACGAACGAGAAGCACAACTCACTTGCCGAATTTGCGTTTAAAAAATCGCACCAAGTAATAAAGTACACATGCCATCTTACAAGCATCTCATTGAGTTGCATATGTAAGTATGTGTATATGCAGGTATAGTTACCCAGCAATACTTCTGCCGTGCCAACGCTCATTTGTTTTAGTTCTTTTCGTTTGTATTTTTTTGGTCTGTAATCAATATTTGATTTGAACTGGGATATTGTCCTGGCTCAGACTGAATTTGCGTTTAAAAAATCGCACCAAGTAATAAAATACACGTGCCATCTTACAAGCATCTCATTGAGAAGCATATGCAAGTATGTGTATATGCAGGTATAGTTACCCAGCAATACTTCTGCCGTGCCAACGCTCATTTGGTTTTGTTTTTTCGTTTGTATTTTTTGGTCTGTAATCAATATTTGATTTGAACTGGGATATTGTCCTGGCTCAAGACCATTTTGCATCTATATTTAATAGAATGCAAATTAATTTACAAATGGCATGGTGACATTTATTACTTGGCTGCAAACTACCGCGATCATGATTTCGACCATGTCAAAAGTCTTTTCAAGTGGCTTCGCAGCGACTTTTCAACATCAAACCTGGCCTCTATAAGGAGATGATTCTCACAAACGAACGAGAAGCACAACTCACTTTCCGAATTTTCATTTAAAAAATCGCACCAAGTAATAAAGTACACATGTCATCTTACAAGCATCTCATTGAGTTGCATATGTAAGTATGTGTATATGCAGGTATAGTTACCCAGCAATACTTCTGCCGTGGAAAAGCGTGGCAACACTGAACTCGTTCAGACGTATTTCTTTTAGCACAAAATATTTTTATAAATTTTTAAACAAATTAAATCAATTTGCGGACATTCTTTTTGCATAATTTTGCAACAAAAGTGCCTGGTTTCTTGCCCAATGATATGGAGTACGATGTCGCTGAGGTAATAGCATCAACCTGCCATCAACAACCGGCTGTATCAACACAAACCAACACACAGCCAAACGTAGTAAAATCGGCAAATTCGACAAATTCGACAAACAAAACAAATGAGCGCACAGTGGGTTGAGCAGTAGGCAAAGTGGCGATTAATTCAGGAAAGCCGTAATTTTAAAATATTGTTATTTTTTATTGATGGATATTCATAAATACATAAAAAAGCATAATTAGAAAAAAAAATTAAAAAAATTGTTGTTTTAATCTTTTATGGCCTTTTTTGTATTTTGGAAAAAGTGGTCTTATATCACAATTTTCGCTGTAACTTTTCAAAGAAAAACGATAAATTAGGAAATGCAATTGAAAATTAGAGCATACTTAATGTGCTTTTAGAAAAAAAATTGTTCTTAAAAAATAAAAATTAATAAATATTTAATCTGTATTTATATACCCAAAATTTTAAATTAAAATCCGATTTTTTTCTTCAAATTCCATAATTCCACATATTTAAAAAAAGTTACATTAGAAAATATTATTATATCTTATTGATCAATATTCATAAACAAAAACCATAGTATAAAAATAAAACAAACAACCATTACAGGAAAAAAATAATTAAAAAAAAATATAATTGTACGGTTTTTTTATTTACTTCATTTCATTAATTTTAAAAGTATTATTAACTTCATAATCATCATTTACTTCACAACCATTATAAAATTAATTTACTTAATAATAATCATTTACTTCTTAATCATCATACAACTCGTTAAAATAATCTTCATCTTCATTATCTTCGTCACCATTATCATTTTCATTTTGGGTAGGAATAAGTAACTCCAATGCAGTCTGAGGCATTTGCTGTATTTTCTTTTTACAACTCTTCCTCTTGCTCGAAATAAATGGATCTGAACTTAAAAGAAATCTATAAAGACGTCTTCTATTGTATTTTCCCGACTGAATTTACGGGAAAAGTGCTCCCTATAGCTTTTGAAGTCCTACCATATCTACCATATCTGAAGGGTCAACGCGTGTGATTACTTCCCACCTCAGAAGATTAAATCGATCTTGAAGTGATTTTTGTTCTGAATTCTTCATAAAGTTATGTGACTCATGGCGAGAAATAAAAATTGTTTTGGGACTTGTTCCTGAAATTAGTCAAATTTTCAGTCGTTTAAAATTTGCAAAATACTATTCGTTTTCCCTTGTACCGAATAATTTACAAACACACAACACTTTCAATAAATAACATCACATTAAACAAAACATTGACAGTCAATAAAAAAAATAAATGAACGTGGCTGTACCGAATCTTAAATACCCTACTTATTAAATTCTTACCAATTAATTATCAATACATTGGTAGATTGAACATCATCAGCTTAAACCAAGATGACAACAGTACTCGTATGTTCGCATGTATGTACATGACCAACATTTATCATGTAGGATTCAAATGAAAAACTAAACTAAATAGAGACGGAAGCGTGATCAAATTTATTTTTCAAAACAGTGTACGTGTGTAAAATATAATTTTCTCATATTATTCAGATTTTCAAACGAAGCTTTGTAAGTAATTTGGAATTAATTAATTATTTTTTTTTTTCGTGAGTGCGCGTGATTTAAAATTACTCACGCACCCATCTCTAATAAACTGCACACTCAGTAGCTACAATAACAAATACTAAACGGAATATAAAGACAAAAGATAATAAGGTCAAAGTGATTTTTTGTTTGTTTTATTTTTTCACATATATTTTTAGCGACTGGAGTTATTTTACAAATTCTTTAATAAGTCAAAAAATGCAACAAAAAGGCAAAAAGATGTTCTGCAATTTATAAGCTGAAACTTCATATTTTAAGAAAATATAAGCAGTTTTACGAAGTTTCACCGATGATTCAGTTGAAATCCAATACAAACATCAAAAATACCTCATTTTTGGAGCAATTTTATTATTTTTTTTTCAATATTTCCAAAACATTTATCTAAACAAACAAATATTTATCATATGCTCAAATACCTGAAGTAGACGGCTCCATAATAAAATTTTCACTTTTAGAAGTCTTAATTAAAAAAATTATCACTGGAAATATGCAAATTTTCACTTTTAACCAATGCGCGCAAAAATAATAATAATTACTGAACTTTGAAGACACACTGCAAATAAAGTAAACAACTAAGAACTTTTATTTTGGCAATTAGTGATGTAGAATTTTATCTTCTTTCACCCGGTACCAAATACGGTTATTAAAGTTAAAGTTCATCTTTTGAATTAATCGCCACTTTTGATGGATTTCAACCCTCTGTGGAGCGCAATGGAAAGCGCAATGTCTCCCATCAACATCAATATGTCTGAGCTAACTGAAAGACTGGCGAATCATAATCCTCAAGACCAAAATAAACACGGTATTCTTGGCGTTCTTGCAGATATAGACATTGAGTCCATCCCTTCAACAAGCAAACCCCGATCCCCCCACAATAATGCTGGTGAAGTCAAAACATCAACAACAAAATCATGGTGTCCACCAATATTCATATATAATGTGAATATAAAATCACTATTTGACACATTAAGAGTTACAATCCCAGATTTCTCATTCAAAGTAAAAATGTTAATAAACACAAAAGTAAATTGTATTTTGCAGACCCTAAGGTACACTCTTCAATGATGGCCATTCTCAGAGCAAAAAATATACATTCATATTCTTTTACTCCAAATGAACTAAAACAAGTTTCCCTCGTTCTGAGATGCCTTTATGCAGAGTCAGAAGCAGATCAAATTAAACTTGACCTAGACGCACTTGTACCAGAGACTGTTGCAATCGTAACAAAATTGTCTATAAAAAACAATATTGACACAGGCCTATTCCTGGTCTCTTTACATCCAGGAAAAAAATCGGTGATGTGACCCATATTCACTGTTTGCAGCACCAAACTATAACTTGGGAGAAGCCCAAAAAGAAAGACGGCGATATTCAATGTCGTCGTTGTCTCAAGAAATTGCAACTCAGCTTACAAGTGCGTAAAATGTGACAACGAGCACGCTCCCGGGGCAATGTCAACACAAGCGCACGGATACTTCAGATACATTTTACGCACTGTTCCAATTGCGAAGAAACTGGACATCCGGCAAACTGGAGAGGATGTCCAACATATAAAAAATATGTTGCAGCGCGACAGAAAAAGATAGCTAAGGCAATGGAGGACAGAGCAATCGCAAAAAAACAATGTGAACAGAGCGATTCACATGTCAACAGTATCTCCAGGGAAAACGTTCGCCAATCTTTTCCAGTCGGGTTCAACCCAACAAAATCACCGCCAACAGAAGCCTTCCATCATAGAAGAATTCTTAAAGTTAGCAAACTACTTTCTGGAGCCAGAGGAGATGACCCTAGAGCAAAAGATCAGCTTATTCCTTTCACAATACGCAAATATGTCAAAAATAGAAGCCAAAAATGAGTTTTTGTGTCTTCTAAACAAAGTCAAAACCAATTATGGACCATAGATCCTTAAATTTATGAACCTTCAATGTAAGGTCACTCATTGATAGAAGTAGACAAATTGACCTTAATAACACCCTTCTTCATAATAATATCGACATCGCGTTTATTCAAGAATGTCATCTAAGGAGAAATAAAAACATTAAGATAAACGGGTATAATTTCATATACGATAACTCACCAGTTGGAGTTGCAATTCTGATAAAGAGTTCAATTCAATATAGCCGTTTAACAGTGGCTGATATCGGGATAAATTCCTCATTCATCCAAATAGACACATGCTCAGATGACATCCACAGAAAGTACCTAATTGGGTCTATATATATTCCGTGCAATTATCCAGTACAAAATATCGGCTCAGACTTAAACCGGATACTACAACTATGCGGAAATTTTGACGGATTTATTATTGGAGGAGACTTAAACTCGAAAAGTCCATCATGGGGTGATTCTGGAGAAACCCGCAATGGCATAAATCTGCAAAAATCCTAGTTAGTGTCAATTTGATCGACAACGTGAATACAAATTACAAAATTTCGACGATTCCTACTTTTTCTGATCATTTCCCAATTAAATTGGAATTGAAATTCAAATGGTCGGGAATAATTGGAACAACTTTCGTCGTGATTTGGATTCTGCTTCACGCCAATTAATGCCACCTATAAATAGAAACCTGGAAGATAATGAAATAGACATTATAGTCAAAGACTTCAACGCCACTTTTACATCTATCCATGATATACATTCTCAAAAATTAGAGCTCAAAGGAGAAAAATCACCGCTTTCCGACAAAATAAAAAAGCTATTTAAAATAAAACATCAGTGGCAGAAAGAGCTCAAACGTAAATTTCATCGCACAGGAAACAGGCTCAATCGTGAGTATACAATTTTGTCCAAGCAAATTCAGCTGCTGAAAATAATTATAAAAGAATCCGTTAACATAGAAGAAGCTCAAAAATTCAACGAGAGATTGAAAAATATCAAACCTGGTCCGTCCGCATTTAAAGAAATTTCCCAAATTGTAGGGAAAAACAAATTTCCTTTCTGCCAAAAGATACAACATAATAACTGCATCATAACCGACAAATCTGAAATTTTGAACCTGTTCCGAGATTTCTATTCATCAATCATTCAACGAACAGTTCCTATTCAACCAGTAGAAGATTTTGAATCCAGTGTGTTATCCTATGTCAGCATGCCTCCACGGCACATATACACCTTTGACACCAATTTTAATGCTCTCGGAAATCCGGATACATATCACTTTACAGATCCTGCAAAAATTAAAAACTTTATTCAAAGAATCAATAATAAAAAATCAAGCAGCATAGATGAAATTTCCAACTTTATTATTAGGAAATTCCCCGATTCCACCATAGAATTCCTTGCATGCATCTTCAATAATTGCATAAATAACTGCTACTTCCCCAGTGATTGGAAGATGTCCAAAATTATTCCAATAAAAAAGAAGGCAAATAGCGAAGCTCTAGCAGATTATCGTCCAATATCATTACTTTCCAACATTGGAAAAATTTTTGAACTAGTCCTGAAGGAAAAACTAGAAAACGAATTCATTATAAATCCCATCTCAAATTATCAATTTGGATTCAAGCAACATCATTCTACCCAACACGCTCTTCTTAAGTTTCACTCTGATATCACCAAAAACTTAAGAATTCAAAATTGCACTGTTGCAATATCACTGGACATAGAGAAGGCATTTGATTCTGACAGTCACAACGGGATTCTCTACAAGTTAATAGATCTGGGAAATGACCCGTGGCTAGTAAAAGAGCCTTTTCAAAAACCGTATGTTTAAAGTGCAAATTCAAGATGTGTTATCAATTTTTGGCCTTGTAAACAGCGGAGTTCCACAGGGGAGCGTACTGGCTTCTTTTTTATTCAATATTTTTCTGAATGACTCCACACGTCGCGCGGGATTCAAAAGCCATTTTATATGCCGACGATTGCCTCATCTATGCGCATAGTGTTTCGCCAGTACTAGCATTAAACAACGCAGCCAATCACCTAACACTAATTAATCAATACTATAAAACATGGGGAATACAAATTAATGCTGCACAATCCGAAGCTATATGTATAAGAAATGCATCAGAATGCCCCAAAATGGTCGTCCCTCAAAGTAAAACGTTGAGCCTATTACTCGATGGAACTGACATTCCGTTCAAAACCACTATTAAATACCTGGGAGTTAGTTTTGACAAATTGATGAAGTTCAACGTACATGCACGTTCCACACTTCAAAAAGCCAAAACGCGTATAGGGCATGTTTTCATATATTATGAACAATCAACATCTTCCGCAAAACACTAAACTTTTTTTGTACAAAGTGGCCATCAGATCAGTGTTGTCCTACGGATTTCCAATCTGGTTCACTATTTCCCCAATAGTAGCCAAAGAGTTGGAAATATTCGAGAGGAAAACATTATCAACAAACATTATGCAAACCGCACTAGAAAATACTCCAATACCTACATTTACAACACCTCAGGAGTCCTGCCTTTTTGCAAATAGGCACTTAGCCTTCAAAAGAAGTTTATAGATTCACTAGGAAATACATGAACATGAGCAACACAATAATTGGTCTGGTTCAACTTACCTCTCTCCGGTCGGCATAATCAATGAGGATATTGACAATGACCCAGACCACCATATCATGCCACGTCTCTACACCAAAACGACACCTGGCTGTCATAGAGGATAATAAAAATAAAGCTAATTTATATTAATAATATTAACAACATGAGTCACGCTCATAACGATAATATTAAAAACAATTAACATTAATAACCAAAGAAAAATTATGTACCTGAGCATTCGCTTTGTTTACATTTACCATTCTGTGATATCTATTTTTTTTTCTATACATACGTACATAAATATATACACACTCACTCATCGTAAGTTTTATACTGTCGGGCTTTCTCTGTTAACAGACCATTGTTATTTCGTTTTAAGTATTATGTATTATGTTATGTTTTTATTTATTTTTTTTTTGACAGACTCTCATGTTGTGTCTGCTACAGTAAAGGCCTAGAGCAAGCCTTATTCCCTTTTATGTTATGTTTCTGACATTTAGCTAGTTAGTTTAGCTAGTTGTTTATATTCAAAATCATCGTGTATTAGAATAAGGCAACAATAGTTATAAGTGTACATGTAAACATTCGCTAATCACATTGTCATGTTATCGAAAAAAAAGAAGTCTCAATAAAAAAATTTACTTACTTTACTTACTTTTGCCGTGCCAACGCTCATTTGTTTTAGTTTTTTCGTTTGCATTTTTTTTTGCTCTGTAATCAATATTTGATTTGAACTGGGATATTGTCCTGGCTCAAGACCATTTTGCATCTATATTTAATAGAATGCAAATTTATTTACAAATGACATGGTGACATTTATTACTTGGCTGCAGACTACCACGATCATGATTTCGACCATGTCAAAAGTCTTTTCAAGTAGCTTCGCAGCGACTTTTCAACATCAAACCCGGCCTCTATAAGGAGATGATTCTCACAAACGAACGAGAAACACAACTCACTTGCCGAATTTGCGTTTAAAAAATCGCACCAAGTAATAAAGTACACATGCCATCTTACAAGCATCTCATTGAGTTGCATATGTAAGTATGTGTATATGCAGGTATAGTTACCCAGCAATACTTCTGCCGTGCCAACGCTAATTTGTTTCAGTTTTTTCGTTTATATTTTTTTGGTCTGTAATCAATATTTGATTTGAACTTGGATATTGTCAACATCAAACCCGGCCTCTATAAGGAGATGATTCTCACAAACGTACGAGAAGCACAACTCACTTGCCGAATTTGAATTTAAAAAATCGCACCAAGTAATAAAGTACACATGCCATCTTACAAGCATCTCATTGAGGTACAGTTACCCAGAAATACTTCTGCCGTGCCAAAGCTCATTTGGTTTTGTTTTTTCGTTTGTATTTTTTTTGGTCTGTAATCAATATTTGATTTGAACTGGGATATTGTCCTGGCTCAAGACCATTTTGCATCTATATTTAATAGAATGCAAATTTATTTACAAATGGCATGGTGACAATTATTACTTGGCTGCAGACTACCACGATCATGATTTCGACCATGTCAAAAGTCTTTTCAAGTGGCTTCGCAGCGACTTTTCAACATCAAACCCGGCCTCTATAAGGAGATGATTCTCACAAACGAACGAGAAGCACAACTCACTTGCCGAATTTGCGTTTAAAAAATCGCACCAAGTAATAAAGTACACATCCCATCTTACAAGCATCTCATTGAGTTGCATATGTAAGTATGTGTATATGCAGGTATAGTTACCCAACAATACATCTGCCGTGCCAACGCTCATTTGTTTTAGTTTTTTCGTTTGTATTTTTTTGGTCTGTAATCAATATTTGATTTGAACTGGGATATTGTCCTGGCTCAAGACCATTTTGCGTCTACATTTAATAGAACGCAAATTTATTTACAAATGGCATGGTGACATGTATTACTTGGCTGCAGACTACCACGATCATGATTTCGATCATGTCAAGTCTTTTCAAGTGGCTTCGCAGCGACTTTTCAACATCAAACCCGGCCTCTATAAGGAGATGATTCTCACAAACGAACGAGAAGCACAACTCACTTGGCGAATTTGCGTTTAAAAAATCGCACCAAGTAATAAAGTACACATCCCATCTTACAAGCATCTCATTGAGTTGCATATGTAAGTATGTGTATATGCAGGTATAGTTACCCAGCAATACTTCTGCCGTGCCAACGCTCATTTGTTTTAGTTTTTTCGTTTGTATTTTTTGATCTGTAATCAATATTTGATTTGAACTGGGATATTGTCCTGGCTCAAGACCTTTTTGCATCTATATTTAATAGACTGCAAATTTATTTACAAATGGCATGGTGACATTTATTACTTGGCTGCAGACTACCACGATCATGATTTCGACCATGTCAAAAGTCTTTTCAAATGCCTTCGCAGCGACTTTTTCGTATTTTCTTGTGTTGTGGAAAAAATCTGCAAATTTGTCCTCAATTTAAGAAAATATTTATTTGATTAGAGTAAAAATTACATATTGTTTGGAAAATGTCAGTAACATTTTACCTATATTAGGAAATTTTTCTTGGTTTCAGTAAAAATTTACTTAGTCTTAGGAAAATTTTGCTTAAATTTAGTAAAAATTTACTTGATTTGAGGAAAATTGAACTAGAATTCAGTTCAAAGCATGTACTACTTTCGAGGAAAAGTTTAAACTTTATATAATTCGCTATACGAAGTTCAATTTTCCTGAATTTTAGTTCATTTAAAATTATTTAAAAAAATTTAGTCATATTAAAATTATTTTATTTTATTGATAAAATAGTTATTTCCCATTTTTCCTTTTTCTGTTCTCTTGCTACAACAACAAAGTTGATTGTGTGTATATACTAGGGTTTGCATTTTCCTGTACTTTTAATTTCCCGGGAAACGTGAATTATTTTTTCAATTTCCTGGGATCCCGGGACAGCACGGGAAATCGTCAACATACTGTTTACCATGAGTTAAGCTTATTTTTTTTCAATGAAACATTCACATTTTATTAAAGTAAAATAAATATATATTTAGCAACGAAACTGTTACAGAAGATCAATTCAAACATCTTTTCAAGTTTCAAAATTAATTAAAGATCAAACATTTCTTATTTTATGGGAAAATGTGGACGCGACGGAGAACGATCGTTCACATTAATAGTGAGTATAGCATTAAATGAAATGTTTGTTCTTTGTCCTGTCGCTTCAAAAACTTTAAATTCTTTACTTTTGGCGTTCGGATACACGCCCATAATCTATTTTCCCGGATTTTATTTTTTTTCATATGGAGCTTGGCAGGAAAAATCTGAACAAATTGATTTTGAGCCTACACCCGAACGCAGCTTAAAAATATTTTGTCATCCGACTGCAATATTTGACATTAAAAGTGATTAAAAGTTATGTTATCTAAATTTTTAATTTTACTGTGGAAATGATGGAAAAAAATATGGGAATATTATGTAAAATTTCCTACTGAATTCCCGTACGAATTTCCCGGGATACGGGAAATGAAATCTTTGCGAATTCCCGGGAATTTTCCCGCGGGAAATCCCGGGATGCAAACCTTAGTATATACGTTCGCTTTCTTGGCGGCGTGTTCATCATACAAAATTTTAAATGTAATGAATTTGAACTGCTTGTGGCTAGAAATGTTTTATTGTGTGTGCTCAGACGTTTTCGACGTTATCGTAAATATTTTCAAAAGTTTCTTTGATAAAATACGACTTTGGAACGACCACGCGGGCTCTGATAAAATATTTTTTTGAACTCGTCTCGTGCTGAGCATGGGAATTTTTTAGGTGATCCGGCCTAACGTATATACATACGTCAAGTCATTGAGAAAAATAATCTGTGGCAAAGTGTGTTTGACCCCAAACAGATAAAAATGTTAACGTATTAAATATGTATAAGCTAAATCTCTATTTTCTATTTTTATTTTTGTGAATATTTTCAGTCAAGTACAGCGATAAATCAGACACATTGAACGACCGCTGCATGCATTTAACAAACTATAGCATCAACAAGTTTTCAGCTAACTATTCAAAGAATGAAGATGTTAACGCATGCCACGGTCATAAGTGGACCATTAAGTCTTTGTGGAATTACTTGGCAAATCGTGGTGTCCACACTGAACTATTGTGGGATACCTTAAGAAGCTTGGTATTGCGAACGATATTAGCTGGCGAAAATTCCATCAATAACATGATCAGAACTAATGTCGAATCTAAATATAGTTGCTTTGAATTGTTCGGTTTCGATGTACTCCTTGATGCAGATTTAATCCCTTGGCTTTTGGAAGTAAACATATCCCCGTCGTTACATTCTGAATTGCCTTTGGATGCTCACGTAAAGGCCCCCCTTGTCCAGAGCGTACTGAATACTGCTCTTTATAATGTAAATACACTTTAGTCTCAGTGTTTTCCAATAAACAGCAAACAACTAATTCTTTTTATATATTTCTCCAGGTTCCGCCAAAAATTTCCATTGAGAGACAGAAGGAAATTGCCACGGAAATGTCATTACAACCTGGCCCAATATGCTACGACAAACGCATGTATATTAATTACTTGTCGCGCTCGGAGAAAATTAAACACAGCACTTTTACACGTAAAACCATGGAGGATCGAGATGAGGTATGACCGTTTTTAGCTGCTATATATTTATATATGTATTTTAGTAAACAGAAACACCAAATGCGGACCTTGGGTTTAGTTTGTTATTCAACCTTTTTCCAAATTGACAATACGCAAAATTGAATAGGCAATATAAAATAAAATAAAAAAATAAAATTTGGTTTTGTTTGCGAAGTCAAAGAAGTTCTGCTGAAATGTTTTGACGTTTTGAAAAAATCTTACTTTTAAGCAAGGCGTATTTATACAGGTGATAGCACTAGAACAACAACAAATTCGGCAACAACAAAATACAAGTAATTTTATGAATGGTGAGCCATACTGTCAAAGCAAAATATATGGGATTTGACAGTTTCGGTTACTTTTGAATGAAAAAAATTTCAGTCAGCTGGGCTCGTGCTATCACCTTTATAAATACGGTCAGTCTGACCGGTTTTTCGTTTTTTTTTTTAACAATAAAATATGGAGAAATATTCTCATTATAGGGTAATTCCAAAGATTTCGAGCCAATATGGATTTTGCTTGACCTTCTTCAATATTGATGAAATATGGTATTTTAGTCAATGTTAACGGTATTAAAATTCCTTGCAGACTATGATTAAAAATATAAAATATAGTGTCAAGAAATACTTTGAAGATATACATAGTTTGATGTGCCCAATTTTTTCCGCTGTAATTTGTTTGGCATTAAGAGAATTTTTTTCTGGGGATATCTATTCTGGTTAATTTAGTATAAATGGTATGACTTTATTGACCACTTTAAATCGATCTGGTACCAACTTTCCACCCACTCACGGGTCTGGCTGCTTGGTTAGTAATTCGAAAGCTTAATAATTTTTTTTCTCTTTAAAGGCAAAAGTTACCTCCGAAAGTTTGCAAGACCTTTTTTAATGTGGGGGTCCTAAAAGTTATGGTCGTGTTGCTTATAGTGTAACCAAATACGATGCTGTCTCCCAGTTTATTAACACATACGATCGATATGTATAATTGCAGGACCCCTTGTGAAACCCTTAAATAAAAATTAACGTTGAACTTCAGCAATCTGACTACATTTGCTCTCATATGTGTTCTTATGTGCCCATAAGAAATACTTGACAAACCGCCATTTTAGACTCTGCGTTTTGCTGTGTTTGACGTTTTTAGCTAATTACTCAAAATATAGTACCACAATGAAAAACCGATTTTCAAAAATCCGAGAATATTTTTCTAAGTTAGTTAGTGGTGAAATACGAATTTTTTGGTACTTATTAATAAAAAGAGATTTCAAACAAAAGTGCATCATTACATTTCTTCATAATGCTTCTGAACTCGTTCGGAAGCCGAAATTGGGGTTGTATGTTGACTTTTGTCGGCCACTGTATATGAGCTTTCATTAAAAAATATTACAAAAAGTCCCGAGATTACAAAATGTTAAAATTATTTTTAAACGCTAAAAATCAAAGTGAAAATAAAATTCCATATTCTTCTCGATGTCACTATTCGAAAGAACGTAAAAAATCTGCAAGAAAAATGTTCTTTAACAACTTTATGTTACATCGTTTAGACAGAATAATGCTGAAATGAAATGAATCAATTGAAACAGCTATCAAACATGTCTTATTTCAAAGCAAAAAAAAAACAATATTTCCTTACCAAAGATGAAAGAAAGACGAAAGTATGTGTTATAGAACACCTCCAACAGTAATAAAATGTAATAATAGAAAAGCGTCTAATAACTTAAGGCGAGGTAACAATAAAAATCCGGCGTAGAATTTCTCACTACTTCGTTAGTTGAAGGAATTAACCTCTGTTATCCACTTTTTAGTTTTGCATTTTTATTCTCATTACGATATGCGTACTGCGGGGAAGAGAAATACCTCACATTACATTAACGATGTTTTTCATAAAAAGCGTGCCAGATATGGTGTGATCAGCTAGCTTTTGTCTGCTATAAGAATTACTATTCGAAAATTACTGACAAATTCATTTGTGGTAAATAAAACGGGCCTAATATCTGTTTTAGAATTTATTCAAAATTTAGACGACGGCTCGAGACAAAGTTGACAATTAAAATAATTCAATATTCTATCCTACCTCAAAGAAACATGTTTACTTGTTTTATAGTGAAGTTGTGTGTTTTGCTTAATTTTTAATTGAAACGTTTTTTAAAAAGCAATATTTCTTTTGTATTTTCAAGTACATAAATGTCATATTAGAAAATCTGACTCCAGACGATGTACGCTGCCTTATAATTGCTGAAGATGAATTGGCACGTAGTTCCCCTTTGGAACGTATATTCCCAACTCCGGAAACCCACAAGTACTTAAAGTACACTGAGACGCCTCGTTATTATAATCGCTTACTGGATGCTTGGGAGACCCGGTATGGCCACAATCGCAATGAGGGAATTGCCCTATTACGGCAGTACTGTGGCGAGCGATATCATCTCCAAGTGCCGCAGATACCCACCAAAAAGGTAAATATTATTGAAATGGTTACAAGTCTCTAACATTTAGTTTGTTACTTGATTTTGAAATACCAAACACACCGACCACACCTCAATATCGGGGTATATTCCTAAAATTTACCATTAACCAGAAATTAACATAATTACTATACATTCATACCACCTCATCACCTAACCACACCCACCCGTACATGTCTAAAAAATATTGTTATAAATATCTATTAAATTTTGAGGGATGTTGGCGAGCAATTGTGTCGTTATATTGGCGCTGTCGTGCCCTATATTCTCGTAAGTTTACCCTTTTCCGCAGTAGATTTTATTATTATGTAAAAGGCAGTAAAAGGCAATACACACAGTCTACTCGTACATATGTGTATGTAACCATGTAATACTAACAAACGTACAATTAGTTAATTATATAGTCGTGATTTAATTTCCACATAATATTGACGATATAGCTACAACGTTGTTTTTTGTCTTTCTTTTTCGGCTTATGTAGATTTATGTATGTAGGAAGGGACTCGCACAATAGACGACAATGGGGTATTATTTTGGGAATGACACAAAAACAATTAAACTAGACTCTTAGAAAAACATGTTGGTTTTTATACTCTCACTCTACACAGTAGGAGGGTTTATATCATTTGGGACTGAAAAAAGTGTAACGCATTGAAGGAGTGACTTATGATGCTAAGTATGTTTGGACAAATCCGATTTACGACTCTGTCCGTCTGGCTGGTGTACGAAATTGACACGCCCCTTCTGGTACCTCCCACACAAATGGTCCATATTCCTATGTTAAATTAAAACCAATATAACTTCCGCACAGTTATTCGGAATCAGCTATATTTTGATATTTGATAAAGTTTTATAATCACTGGAAGATTTTGCCATGTCCCCTTCTAGTACCTCCCAAACAAATCACCCTAAAATTAAAGCGTTTATAACTTCTATACGGATGATTGGAATCCTTGGCAATATTCTCATAGATGTTGTACATACCTGGAATATGGGTGGTACCTTCTGATACCAACCTCACAAATTGACATAAACTAGTTGAAATCATTTGCCATTTGCAATTTGATATTTGAAAATGTTTTTATAATAACTTTCAACCTATACAATTTTTATGCTTTTTCCACGCCCCTTGTTGTACATCCCACACAATTGTCCCTATCCTAGGTAAAACTAAGTCCTTTATAACTTTTATACATGAGCCTGAAATCCATTATGTCTTAAACCTTCTAGTACCTGCCAAACAAATTATTCGGCACTTAGTAAAATTAAAGAGTCTTATAAATGGCATACAGATGCTCTCTGAGTGTGGGTATATATAAGTCGGTTTAACCGACTGAAACGATCTTACGATTCAGTGCAGTATTCAAAATATATTTATCTGTATTTACGACTAGGGGGCAAATCACCACTCTTGCTTTCGAGTGCACATTCGTATGGAGAAAATTTCGAAAGTTGTAATTTTTCAATCGTAATATGTACCTATTGCCTATTACTATTTTTTGCACCTCTGTAAACCTATGATAATAAATATAATAAAGTGAAAGAGAATTAAAAAATAAGACAAATTATTGAGGTTTTTAAATACGAAAATTGTTTAATATTATTATATTTCTCACTGAGACTCCCATAATAGAGCCACAAAGCATATTGGCACTTTCTCAATACCGTGTACTGCATTAGTCACACCCTTTTTGGCGATTGTTTTTATCATTTTGCTACCAATCATTTTATTAGCGAAGCTACCGCCGGTTCAGAATCAAAATCCATCGAACAAAATTCAATAACTTTTGTTCTAGTAGACATTTTTGAGTTTTCTTTTTTTTACTTCATTGAACTGTTTCTCATATATTTTAAGAGATTGTGCACTAATTTTTTTATTAGAAATTGTGGTTTCTTAGCTTTATGATGACGCCAAAACTATGTTTGTGCCAAATATAGTTTGTTTGTAATAAATATTTTTAAAAATGTTTTCTTTATGTATCGTTGACCTTTTTATGTATTTAATTTTCTTGTCGATTTATTCAGCTTGAGGCCATGGAAAAAACTGGTGGTGTTGTTTTATTATTTATTTTTATTTTCTTTTCCCAATATTTCGGTTGCCTTCGTCAACCATCATCAGGGGATAAACACTAAACAAAAATATATACAATTTACAACAAATATTCACTATCAATATCACAAAAATTCAAAAATAATTACATTAAAAATTAATAGGCGTCGTCCTGTTGTGTGTACAAATTATTGTCAACTAAAAGTCTCTCTTTGTCGGCTGTATTTTTGTACTATATGTCGATAAGCTTTCGCGCAATTCTCTGTGTCTGTTTTGTAGTTCATCCTCTTCTCCGTGGGAACGTCAATAATGTTCAATACTTCAAGAGTGAATCTTCGTTTGTAATTTCTCTCCTCTGCTAATATTTGTACGTCTTTGAAGTTTGGCGTATGGCCTGTCAGAGTACAGTGGGCCGCAAGAGCTGTTTTTTGCTCTATTGGTTTGTCAGTTGCTTTTTGGTCCGATTTATGTGAAGAAAGTCTAGTTTTTAGTTTCGTCTTGGTAGTACCAACATATACCTTTTGGCATATGTTGGACTTGTCACCATTACAAGGAATCTTATATACTACATTAGACTTGTCCTCTTTTTTATCTTAGATTTAGTTTTGCTGAATAAATTATTTACTGTACTATTTGTTTTGAGAGCTAATTGAAAATTGTCTTTGTTATAAATGTCAGCATTTTTGAACCTTTCAGAAAATCCTTGTACATACGTCAGCGGTTTATAGATTTTCTCCTCCTTCTCTTTGTCACTTGTATGTTTTTTCATCTTAGTATGGTTTATCAGATCGTCGATGGTTTGTTTAGGGAAGTCATTTGATCGTAGAATTTTCTTGATTTTGCGTTCATTGTCTTTGTGAAATGATGAGTCACTTATATTGAATACCCTATTTATAAAATTCGTCGCTGTGTTGATTATTGTTCGTCTATGGTGTTTGGAATGAAAATTTATAAGTCTTCCTGATGACGTTGGCTTCTGGTACCAGTTCAATTTTAGCAGGTTTCCTTGTCTATGAATTATAGAGTCAAGATATGGGAGTTTATTGTCTTCTTCTTTTTCCATAGTGAATTGTATTTGTCGATCAAATGAGTTCAGTGTTTTTAGGGTATTGTCAACTTCTTCCTTCCTTAGTATCCCAAACAAATCGTCTACATATTTTGTGAGAATTCTTGGTTTTGTCGTCAATTTCTCCATTGTAGCGTCCAGCAGTTCTTCCATCACAATGTCAGCGATCACAGGAGAAGCCGGGGAGCCCATGGGCATTCCTTTTCTTTGTTCATATATGTGGTCATTATATTTAAAGTATCGCGTGTCCTTGATGCAGAATGTTAATATTTTTAGAAATAAGTCCTTTGGTATTTTGGTAAATGTCTCTATTTTCTCCCACTTTCTCTCAATAGTTTTAATGGCTAGGTTTACAGGAATACTAGGGAATAAGGACACCACGTCAAATGAAATTAGTATCTCGTTGTCGTCAATGTGTGTGTTGTTGATTCTAGATTTAAATTCAACTGCGTCTTTTACGTTGTAAGATGAATCTTTTGTCAGGTTCTTTAAAATGTCAACAATAAATTTACAAAGGTCATAGGATGGAGAGTTAATTGAAGAGCATATTGGTCGTAGTGGCGTGTTTTCTTTGTGTATTTTCGGGAGTCCATATAGTCTTGGTGCCATTGCTGTTCTGTTCGTCAATTTGTTTTTGTCAGTAAGGCTTATTAAATTCATGTTAAATAAACTGTCCACTAATGTATTGTTTTTGTTTTGTAGATTAGATGTTGGATCCCTTTTAAGTCGTCTATAAGTGCACATGTCCCTAAGAATACTTTTCATTTTTAACTCGTAGTCATTCTTATTTATTGCCACTGTTTTCCCACCCTTGTCCGAATTTAAAATTAATATATTATTATTTTCTTTGAGAAATTTCCTAGTTTGTCCCACTGTGTCAAGTACGAATTTGTCTCTGCTGCTAAGTTGAGTTTTGCGTAAGTGGTCGTCAATCAGTGTAACTATTTTTGTTCTCGCCATTTCTTGTTGTTCTCTATTGTCTATTGTCTGCACACACTCTTCCCCCTCTGCTATTATATTGAAGAGTGGAAAGTCAGCTTTGGTGTTAGGCAGCGCATGTTTGGGGCCTAATGAAAGTAACCACTGCACATTTGTTGGTATATTTATTTCGGTTTTGTTTACAAACCAACCTTCGTTGCGTTTTATGTTGAGTTCTTTGTTTTGTTGTTGTTTTAATCTCTGTAGTTTCTCTATGTGTGTTCTTTTAATATTCTTTGTACGACTGTCGTAGAGAACAGACTCGCTCTCACAGAATAGTTGCATGTCTTCATCGCTTAAAAGCTCTTTTAGCTGATCGTGTGTGTCATGCAGTTTTTGTTTGTTATTGTAGAGTTGTTTGTGTTTATATTGTATTAAAAGTTTTAGTAATTTCATATGGAAGTTGTGATTGTGCTTTTGTAGTGCTTTTGTTATAAAGAGTGATTTTTTTGAGGTTAGGATTTTCATGCATTAGTATTTGACAGATCACGTGGGATTTCAGACATGGTGTCAAAGAGAAAGATGCTCAGTATGCTTTGACATTTCATCGTGAATCGTCTTACAAACGAACAACGCTTGCAAATTATTGAATTTTATTATCAAAATGCGTGCTCTGTTAAGAAAGTTCATTGCGCGTTTCCATTTTATGGTCAGTTTAATCGACCCACTGAAGCGGCTATTCGGGCTATTGTGACTAAATTTCGCACCAAATTTACATTGTTGGCCATTAAACCACCAACACGCTTACGTAGAGTGCGAACTGAAGAAAATATCGCAGCTGTATCGGCCAGTGTTAATGATGACCACCAATTTTCGATTCGTCGCCGTTCGCACCAATTGGGTCTCTGTTACTCAAAAACGTGGAAATGCCAAAATTGGACTAAGCGGATGGACCACCTAAGACGCAGCCGCGGTCAACATTTAAATGAAATTATCTTCAAAAAGTAAATGTCATGGACCAATCTAACGTTTCAAATAAAGAACCGATGAGATTTTGCAAATTTTATGCGTTTTTTTTTTAAAAAAAGTTATCAAGCTCTTAAAAAATCACCCTTTATTTGGCGGGATATTATTGTGTGTTTTGAAAATGTTGTAAGTGTGTTTGGTTGTGTTAGTAATGAAATTGGGTATGATGCCGACCTGCTTGCACTTTATTAGGAATGTTGTTGTTGTTATTAGAGTTGACTTTTGTTTATTTAATTTGCAAAATTGTTTAATGATATTGTTAGTTTGGTTGTTGTATTTTTGTTTAATTTTTGTGTATAGTGCCATAATTGATTTTTGTGTTTCGGCGTGCCTTCCGTGTTGTATGTTTTCTTTATGTATCGTTGACCTTTTTATGTATTTAATTTTCTTGTCGATTTATTCAGCTTGAGGCCATGGAAAAAACTGGTGGTGTTGTTTTATTATTTATTTTTATTTTCTTTTCCCAATATTTCGGTTGCCTTCGTCAACCATCATCAGGGGATAAACACTAAACAAAAATATATACAATTTACAACAAATATTCACTATCAATATCACAAAAATTCAAAAATAATTACATTAAAAATTAATAGGCGTCGTCCTGTTGTGTGTACAAATTATTGTCAACTAAAAGTCTCTCTTTGTCGGCTGTATTTTTGTACTATATGTCGATAAGCTTTCGCGCAATTCTCTGTGTCTGTTTTGTAGTTCATCCTCTTCTCCGTGGGAACGTCAATAATGTTCAATACTTCAAGAGTGAATCTTCGTTTGTAATTTCTCTCCTCTGCTAATATTTGTACGTCTTTGAAGTTTGGCGTATGGCCTGTCAGAGTACAGTGGGCCGCAAGAGCTGTTTTTTGCTCTATTGGTTTGTCAGTTGCTTTTTGGTCCGATTTATGTGAAGAAAGTCTAGTTTTTAGTTTCGTCTTGGTAGTACCAACATATACCTTTTGGCATATGTTGGACTTGTCACCATTACAAGGAATCTTATATACTACATTAGACTTGTCCTCTTTTTTATCTTAGATTTAGTTTTGCTGAATAAATTATTTACTGTACTATTTGTTTTGAGAGCTAATTGAAAATTGTCTTTGTTATAAATGTCAGCATTTTTGAACCTTTCAGAAAATCCTTGTACATACGTCAGCGGTTTATAGATTTTCTCCTCCTTCTCTTTGTCACTTGTATGTTTTTTCATCTTACCATACTAAGATGAAAAAAAAAAAAAAAAAAAAAACATACAAGTGACAAAGAGAAGGAGGAGAAAATCTATAAACCGCTGACGTATGTACAAGGATTTTCTGAAAGGTTCAAAAATGCTGACATTTATAACAAAGACAATTTTCAATTAGCTCTCAAAACAAATAGTACAGTAAATAATTTATTCAGCAAAACTAAATCTAAGATAAAAAAGAGGACAAGTCTAATGTAGTATATAAGATTCCTTGTAATGGTGACAAGTCCAACATATGCCAAAAGGTATATGTTGGTACTACCAAGACGAAACTAAAAACTAGACTTTCTTCACATAAATCGGACCAAAAAGCAACTGACAAACCAATAGAGCAAAAAACAGCTCTTGCGGCCCACTGTACTCTGACAGGCCATACGCCAAACTTCAAAGACTTACAAATATTAGCAGAGGAGAGAAATTACAAACGAAGATTCACTCTTGAAGTATTGAACATTATTGACGTTCCCACGGAGAAGAGGATGAACTACAAAACAGACACAGAGAATTGCGCGAAAGCTTATCGACATATAGTACAAAAATACAGCCGACAAAGAGAGACTTTTAGTTGACAATAATTTGTACACACAACAGGACGACGCCTATTAATTTTTAATGTAATTATTTTTGAATTTTTGTGATATTGATAGTGAATATTTGTTGTAAATTGTATATATTTTTGTTTAGTGTTTATCCCCTGATGATGGTTGACGAAGGCAACCGAAATATTGGGAAAAGAAAATAAAAATAAATAATAAAACAACACCACCAGTTTTTTCCATGGCCTCAAGCTGAATAAATCGACAAGAAAATTAAATACATAAAAAGGTCAACGATACATAAAGAAAACATACAACACGGAAGGCACGCCGAAACACAAAAATCAATTATGGCACTATACACAAAAATTAAACAAAAATACAACAACCAAACTAACAATATCATTAAACAATTTTGCAAATTAAATAAACAAAAGTCAACTCTAATAACAACAACAACATTCCTAATAAAGTGCAAGCAGGTCGGCATCATACCCAATTTCATTACTAACACAACCAAACACACTTACAACATTTTCAAAACACACAATAATATCCCGCCAAATATAACAAAAGCACTACAAAAGCACAATCACAACTTCCATATGAAATTACTAAAACTTTTAATACAATATAAACACAAACAACTCTACAATAACAAACAAAAACTGCATGACACACACGATCAGCTAAAAGAGCTTTTAAGCGATGAAGACATGCAACTATTCTGTGAGAGCGAGTCTGTTCTCTACGACAGTCGTACAAAGAATATTAAAAGAACACACATAGAGAAACTACAGAGATTAAAACAACAACAAAACAAAGAACTCAACATAAAACGCAACGAAGGTTGGTTTGTAAACAAAACCGAAATAAATATACCAACAAATGTGCAGTGGTTACTTTCATTAGGCCCCAAACATGCGCTGCCTAACACCAAAGCTGACTTTCCACTCTTCAATATAATAGCAGAGGGGGAAGAGTGTGTGCAGACAATAGACAATAGAGAACAACAAGAAATGGCGAGAACAAAAATAGTTACACTGATTGACGACCACTTACGCAAAACTCAACTTAGCAGCAGAGACAAATTCGTACTTGACACAGTGGGACAAACTAGGAAATTTCTCAAAGAAAATAATAATATATTAATTTTAAATTCGGACAAGGGTGGGAAAACAGTGGCAATAAAGAAGAATGACTACGAGTTAAAAATGAAAAGTATTCTTAGGGACATGTGCACTTATAGACGACTTAAAAGGGATCCAACATCTAATCTACAAAACAAAAACAATACATTAGTGGACAGTTTATTTAACATGAATTTAATAAGCCTTACTGACAAAAACAAATTGACGAACAGAACAGCAATGGCACCAAGACTATATGGACTCCCGAAAATACACAAAGAAAACACGCCACTACGACCAATATGCTCTTCAATTAACTCTCCATCCTATGACCTTTGTAAATTTATTGTTGACATTTTAAAGAACCTGACAAAAGATTCATCTTACAACGTAAAAGACGCAGTTGAATTTAAATCTAGAATCAACAACACACACATTGACGACAACGAGATACTAATTTCATTTGACGTGGTGTCCTTATTCCCTAGTATTCCTGTAAACCTAGCCATTAAAACTATTGAGAGAAAGTGGGAGAAAATAGAGACATTTACCAAAATACCAAAGGACTTATTTCTAAAAATATTAACATTCTGCATCAAGGACACGCGATACTTTAAATATAATGACCACATATATGAACAAAGAAAAGGAATGCCCATGGGCTCCCCGGCTTCTCCTGTGATCGCTGACATTGTGATGGAAGAACTGCTGGACGCTACAATGGAGAAATTGACGACAAAACCAAGAATTCTCACAAAATATGTAGACGATTTGTTTGGGATACTAAGGAAGGAAGAAGTTGACAATACCCTAAAAACACTGAACTCATTTGATCGACAAATACAATTCACTATGGAAAAAGAAGAAGACAATAAACTCCCATATCTTGACTCTATAATTCATAGACAAGGAAACCTGCTAAAATTGAACTGGTACCAGAAGCCAACGTCATCAGGAAGACTTATAAATTTTCATTCCAAACACCATAGACGAACAATAATCAACACAGCGACGAATTTTATAAATAGGGTATTCAATATAAGTGACTCATCATTTCACAAAGACAATGAACGCAAAATCAAGAAAATTCTACGATCAAATGACTTCCCTAAACAAACCATCGACGATCTGATAAACCATACTAAGATGAAAAAACATACAAGTGACAAAGAGAAGGAGGAGAAAATCTATAAACCGCTGACGTATGTACAAGGATTTTCTGAAAGGTTCAAAAATGCTGACATTTATAACAAAGACAATTTTCAATTAGCTCTCAAAACAAATAGTACAGTAAATAATTTATTCAGCAAAAATAAATCTAAGATAAAAAAGAGGACAAGTCTAATGTAGTATATAAGATTCCTTGTAATGGTGACAAGTCCAACATATGCCAAAAGGTATATGTTGGTACTACCAAGACGAAACTAAAAACTAGACTTTCTTCACATAAATCGGACCAAAAAGCAACTGACAAACCAATAGAGCAAAAAACAGCTCTTGCGGCCCACTGTACTCTGACAGGCCATACGCCAAACTTCAAAGACGTACAAATATTAGCAGAGGAGAGAAATTACAAACGAAGATTCACTCTTGAAGTATTGAACATTATTGACGTTCCCACGGAGAAGAGGATGAACTACAAAACAGACACAGAGAATTGCGCGAAAGCTTATCGACATATAGTACAAAAATACAGCCGACAAAGAGAGACTTTTAGTTGACAATAATTTGTACACACAACAGGACGACGCCTATTAATTTTTAATGTAATTATTTTTGAATTTTTGTGATATTGATAGTGAATATTTGTTGTAAATTGTATATATTTTTGTTTAGTGTTTATCCCCTGATGATGGTTGACGAAGGCAACCGAAATATTGGGAAAAGAAAATAAAAATAAATAATAAAACAACACCACCAGTTTTTTCCATGGCCTCAAGCTGAATAAATCGACAAGAAAATTAAATATTTTTAAAAATATCATTTTTCTTACAAATATCTGACTTTGAACCAACACAACTTTTTTCCTTCAAAAGCCTTTAACGAAATATATACATATTTGGAAAGGTTGAAGGGTTCCCCGTTTTTTTTTCAGGGTAACTTTTGCCCGCACAAAATTCGTCATTTTCGCAATTTAGTCATTTTTGTCTCATTAATTTCTGAAAAAAGAGGAGTGAAATTCCTTTATGCTCATGCTAAACTTATAACAATCGAAGTTCAGTTGCGGAAATATGCAAAAAAAATAAATAATAATGCTAAATCAAGTGTTATTTTGGTTTTCTGGACATATTTCCGGCAAATGAACTTCGATTGTTATTAAATTTTAGCATGAACATAAAGGAAATTTACTCATCTTTTCATCTGCGTACCTACTTTTCAGATGTTAATGGGAGAAAAATGAGGAAATTGCGTTTTGGAACTACAAAAACGTACTTTTTGCACCAAATGTATCCTATCTTCCAAGGGGACAATTTCGTGCAAAAGTTTACAAATATGTATATGTTTCGTTATTGTAATTATCTTTAAAATCGAAAAATACGAAAAGTAGTCAACTTTGGGCCGATTTCTGAAATATATTCGATTGCCCGATTTTTCCGATCCGATTAATCGAATAAAATTTCCTGTACATTATTTTGATTTTGATAGGATAGGGCATAGGACACATACTTAAGCTTCATCGTTTTATTTGCAAAAGCTATTGGATTTAAGCCGATTATTTTCGTTTGTTTTAATAAAGTTCGATTTCGAAAATCTCTTTCACTTACTGTTAAAGTCGGAGCAATAGAAAGAATAGCGTGTAATTAAGTTTTTGAGATTAAGTTCAACTCCAAATAGACTTTTGTATACTGAGCTAGCAAAGCAGGAGTTTAATTTTCTCAAAAATTTCATTAATTTTCATTAAAAATTTAATGATTCCTTCCAAACTTTGGTAGATATTTCGCTCTAGAAATGTTTGGTAGTAGAACATTTCGAATATTCAATTATTTGGTATGGATTAATCGAATTATTCGTTATTCGAAAATCGGTCATTTCTGATTATTCGAACAAATATTTGATACTAAATATTCGATTAATCGAATAAAATTTAATCGGTTGGATATCCTAGGTAAAATGATCTAAAATTTAGTAAAAGCAATAGCTCTTCATATCAAAGTTCATACTTTTCCTAGAAAGTACAGCAAGCTTTGAACTTGGTATTAAATTTTTCTTAAATCAAGTAAATATTTACCCAACTGAGGCATAAATTCATCAAACAAAGTAAATTTTTATTATATATGAGTAAAACTTGCTCTAGCTTTCCTTAATAAATTTCACCTAAAACCAAATAAATTTTTACTAAACCGAAGCAAAATTCAGGGAAATTTTGCTGATTGTTTCCTCAAAACACGTAAAATTTTCCTTAAAGTGAGAAAAAGAAAAAAGCTCATTAAAACTTGAATGTATGAAGTGTCAATACTGATATTATACATTTTTGCAAAAAATAAACTGACCAAAAATATTTTTTTACCACAGATGTTTCTTTTCGATAACACATTAACTATTAAGTGTAAATTCTTATAAATGTATTTCGATAACTACATTTCGAAAGTGAAGTGCACTCGCCATCGAATGCGGTGATTTAGCCCCAGACTTTTTATAATCAATTCCATATAATGGAAATTTTATGTTTCATTTTGGACATTAGGTCATTAATATATGTATTTTTAAATAAATAAAAGTTTTATTACTTTGATCTAGGAATCATTATTATTTTTGTTGTTAGACGCAAATCGTATAAGAGTAAGGCAAACGAGTAAGGATAGGCTAAAGCCAGACGACGGAGTCGACTATACGAAACCATACACCACCCTCAATGCCAAAGTAACACCATAACTCGATTAATCGTCATAATCAGTAGAGATCATTTAATACAGGCTTACAACGATATAACGACATCTAATATATTTTTGGGAAAGCGTTTGGGAAAGGCTCGCAAACATTACATATTTAGAAAAAAGGTTTCTCAAGCGTCAAATACTGAGGTGGTAATTTTGGTTATTTTGGTTTAACCGAAAATTCAATTTTTTTAAAAACCGGTTTTCGGTTATAGTTTTTTTTGCAAAACCGGTTATAACCGGTTTTTTTAAATCAAAGTACGAAAATATTAAATACAATTTTTTATTACGAAAGTAATAATTAAATTAAAAAGCGCTTCGTATGTCGTGTGTCAATTGCTGCACTGTTACGACACATTTACCTATGTGTCAAAATTTACGTAAAATGGTAGTGTTTCTGTGCAGAAGTTTTTTATTGGTGCAATGTTCACTAATTTGCCAAAAACCGGTTAACCGACACGGAAAACATGGTTTTCTCGGTTAACCGAAAATGGTCATTTTACAAAAACCGGCCGACAGTTTCAGGTGACGAAACCGGTTACGGTTTTGGACACCCTAAACCCGTTCCAAATATACGTACATATTAAATTTGCATTTAACATGTAATTTAACCAAAGCGCGTTGAAGTTTGTGAGATCGAAAAGTGTTTGCAGACTGCAGACTAAAAATGGCTGCTGATAATTAAATAATAAAAATAGATTAAAAATAAGCGTTTATAATTAAAAAGCCTTTCAGATTGACGGCGAAAACGAATTTTTATATTATTTTTATATGTTTTACATTAGCTTGGGGCAATCACAATATCTTTCAGTGGTAATAAATTCCCTTAAATAATTCCCTTATTATTCTAAAAAGTGTTGTTAATAAAATTGTTAACTGCTTTGTTGTTTGTTGTTCTGTACATATGCTTATATAAGTAGTTTCAAGAAAACGTTTTTTTCTTAATTGCTAAAAACAACAAACAGCTGTTTGCTATTTCAGCAGATACAAATTGCTATCTCTTTTTCAGCAGAAAATCTGCTCTTACATCTGACTTTTTGGATTAATTTACTGGCAAATTCCTTTGAGTGTATACAAAGTAGAACAAAATATTTTGTACCAGAAACAACCCCTTTTGACACAGGTGTCAAAATATCCATATCCTTTTTATCGCTTGATGCCTGCTTGAGGCTTATAGAAATATATTTCTGCTCTAATATGGAATCGCCGGCAAATTAACCCATTAACGCCCAACGTTAATTACTTTCCAAACATTATCGAAATAACAACCTTGTTTAGTCCCCCTTACCGACTTAGCAATAAAGAATAAATAATAAAGAAGGCCTCGGAATGGTATACACGCACGTGAATGGTGTGCATTAGTGGGTAATAGCAATTCGCAAAAGAACATATCTTCGCAAATGAAAGTTAGTTAAATGTTCCTTTGTGAGAACGAAAATTTAACGAGCCAATATAAAAATTCGTTATCCTAACCATACGTTAGTTTATTTGTTCGATAAACATATTTAACGGAGCTTCATGAAAATGGCTGTTATTGTAATAATTGTCTATTATTTCGGTGAATTTTCGAGAAGAGGGTTGGTGATGGAAGGTGGCTTGGAAAACAATATTTTTTGTCTTTTTTATTACTTTTATAAAAAAATAATATTTAATTTTGTATATTTTTTCCAATTTAAACATTTTTGCTTTAAATTAACAATATTGTGGAATTTTATGTGGATCATTTTTGTGGAAGATCTTAACCCTCTAGCTTATGGGTTAATTTGACCCTTTTTCGAGAAAATCAAAAAAGCCATTTCAAAAATAAAGCTCTTCACGTTTAAATAGAAAATTACAAATTAAACAAAAATTACTAGGAAATAATTACTTCGGCCATGTTTTTGGAAGATCGAAAATGTATGTATTTCCTCATAAAATTCCGCGAAATAAATCTGACAATAAGAATTCTCTCAGACATTAACTTACAGCACTTCGACCAAAAAATGATTTAGGTCTGTAAAACGTGCAATACTTATTTCGCTGATTTCTAAGTTTTGAGATTAAGCATTTGGTAAACCAAGGTAATTTATGAATTTTGGGCATTATAAGAGGTATATTATTAGAAATGTTTCGACTGATGCATTTAGTGAACTTCTATAAAATTCAGAGATATTAGGGATATTAATAATCAAGAAGAGAACTAAAGTTAACATCCTAACCAACTTATTATTAATATTAAAGATAATTTGTTTAAATCGATTTTTTTTGTTAAAAACGTAGAATTCTAATGAAACTTCCTAAGAAATGCGATGCATATCAGCATTGCGAAATGGATTTAAGGGCGCACATATTTCAAATTTAAATTTAAATCTAAAAATAAGGTCTACGATTTTTTCTAAACATTGTAAGAGCTATTAATTTCCTTCAAATCCAAGCTGAAAAGGCTATCAACTGACTAGAGGAGGAGAATATATCGAAATTGGGCGTCACATATTTAGTTGAAAGCTGTCGTTGAGAGAAGCTAAATCAATAATATTCTGTATATGTGTACTATATAAATAACCATAACCACCCATTTTAATAATAATTTTAATAATAGTTGTTTGACTTTCGGAATATAGTAGCTCCGATAATAAATCACTGGTTTTGAAAAAAGGACGAGTGCGCATCTCTGAAGGCCACAAGGAGGGTTTAAATATCTCAATGTAGAAAGTAGTTTAAAAAAATTCTTTTCATGGCGTTCATGTCAGCATTTTTTATTAGAGCTTTTCAAGTTACTTTTAGCAACATTGGCGAAAAAATATCGAATTGTGCCCCTCTACTTTTTTTCTATTTCACCCAATAACCTTAATGCCAAACTTTAAAAATAGAAATTACTACGATTTTATATTTTTTCTCAACCAATTGACATCCTCGTTCTAAATACACTTTAAATTTCACAGTTTCTGAGATATCAGCCAAAATTAAGAAATTCCCACGTGTATTTATTTCTACCTTATAATTATATTATTATTATTTTTTCTGATAATTTCAATACTTTAATATTCCATATTGCATTTGGGATAACAAATTCAGTATTGAGTAAATACCTCATATTTATAGGTTGTTTGAAAATAGTATCGCTCTCCATCGGATGATGCTAGGGTCGAAATATTTTAGGAATAATCGTAAATGCTGGCGACAATTTTGAGTAAAGAGTCGTGTAAAGTTTCTATATAATTATGCATTAGCTGTTCGAAGCAGGTGCAAAAACAGTACAATTTAATATATATGCCCTATGTTGATATATTAACACGGTAATAGGAAAGCTCTCCGAATTTGAGACTGCGCAATAAAAATAAACTGAGAATTTACGTTAGTTCACATCTTTTATACAAAAGCTTAATGCGTCTACATCAAATCGTATTCACTTTGGTAAGAGTATTTCAATGAGAGCAAACATACTTCGCGCACAGCACTTTGATTGAGAGCAGCTCCCGATCTTCCTTCGGGGATGTTTGTGGGACTATCAACATTTGTTATAAATCATACGTGAACATTCCGTCATCTCTCTTTATAATACAAACAAAAAAATTGACATATTGGCGTGACACTTCTCAAAAGAACAAAATCTTATACCCGTGAAACGTATCGATAAGAGCGATGATAAGTAGAAAAATGGCTAATAGAAAACTTGTACGGGACATCGATGTAACCACTGATGTAACTGATGTCGGAGAAATAAATTTATTATGATAAGTTTCCCTAGAAATAATAAAATCTATAGAGAGTTTTAATCAAATATAAAATGTCAATTCCTTCGCATCTTATCAAGCACGCAACAGAAGTTTTACGATAATTTACTTCGCGTTGTCAAAATCGTAACGATTTGCTTTTGCTTCTTTAGCTTTCGTACCTTTAGCATTTATGTTAGAGACTAGATACTTTTGTAAAATAAGTAACAAAAACATTCTTTTTTAGAAAAGTCGATTAAAACAATAACCTTTTTTACGTATATATGTGTCTTCAGTTTATTTTTTACTTTAATGAGTATTTCGCTGTATCTTTTTTTAATTGTGACTTAAACTTTCGAATTTCAGCTATTCGATCAAGTAATTTCTTCTTACGTTTTCTAGATTTGAAATTCTGTGACATCGCAGAATATGTTTGGAATAAAAATCAACCTTGTTCCACTTGCCGTCATCGATGCGTCGCACAGTGGTTCAGAATAAAAACATCTTAAAATGTATGAGAAACAAGAAATTACGTTTTACAATTTTCAAAATTCTGAAAGAGGTGAAAATCTGTAATACGAAAACAAATATTTTTTCAATGGATTATGAACACATACATAAAATATGCAAAGAAACACATTAAAACAAAGAAATTGGGACCGAATAAGGCCGATTCAGTAAAAATCGGAATCAGATCAACATTCACTCTATTTAATTTGTAATTCTAAGTCAAGTAGGCGATTATAATTGAAAAACAATACGTGTCAGAATATTACACACAATAATTGACCTAAATAAATAGATTTTTTAATAATAAATACTAAATGACAGACTTGCCGTATAATTTTTCCTTGTCCCCTATGAAAAATTCCCAATGATCCCTAAATACAAAAAAGGTATTTTTTTATTTCAAAGAATTCGATAATAAAACAAATAATAAATGATTCCTTGATTCGCCAATAATCAAGGAATATTTTACTCATCCCTATTTAAAATTGCAGTCCATTTCATTCTGGAGAATTTTGTGATTTCAAATGGATAGGATAATAATGAAACAAAAGAAAAAAACTTCCATTAACTACGTTTGTACTTTAAATGACTAACATCCGTTTTCATGTAGCTCCGTTGGAGTTAACCAATGCTCACACAAACTGGCATCTATAACTCTCGGTTTGACCTAACTTTAGGTTAACGGAGCTACATGAAAACGGGGGTAAATAAAACATTTTGAGGATGGCGTAAAAAATTGAAGTGCAAAATACACTTAAATTGAATAAAGGCATACTGGGTGCCAAATAAATAACAACTTCCGTAATTTTTGTCAATGTTTACTTAAATTTGTGGAATGTGTGAGTTTGGCTATGAATAATCTATGCGAACGAAAGCCAGTCACTCACTTTCGCATCAAAAAGCGGCCCACTATCTTCTATCTTTTCGTTCGCATAGCCTTACGTGTTGTGAGTGAATGAAAATGTTGCCAGATCAAAAAATGCACAAAAAATCGCAAATATGCCAAGAAAGAACGCAAAATGTGTAAATTGCACCATATAAAAATCAAGTAGTCACCACTATAACGGAGAGAAAAATGTAAACAAACGAAATTTAGAGGTTGTTTTTTATGTTGTAGAATAATATAAATTTTACAGAAAAATTATTGAATTAATAAAAAAGACATTTGTATTGTGCGTTTTATTTATTTTTTAACTCAAAATATTATGTCCCAGATGTTGAAAATGCCATTTTCGAATTTCGAAAAAACAAAAGTTGTGCTGAATTGTGCTAGATTTGTGCCCAATTGTGCCGCAAAAAGTTTTTCCAAAAAATGAAAATTGGCAGAGATACAGCGAAAAAACTTTTTGCAACAAAAATCGCTGACATTTTCATTGTAGGTTTTTTGGGAAGCAAAAGTTGTGCTAGGTTCTTTCAAAAATCCAAAAGTTGTGCTGGATTGTGCTAGTCTACGCAATTGTGTATACAACTTTTGTTTTTGCGAAAAAAGAAAATGGCAATTCTAGAATTTTTGGCGTTTTTGCGACTTTTACAAAAAGTTGGCGCTTTTTGGAATATGATAGCAAAATTGTGCTAGGCGAGCACAATCCAGCACAACTTTTGGATTTTTGAAATTCGCGTTTTTTGCAAAGTTATATGGAAAATGGCTAAAAAAGTTAAAATGGCGATTATTTTTATGAACCATTGAAATGAGCACTTTTTGATGTATCACGAAAAAATTGTGCTAGGTGAGCACAATTCAGCACAGTTTTTGGATTTGCAAAAATTGCGATTTTAACCAAATTAGAGAATTTTTTTGAAAAATCGCCAAAATTTTAAGTAGCGATTTTCTCGAAAACGGTTTGAGATAGAACTTAGCTTGAAACGGCACAATAACACCCTCCTCTAGAAGAACCTAGCACAACTTTTGCTTCCCAAAAAACCTACAATGAAAATGTTAGCGATTTTTGTTGCAAAAAGTTTTTTCGCTGTATCTCTGCCAATTTTCATTTTTCGAAAAACTTTTTGCGGCACAAATCTAGCACAATTCAGCACAACTTTTGTTTTTGCGAAAAAACAAAAAGGCAATTCTAGGATTTTTTCGAAAATAGCGATTTTTCGAAAACGGATTGAGATAGAACTTTTTAAAAAACGGCACAATTATGTACTCCGCTAGCACAATCCAGCACAACTTTTGTTTTTGCAAAAAAAAAAAAAAAAAACAAAATGGCAATACCAGCGATTTTTTTTTTTGGAAAAAAAGTTTTTTCGCAATATCTTTTGCAATTTTTTTTTTGCCATTGGCATCTGAACTCCTTTGCTGCTATTGTTGTTGTCTTGTTTATGTATGTTTTCTTGGTTGAGGATCTGTTGTTGGCCGGAGGACGTTGTTGTTGTTGAATGTGCTTATGTTGTTGTTGATGAGACTGTTGCTATCTGATGTCCAGTTGGTTATGACTTTAATTCCTCTATGCGATGGTCTGAAACAAACATATATTTCAATAAAATACGAACAATTATTCATAATTTTATGTACTTCCTATTATTTCCATTATATTGATGTTTTTCTAATGTTTTGATGTTTTTGTTAACTGTAACGACAGACACAACACAAGTGAATGCTTTTGACATTTACGTTCGCACAGATGACACAAAAAAAGTTTGTGGGCCCCGATTTTGCACTGAAATGCTTACGTTAGCGTTCGCATAGATTTTCGTTCGCTTTGTCGTTCTGGTTCCTGTTAGTACACAGAAAATAAAATTAGAGCAGAAATATTTCTTATAAAAATACAAGAACACCCAGTCAGAAAAATACGTACGGAAAAGCGTGCTCAAAGCGTAGTGGAGTGTTTTCAGACTGTAGGATATGTCAAGGATAAAGCGCTTTGAAAGCCTCAAAAAATGGATGATATTTATTTTTGAAGTGCATTGCAAATGAATAAATGAGTGGTTTGAAAACGTTTTCAAATTAACCCTTAATGATTATATGAGCATTTTACCAGCAAAATTTAAACTCTAAAAGAAAAGATTAGAAATGAATACTTAAATTAAATTTATTTGTACTAAAATGACAAGTGTGCACCAAGAAAAATTAAAAGGCAAATTCAAATCCAAGGAAAAAATATGTACATAAAAACAGCCTACTCTTAGATATCGTTAACTTTAATCTAGCCAAATTTGTAATTCTTGATGAAACGCATATGCTACCTCGGCGTTAGCAAACATTTGCTGCAAAAACTGATTTTAAAAAATTCAGTCTGCTTTATTTCTCAAACAAGTATTGCTGTTTTACAACAATTTGTTCGAACATATAAAGGACATATAAAACTGGAAAGCTGCATAATTTATATTTTTTATTATATGGCGGAGGTGCAATTTAAGGACAAAATATTTTGAAACCTGATCATTACAGACATTTTTAATTTTATACACAGCTTGTAGAATTTTATCATCCAGTAAATTAACTGCTAAGCAAAGCAAATTCTAAAGACGTTTGTCGAGCTAATGCCACCTTTTTATGGACCTAATTCTCAAAAAATGAATATACAGAAACTTATTTACATCGCTGACGACGTAGTTAATGTGGGGGCGTCTACATCACAATTTTCAGCTTTTGATTTTGAATCTATCTACAAACAATCCAATAGCTCAAATAAATAGAAAACTACATATTTTTCGTACACAAACTTCCCCAAATAATATGCCATTGGTGTAGTAACACTAAATATTCTTTGGGTAAAGTTATAGAATCCACTGAATCAAAAGTTGTGTTATTAAAATGTATGTAATGTATGTATATTATTATTCAGTATATGATAGTTCAATATTATGATAGTCAAGAACATTTTTAGTGTAGAGCATTTTAATCATAAATGTGATGATATTTTTTGAAGGGCAATATTTTTAGGGATAGAACAGTTTTTTTTAATTATCCCATTTCCTCTACCAACATTGGGCTGTACGATGTAAGTAATTTATCGGAAAATAGTATCGTAGTTGGTATACAAATGGTAAAAGTTATGTGTATTCTTATCAAATGCGAAGATAGGACAATTGCTTGCTATAACACTTTTCATTTATGATAATAAATTATTTTAAATAAATAATAATTAAAAAAAATAAAAATGCCTCGCATTTTATTTTATGAACAACCAAAGGCAAAGTATTTTCGGGAATTTTATAAAACGCTTTAATATTATTTTATAAAGTAGTGAAATTTGATGATTTTTAATTTCATTTCATGAATGATTGTAAATTTTGCAAAACAAGCGTTTTTATAGGCATTCAAATCTGCGCTTTGAGAAGCATTATGAAGAAATGTAATGATGCAGTTTTGTTTGAAATTTCTTTTTATTAATAAGTACCAAAAAATCCGTATTTCACCACTAACTAACTTAGTAACCATATTTTAATTTCTATTTTTGAGCTGCATTTAGACTTCGTACATTCGTTGGACAGTTAAACGTAGTATATTTCTGGTGGCAATAGATCATCGAAAAGATGTTCGAAGATTAGTTCTTTTCTAACTTAAGCCAGCAAAACCTTCTGAAGATTTTTGACACCGACCAAAAATCATGATAGTGGGTAGTGAGTAGCCATGTCGTAAATATTAAAGTCTAAATCTTCTAAAGGTTTTATTTTATTTCGTTTAGAGAAGTTGTTGATTTCCAAAATATTAATGTCATTCACATACATATGAATATTTATTTATTTAACCAGCAACAGTGTTACCAACGCTCCACCTCAAAAATGTCTAACAAGACCTAAAAGTTCACCAGAAGCATAGAGATAATACAATAAATTGTACAAAAATTAAGTAATAAATGCTCTTGGGAAGGAAATTGTAGAATATTAAAAATAATGTCGATATTATTTTCTTTACATTAGACATTATTTAAATGTCACACGTTTTGAAGTATAGAAAAATAGTCGTGGTAACGATACATTAAAAGTAAAACAATTACGATAGAATTGCTAATGAATACAAATCGGAAAATTCGTATTAAAGGGTGATTTTTTAGCTATTATCTTTTTGGCAACACTGGTTTAAACAGCTGACGCACGTTTCGTGTTTTGTTTCACTGTCAAACATCTTCAGTTTGGTCTATATTTTAACCATGAATCGTCTTACAAACGAACAACGCTTGCAAATTATTGAATTTTATTATCAAAATGCTTGCTCTGTTAAGAAAGTTCATCACGTGCTTCCATTTTATGGTCAGTTTAATCGACCCACTAACCGCTTCAGTGGGTCGATTAAACCGATTCGGGCTATTGTGACTAAATTTCGCACCAAGTTTACATTGTTGGACATTGAACCACCAACACGCTTACGTAGAGTGCGAATTGATGAAAATATCGCAGCTGTATCGGCCAGTGTTAATGATGATCAATTATCGATTCGTAGCCGTTCGCAGCAAGTGGTCCTCTGTTACTCAAAAACGTGGAAATGCCAAAATTGGACTAAGCGGATGGAACATTTGAGGCGCAGTCAAGGTCAACATTTGCATGAAATAATCTTGAAACATTAAATTATATGGACCGTACTATCGATTTAAATAAAGATTTCATGCATTTTTCTGAATTTTATGTTTTTTTTTTTTTGAAAAACTTTCCTATAGTTTTTAAAAAAATCACCCTTTATAATAATATAAGAAATGAATCAATGAGTGTTAATGGGTTAAAATACTGACATATTACAAATTAAAAAAATTTTGGTAAAATATTTTAGAAATTATTTTTCATTTTACAAGTATTTTACTCTAGAAAAATAGTCAGAATTGAAGGAGTCATAATATTGGACATTGTAATCGCAAGGGAACTGACTGACACGTACACTAGATTCAAAATTAAAAAATTTTTAAAAAGCAATACGGGTTGGCTGAGAATGTTATGGCGTCTTCAATTTAGAAAATTCATTCATCTAGACTCTAGAGAGGAAAATATTTTACAGAAACAGGGGGAAGATATTCTAAATTGTGAATGCAATTGAAACATTAAAAATGTTAATATTAATTAAATAAATTCATAAAAAATAAAAACATAGGTTGTGCTGAAGTCTTCAGCAGAACCCAAAAATTAGGAAAAAGGCAAAGTGAGACCTTTATTGTTGCAGCTAAAAGTTGACTGCGCAGTTTCGATGGGCGCTACCCCATCTCATCAGAACTTTCGCAACGAATGTATGTCTTTGACTTAAATCAGAGTTCATATTAGTAGCAGCGGTCACATATTTCAAATGAGAAACGCTGATAAACAAAATATTCCACCGAACCAAGTCGACACACTAAAAATCTCACTTTGCCAATTCAATGTTGTGCATGTGCTCGCATCGCTCGCAACAATGCAAAGGTTGTTGTTGTACGGTATGTCCCGTCTTCACTGTACCTCGTGTGTATTGTTGTTGTTTGTATGTATAGTTGGTCTGTTATGTTGTATGTCTTGTCATTTTTTTTCCATGCTTTATAAAGAGTGATTTTTTTAAGGTTAGGATTTTCATGCATTAGTATTTGACAGATCACGTGGGATTTCAGACATGGTGTCAAAGAGAAAGATGCTCAGTATGCTTTGACATTTCATCATGAATCGTCTTACAAACGAACAACGCTTGCAAATTATTGAATTTTATTATCAAAATGCGTGCTCTGTTAAGAAAGTTCATTGCGCGCTTCCATTTTATGGTCAGTTTAATCGACCCACTGAAGCGGCTATTCGGGCTATTGTGACTAAATTTCGCACCAAATTTACATTGTTGGACATTAAACCACCAACACGCTTACGTAGAGTGCGAACTGAAGAAAATATCGCAGCTGTATCGGCCAGTGTTAATGATGACCACCAATTTTCGATTCGTCGCCGTTCGCACCAATTGGGTCTCTGTTACTCAAAAACGTGGAAATGCCAAAATTGGACTAAGCGGATGGACCACCTAAGACGCAGCCGCGGTCAACATTTAAATGAAATTATCTTCAAAAAGTAAATGTCATGGACCAATCTAACGTTTCAAATAAAGAACCGATGAGATTTTGCAAATTTTATGCGTTTTTTTTTAAAAAAAAGTTATCAAGCTCTTAAAAAATCACCCTTTATAAGGTTACTTTCTATATATGTTTGTGTGCCACAAAATTTGAAATCAATTTTTGAAAGCTTTTTTCTCAACCAATTTTGCTCAAATTTTGCACACTTAATCATTTTCGATGACAATACAAGGAAATGGAAAAATTTGACCAATTGGACAAAGGGGCGTGGTACCTCCCATACAAACCACAAATTAAAAATCTATTATTTCTGCTCCTGATAACGGTATTTAAACAAAATTTGGTACGTCGGTTTGGTGTGCATGTTGTAAGTGCTGCTGCAAATATGGGCGGGATTGTACAAAGGGGCGTGGTACCTCCCATACAAACCACAAATTAAAAATCTATTATTTCTGCTCCTGATAACGGTATTTGAACAAAATTTGGTACGTCGGTTTGGTGTGGATTTTTTAAGTGCTGCTGCAAATATGGGCGGGATTGTACAAAGGGGCGTGGTACCTCCCATACAAACCACAAATTAAAAATCTATTATTTCTGCTCCTGATAACGGTATTTGAACAAAATTTGGTACGTCGGTTTGGTGTGGATTTTTTAAGTGCTGCTGCAAATATGGGCGGGATTGTACAAAGGGGCGTGGTACCTCCCATACAAACCACAAATTAAAAATCTATTATTTCTGCTCCTGATAACGGTATTTGAACAAAATTTGGTACGTCGGTTTGGTGTGCATTTTTTAAGTGCTGCTGCAAATATGAGCGGGAATGGAGAAAGGGGCGTGGTACCTCCCATACAAACCACAAATTAAAAATCTATTATTTCTGCTCCTGATAACGCAGTAATTTTTCCTTCTACAAAAGATAACTAAAAAAGAATTTCTAGGCCCAATAGAATTCTGCTTGCATAAAGCATGGATTTGAAAAAAAAAAATTTTTTTTTGATTTACTAGTTTGGTTTAAGACCAGTCTTCAGCAGAACCCAAAAGAAGACTTCAGCACAACCTATGGTCTTAAACCAAAATAAATGACAAGACATACAACATAACAGACCAACTATACATACAAACAACAAAAAATAAAAACATTGAAATGGTGCAGTCATTAGTTCTTACAAAAGGTAATTTAAATATATCGTAGGGTATATTTCTATTCATATTAGATTTCTCTTGAAAGGTTCCAGGTGTCAATTTTATTTTTATTCCTATTTTTAGATCATTTATTAATGGTTTCATATGTAAAGTAAATTCGTCTTTGAGAAGATTTTCACCCTTTATTTCTTCGATTTTTCTGGGGAAACAAGAAATTTAAAGTTGAACGAGATAACACGAGTATCAAATGGTCATTATTATTGTCAGTAATTTAAATATGTATATACATTTGAAATATATCTACAATTTCCCATAGTAAAACTAAATTAGTGCTCAAAAAAAAAAAAAAAAAAAAATATTTTTTAATATTTCCCGTATTCCCGGGAAATTTAAATTTTTTTCCCGGGAATTCCCGTCCAAATTTTTTCGGGAAAAACGATTCGGGAATTCCCGGACCCCAAACCCTACTCAAAAGTAACAAACAAACAGCAAATTTAAAAACATCAATAACTTTCCTCATAAAATGTAAAAATATTGGCATCATACCGAACTTTTTAAACGACTCGACAAAAAACATACAAAACATGTTCAAAATCAATAACAGAAACAACCAAATATCAATAAAATATTAAAAAAGCACATACACAATTTCAACAACAAAATTCTAAGCCTCTTGATACAACAAAAACATAAACAAATTCATGCAAACAGAGCGGCATTATGCCAAATGAAACTCCAACTATCAAACCTACTAGACAAAACAGACATGACACGATTTATGGAGAGCGAACGCTTGCTTTATGAGAGCTACACACACCACTACAAAAAAACTCACATTAGAAAACAGTGATGGCAGTGATGCCAACTCCAAGATACCAAAACGAGTAAAAATCTTTTGAAAATGGGCTAAAAAGGGCTAAATTTTAAAAATATAATTTTTGGTTGTTAAATCAATAAAAAATCAATTTAATTACCAAAGATATGAAATTTTAACAAGTTTGTTATCAATATAAAATATCCTTTTGAACGAAAATAAGACCAGAAACTTAAAAACTATGTCACCAAAAATTTTCAATTTAGGAATAGTGAATATGAGTTAAGTTAACGGGGAAAAATCGAATGTAGTTTATAAGATTAAATGCAACGGGGACAAGTCCAGAGTATGCCAGAAAGTATATGTTGGCACTACTAAGACTAAACTAAAAACTAGACTCTCATCACATAAGACTGACCATAAAGCATTTAACAGACCTTTGGAGCTGAAGACTGCCCTCACAGCCCACTGTACAATCACTCTGCATACCCCCAATTTTGATAATGTTGAGATACTGACAGAAGGGAAAAATTATACAGAGATACACTCTCGAAATGTTACATATTATTGACGTTCCTACCAACAAAAAACTCAACTATAAATCTGACATAGAGAAATGCGCTAAAATTTATCGCTATACAGTAGACAAATACAGACGATCGAAGCTGACTTCAGTTGACGAAATAACGTAAATCAACTCGGACTTCTGTTAATTTTTCAAAAATGTAATTATTGCTTATTTGTTTGTTATTATTGTGTAATGTTTTTTACGTAAAATTTGTAATATTTATAATTTTGTACAGATATCCCTGAAGATGATTAAAACAAAAACACCAGTTTTTTAATAAAAGCCTTTAGCCGAACTAAAACATCATATAATTTAAATAAAAAGGTCAACGATACATACACTCAACATTTTAGATTTTTTATAAAATCCGCAATAAGATTCACATTTTTAGTTCGACTTGTGTTTTCATGGGCTCGTTATAGAGGTATTGATCGTTTTAGTTCGACTTGTTTTTTGTACGGGCTAGTTAGATCGTCAATTGCAATTCTTAGACATTTTTGACACTTTGAGAGGCTTACATTTTTTTAAACTGTTGGTCCTGAATGGGTTAAATGTGCAGTAAAAACTGAAATATGGAGTCAGTTACAGAGTAAAAATTCTAAGTCTTATGCAAAGCTATTTTTGTGAAAAATGTCGTGACTTTTTGGTCTTTCAATTGATAAATTGGAAAGAAAACTGCACATCAGCTGTTACAATAACACCGTGTGACACGATTTCCCACCTAAGAACAAGACTATATTGAACTGAAACTATAAGTCGCTAATAGCAGAACTGCATACTCATTTTGTTATTTCGTGGTCGTTTGTCCTTTTTACAGGACTTTTAATTTCCAAAAGATATAGATGTTTTAATAATTTAGTTTCGTACTTTTGCGTGCCATACAATATGGATATCAAATAATATATATTAAGGTGCTTCAAATTTCATTCTTCTATCTGTATTAATTTAGCAATTATACATTTACGATGCAAATAACCCCATATTGCAGTTTTTCCTCATATTTAAAACACTGAAGACGAACAGTTTGAAGGAATATGCGGCCCTCAATGGATTTAAAAGTTCTAAAAATGGCTATTGGGGATCAACGAGCCCCTAAAAATATGAATGTTATTGCGGATTTTATAAAAAATGCATCAAAAATTGCACTGAAATCGTAAAAACCTGTTCTATATACTAGGCCAAAATATGGTTTTATAAGGCTCGGGACGGATTTTAATTTCTAGCATGTTTTTCCTCAATACCATTATCATCGCGAATTCTTTTCAAAAAACCTTATTTATGAGTTTTTTAACGTGTAACGAACAGACAGACAATGACTAAAGCGAACATCGACAGCAATCTTGAAGAGGTAGTGCAGCCAAGTAATAAATGTTACCAAGCCATTTGCAAATAAATTTGCATTCTACAAAATATAGATGCAAAAAGGACTTGAGCCAATGCTAAATATATATATACTTTGATTTTTTAAAGTTTTTTTAATTGTTTTGGAATTGTATTGATTTTTAGACTTTAGTTGAATATTCTCTTGAGTTAAGTTGTATATGTCAAGTGTATCTGGGCTAATAATTTCTGAAGATGTCATTATCGAGTAAGGAGTGGTGCCACCCGTAGCTCGTTTTCGAAATGAGAGCGTATAAATCAGATATTAAACAAATTGGATAAGTTTATGGTTGTAAAACATAAATTAGCACATCCAGAGGATGTATTCGATCATTATACTTTGTGGACAGCAGGTAAAAGAGCCACCAGACATATTTCCTATGAGAATGCCGAGCGTTGTTCGCAAATTACTAGTCGCATTATTTATACCGTTTTGGCAAAATGGGTTCATATGTTGTGCGGAAATCGGTTATTTCAATATGTTATTTCAATATAACGGTTATTTCAATATGCACAAACATTAGAATTTTAGTATCATCGAAACATTGTTTTGAAATATTTACATAAAATTAAAAAAAAAATCTGATTTGAACTGGGATATTGTCCTCTCTCAAGATCATTTTGCTTCTATATTTAATAGAATGCAAATTTATTTACAAATGGCATGGTGACATTTATTACTTGGCTGCAGACTACCACGATCATGATTTCGACCATGTCAAAAGTCTTTTCAAGTGGCTTCGCAAATATATATATATATATAAATAAATATAGAAGCAAAATGGTCTTGAGCCAGGACAATATCCCAGTTCAAATCAAATATTGATTACAGACCAACAAAATGCAAACGAAAAAACTAAATTAAAAAAAATCATTCAATCCACAACAAAAAAAAACAAAAACGGATTCTCGTCAGTTACCATTGTATGGTGTAGTTTATCGCTAGGAAAGCGGTTTTCTTAAAGTCTTTTTGTACTAAATGTTTAAGGTTGTCTGCTAAGCACCCCGTTGACTTCTGTTACAGGTAAAATAGTGTCGAGTTCGCCAATGAGGCGCCAAAAGAAACAATTGAGTTTGTTCACAGATGTTTGCCGTGGGAGCAGTCGTTCACTAAGAAAACCCTGGCAACCGACAATAAAAGTTAGAAAATGTTATGAAATTCAGTCGAGTGTTGTGGCAGATAAAATCGACTGCCCGGCCTTAGCCTTTCATTACTTGTTTTCTGTAGAATGTTAAGACAAATGACAATTGACAATTTAGTATAAACTACTTAAACCTATCCTGCATATAAATGATTTATTTTACACTGTCCATTATTTGTGGCAACGCTGTGAGTAATGTTGACACGAATGTGTGTTTTCTTTTTTGTCGTGGTGGGTTAATAATCCAGTGCTACTAAAAAACGCCACCATTACAGCATCGCCAGATTCATGTGATTTTGTACTCCTATCCCTCGTTTTCATGTAGCTCCGCTAACAAAAGTTAAAACTCGCCTACGGTGGTAGATGCGCGTTTGTGTGGAATTCGAATTATTTAACTGGGTTCTGAGGGCGTTACATGGAAACACGAATTTAAGACACACACGCACACATTCGAATGCTCATTTTATTGGCTTTTCTCCCCCTACAATATTTTTTATTATATTATTCCTCCCGACTTAAAACGATTGATAATTAAATATTGTGTAATACATTTGCAGGATTTTTTGGCAAAATTTCTAAGATGGATATTAAAGTCATAATTTCTACAAAGGTTTGCGTAACGTTCGTTTCCGTACCGGTGCCCCATGAAGTGACCAACATATTCTATTCATCAAAAGAAAGTGAAAAATGAAAATGTATGTGTTCTGTTCGTATAAAGAACTGATTCTATCTACATATTTGTAAAATATACACTAGACTTTAAGAGATTTTTTGTAGCAAACCAATGAAAGGAACAAGCTCTGTCAGCTAGCAAGTTCAGTGATGAGTGCCAATAGTAGTAACGAGCGATCTTACGCTCAGTGTTTGAGTTCTCCCTATTTTTTGTCTATTATTTTGTTTGTCAATTTCTGTTTTTTTTTTTTCTTTTTTAAAACTTGGACACCGTTTTATGTGATGTGCACAATTACAATTTAAATTGTCCGCTTAAAAACTGAACATTATTGTGTTACTTTTAATGTTTCAGTCTCAAATCTGCCATTGTATGGTAGATTGAGCGGATTTCCGGCAAAAATCTACCACAATTTTAATTGTGGGAAACGCTGAGTTCTCCTGGCGATATTAAAGTAAACCATTTCTATATTTTTGGGTGACCGGTCACAACAACTACATACCGTGTTGCAATTGTAATGTAAATAAATCCACGTGTCCGGATGACATTTCACCACTTGTTTAAGTGTTCTTCGCAACCTTGCATAAAGTGCAGCGGTCTTCCCAGATTGGTGAACGAATCCCAAAAGAGGTTATGGAGAATATGACTTCAGTATGAATCGCATTTGGTGTTGGCGGCGACTTCTTCCGATTTATCGTGCATGTTCTGAGTTCCGATTGAATTCGACAAAATTACTCGAATTCATGTTTGCAGATTCGTGGTTACAGTTTCGAAATTTACTTTCTCAGAAACCATGTTCATTTGTATATTCCAAAAAGACTTCGTTGAAGCCAGAAAACCAAATTTTCAGACACGAATCCGAGTAAATGTTGTCGAATTCAAATCGACTCCAAACTGTGAACGGGTGGAGGGGCTGACTATCTTTTTTTATTTTCATTCTGGATCAGACTCTGAACCTCTGTCATTCGTATTCGAACGTATAGACCAAGTCGTCAAGAAATTGAATACAAAAGGCGATTGATGAATGACGCGGGATCTACCTGCCATTTCCGAATGGAGTCGAGCAAAAAGAGTAAGACCCCGTGTTCCTTGCTGTCTGATCCAATGGTGTCGTCGATTTCTATGAACGGGGTAGACGTTAAGAAGATACAATGTGATGGTCATTGAACAAAACATGTATTTAGAAATCTTCACTCCCTCAGATCTTCTCAATATCTGCATCACCTATATCAGGCTTCCAAAATCATCCTTGGAGCTACTTGGTCCTCTTCAGAGGAGGAGGGCAATGGAGTTGATAGGCGACGATGGGTATCCAATTGCTATCCACTACCCAATTTGTCGCTATTCTATCGATACTTTAATGGTGAATATCCGAATTCATGATCGATCTTACCCTGCACAACCGGCAGCACCACACATTACAAAATGGATTTGATCTTCGCCGTATATGAAATCGACTTCCGACAGGTATCCTTCCCTCCACGTACGATATTCAGAGATTCAAAATCGATGTTACCAAACACTACTCTTTCTTTCCTCCTTCAATTCTTAATCATTCTTCTCATAAAAATATTGTATATGTATTTTTGAAAAAAAAAAAAAAATCGCTGGATATCATATATAGAGAGTTGTAAGTCCAATCACTTCCGATTACGTTAAATTAAAGGTGATTATGATACGTAGAAATGAGAAAATAAATATTTTTAATCGTTTTTTACTGGCACGAAAAGGCCATTAAAAATAAAAAACAAAATATTTCTTAAAATATTTTTTTCTAATAGTTGACATGCTAACGAAAAAAACGCGTCATATTTGAAGGAAATATGTGGATAAATATATAGCCAGAAGTTGTTGTTAGTTTTTAGAATAGAGTTGAATTTCTTAGAATGATCGAAGAGTACACCAAAACGACGAACGAGTATTTGCATTCATATGCTTTGGTTTTATTAAAGCGAACGCCAATCAAATTTAAATTGTTGCAATGCATGTTTGTATATCAGAGTATAGATGCGTATACCAAAGAACAAACCCCATTTATTTCAATTTTCGACCATTAGATTTATAGCCTTGTCATACTACACGCGAAATCTAGCTGAAATGACATAAGGTCGCTTTACAAATGCCAGATCCCATACACATTTGGCATTTGTAAATCGACCTTATGCTATTTCAGCTAGATTTCGTATGCAAACTAAATAATTTTATTAGACCTGGCTGGCGGTAAAACGTTTTGAGTAAAAGGGAAAATATGCAACTTTGACTACTATTGAAAAGTTTTCCACCAAACTGCCATTTTCAGCATGTTACAGATAACGAATTAATGACGTTCTTAAAGCAAGAGTGACTTAGCAAACATTACTGTCGAACTGCGATCACTGTCGCATTTAATGTAACGTATATTTCTCAAGCGCTGATAAGCAAAATGTGCTGATATCTAGCGCGACCAAATTTTAATCATACATATACGCCCTGAATACACATTAGGCGCGTAAGCACGGATTTCTATATTTATACCCTCACTCTACAGAGTAGGAGGGTATATATCATTTGGGACAGAACAAAAGTGTAACGCATTGAATGAGTGACTTAAGACCATAAGTATGTTTGGGCCAAATCTGTTTCACGACTTTCTAAGATGTTTGAGCCATGTCCGTCCGTCCGTCTGGCTGGCTGGTCAATTCCAACTTTGCACATGTTAATATTTTTCCCAAACTTAGTTTAAGTTCGAAGATGAGCGAAATTGCCACGCCCCTTCTGGTAACTCCCACACAAATGACCCATATTCCAATGTTAAATTAAAGCTAATGTAACTTCCACACGGATATTCAGAATCAGCTATATTTGGTATTTTTATAATTACTTTAAGTGTATTAGTATTAGTATGGTCCCTTCTAGTACCTTCCACTCAAATCATTGTAAACTACGTAAAATTAAAGCTGTTATAACTTCTATACAGATGATCGGAGTAGTCTGAAATTTGATATTTGGCAATGCTTTTATAGAAGATACATTTGCCTGAAATATGGGAGATTTTGCCACACCCCTTCTGGTACCTCCCATACAATGTGACATAAACTTTGCTTACAATTAAACCAACATAACATCCATACGGATAGTCAATTTGATATTTGAAAATGTTTTTATACTCACTTAAACATCAAAAATATTTACGCTTTAGTCACGCCTTCGTGTACCTCCCACACAATTGTCTATATCCTAGGTAAACTTAAATCCTTCATAAATTCTATACTGGTGCATGGGATCCACTATTACTTGATATTTGATCATGATTTTACAATTGTTTTATAAATGTGGAAGCTGGACCATGTGTCACGAACCTTCTCCTACCTGCCACAGAAATTATCCTGTCCTAAGTAAATTTAATTCCTTATATGTTATATATGGTCTCTGAGAGTGAGGGTATATATAAGTTGGTTTAGCCGACTAAAACGTCAGTTGGCTTACTTGTTTTTATATAATTTATATTTATATATAAAACTGGTATTTTTACCCGGCGTTGCACGGGTTCATTCTTTCCTATTCCCTACTTCGTATGCTTTGGAAGATAAATTGAGTACAAATTAATAACATAAATTTATAGTTTGCATGGGCAGTACCGAGGTCCTTTGTCCTATTATAGCCTAGTATATCCAGGAACCATCGGTCCACCAGTTTGGCGTCCTATACGGAACATACAGACACACATTTATAATAATACACACATTTATAATAATAACAAATATAAAATTTTTTGCGTTGTTAGGCCACTCTTGCGTTAAGCGTGTCATATATCAAACTCGGTATAAGGGAAAACGTCGCATAATATATGTAATTCAATTCCGGATGCTTGGATTGTTTCGATAGTTTGTGTGTGTGTTCTTTACATTATTTTATTTCACGAGTTATGACCCATTCAACTGTGATTACATTACCATTTTTATTATCCAATGAAATGAAGGGTTCTATTTTTTAACGTTTTTTTTTTCAAAATATTTTTTGCATAATCAAATTTAAAATGTAAAAAATCAGTTAATTTAATCATTTCGAAATTTTAATAAAATTCTAAAACCCTTAAAAATGTAACATACAACTCCAATACTTTAAAAGTAATTGATATTACCATCAAAACAAAGTTACAGGCGATTGTATGAACACATCTTCACACATCCACAGAGGTAGATCGCCTTAAACACTTATTCATAAAAATATCTTTTTTAGCTTTAAAGCACACATTATAATGCTAATAAACTAATTTTAAGAAACACTATTCCCAATCGGTTTATAGCTAATATTGTTTTACATGTTCTGGTGGCAACACTCTGTATTCATTCGTCTGTAGTGATGCTCCAACTCCAATATTAATTCATATTGAAAATTCCATTTCATAGATAATATGAAAATAAGTCGTTGAAAATACGTGTTTTTTCAGAAGTAATCAAATATTGATTACATTTGATATTTATTTATTTATTCTTATTGTTAACAAAATATTTTCGGTGTTTTTATCTCATAACTTCCTTATGGAGTCAATTTCGAAAATCGGTCATATTAAATCAGTTTTATGCATAGTTAAATTCTCAATTGAAATAAGAATGTGTCACTTTCAAAAAATTATTACACAAATTGTAAATAAACATCCAAAATGTAGAATTGCCAGCTTATTGTAGGTTTATAATTGGGTGAAACCTACTCCATTTTAAGCTATTTCACATTTATGAATACCATTGTTCCCAAATTTGATTAAAACTCACTTATAAGTCTTTTTTACGTTTTTATGAATAATGCTGTAGTGGAGAAAGGTGCTAATATACAAAAATGAAAATTGCTAACTCCAAAAATCCCAAAAATACGTATGAACGAAAATAGTATTAAGCTTTCGAAACAATCCAAGCTAGCGAAAATCCTACCGCTTGGCATGGAATGACTCATATGAGATTTTCTTAAATAGATAATTTTTAATAATTTATTTTTGTGAAAATAAAAACATGAAAACCGATGGATCCCGTGGTAATGCCTTATATTCCCCAAAATCGTTGGTTCTTAACATAGAGAAAGGCATCATCTTCGAAATTATGCCATCGTCGTCTGCGGTCCTCAAGGGGGGTCCACCAAGGGAAAAGATTTCTTTGAGAGGGTTAGTGGAATTTGGAATCGTTGGCAGATGAAGCAGAAACAGCAGCAGGTTCAAACGACACAAAGGAATTTTACTGTACTGTCGACTCACTAACAAAAATATAAACTTAATTCAACCATTACGCAATCGAAACGGCAATTTACTTACATCTATAGACGAACAAACCAATAGGTGGGAATAATATTTTAGAGATCTAAGTAATGCTTTATAACAGAATCCGAACTTCCCCTTATCGCATCGCAACAAAACTTTGATGTTAGTAAAGAGAAAACAAGCGAAATGTGTCAGTTTTTCGAGCCTCCTGAAAACGTTAATGCAGGATGCAAGACTTGCAAAACAAAAATCTCATATAGGACTACAATTTCTAATCTTAAAAAGCATATGATCTCCAGACACCTTACATTGGCTTGGCTAACAAATAACAGCAAGTATATAGATATTTTTTGCACTATGGTAAACTTTAAATTTAAAAAAATCTATTCAATAAGATTATTGATAAAACCGTGATCACGGTCACGGTGAACGGTGATTTACAAATCACGGTCACTGAGAACGACGTTCCCCAAAAATCACGGGATTACCCATCACTATCCAATATACCCAACTGCTTACATGAATGTTCCTACTACTACTAAAAATTGAATTTTTTCCGAAAAAATCGTTTTTTGCTGGCACGAAAAAATGGGGGATAGCACGTACATGCAGACCATTTTTTCATATTTTGAGGTCCCATTTCCAAAATTTGAAATTTTTAGTAAATTGTATATGCTTCCCAAAACAAATGTCATTACTTTTGAAATACAATGATGGTGTATTGTTATCCAATTTACAAAGCCGTTTTAAATCTTAATCTTTTGCGTCTCATATTTTCTTCGTTAAAACGTAAGCTATTAAAAACTAAATAGACTTTTTCCAATTTTTTATGTTTTTTTCTCAAGCCAGCAAAAATATTTTTCTTAAGCCATTGTTTCGATGTGAAGTGAAGTTCGCGATAATTGCTGCCATCATAATTACCTTTAACTGAACATATAAGCGGATGGGAATTTTAATTTTAAAAATTAAAAAATATATACATAATTTTTTAATTTCGTTTTCGAGTTTAGAATTCCAAAATACATCAGAAAATGTTGTGCATAGCCCTTCAGTAAAATGTGTTGCATAGTGTTTTCTAATCTGGTCAGGATTAAATTCTATCTATATGAGAGAGCACATATCTTTCGGATTGGAAGTTAAAATGCAAGGTAGGTTTACGTGTAGGTTTAACTTTGATTGTATACGTTCCTAAGGATTATAGGATCGAAGAAAATATAATAAGGTTTGATTTTAACGACTTCAATAATAATTGAGTACATGCACCAGAAACTTTGTGGCCAATTACAACGTTGTCTGATTTTGAGCCTGTACACAATGATGTGAGATAATGAAATCATTGATTTAATTTTTACCTCAAAAATCAAGTTTATATTTATTATATTAACAAAAATAATTTAATTAAGTGTATAAATAAATATTGTAATATTGATGCCATTTAAACATTTAATAACATGTTTAATGTAATGATTTAGAAAGTAATCAAAAATGACAACAAACTATTTAATTGGATGAGTTAATAAATTAATTGTAAAAGGAAGCACAAATCAATTCTTCGCATGTTTGATTTAATTAAAATAATAATTGGATCAGTGTTTTACATCTAATTTAAATGATTCATCGTTCTCCAATTACATGCGAACCCTGCAGCTACATACAAATATAATTATTCTTAGATTTTTAATAACTACTTTGTATTTGTAGCTGCCCTGTTGTGAATATATTGCAGATTAAGTTCTGAATAATTGGTATTTCCACTCAATTTGGCATTCAATAATAAATATTCTTGCTTCCCATACTTATTTCATTAAAAAAACAACAGATTCTTGACTGCTGCAGTGCTCGATTTGACTTTACCATGCGTAAAATAACTAATGAACTATAATTCAGAAATGGTGTTATAAAGTGATTTAAATAATCGATGAACAAATTTGAAAGTCGTCTATTGATATTCACTCTATAAAGAAATTTACATATTTACTAAGACCAGCCGGTTTGTCTTGGGGATGGAGATCTGCGACCAATGGAGCGGCATTCCCCGGAGGGTTTTCTCCGAATTCTACTGGCCATTGCCGGGATCAGACAAAAGCCCCGACCTTGGATCTACTCGCTTTTGATCTCAGCCACATCAGAGAGGACAGCGACAACTACGTTGCCGCATGCTGTATTAACTTGCAATGTAGTCCGTCCGGGGTGCCGTCGATATCGTCGTCGTCCTCATCTACGTCATCTTTGGCAACCTGACATATCATTGGCTTCCATTATCCTCTCCATCAACCGACCATCTGACTTTATCATCTCTGAACGCCGTACTTTTCCGAACCAGAGGAAGGCGAACTGAGACGGGTTCAGAGAATTCAACAATCACGGTTCAGAGAACTGCCTATCTGCTTCGACGTAAGGGTAGCGGAGACACATTCCTACTGGTCGAATACCCAAAGTGTGATAAGAGACAACGAGACACGCAGATGAGCATGACAACATTCTAATATTGGACTTCCTATAACCAGGCAACTGAATCTACATGCGGAGTAAATGGTTGAATCAACTGCACCAGTGCATCTAAAGTCAGGGAATTAATTAATTATGTGCAACCATCGATAGTCTAGCCCATGCGGGATGGAAAGAATTCAATATTGTTCGGGAGTTTCCTAGATACTCTATTGCTATATTTCTATGCGATCCGTGCTCAACGTTTTACGCACTATGGGGTTACCGACTTTGTTACTGATATCTGGGCGTCTAAATAAGTAAAATGTGGTGTTAAGATCATCAGGTCCTTGTCGCGTTGTGGGCGCTTTGACGGGCGGACCTCATCTCATCCACAATGTTGGGAATCAAACACGCTGCAGAAACCATTATTCTCCTTCCAGGGTGGTGTTAACGCAACCACTCCGCTGGTCCGTCTGCACCCCCATGTCGGGGGTAAAGAAGCTTTACGCTATCTAGAGTCATACAAAATGTCTCTTCATTTACTATAAGTGGTGCAGTGTAGGCGATCTAACATATTATGTCACCATAATACTTCTACAATGTTTTAGTAATAAGGATTCAGTTACCTGGCATACGGCATATGTTTGCTTTAGAAGCGTTATGGAAAAGGCAACTCACTACTACTAACACAACATTTTTTATCAGACTCAAGCAGGATGTTCTTAATGTCACTTTTGCTACGGAATCACTGCCTGATCGTATTAATTTATGGAATATCAATTACTAGAGCAGGCGACCAAAGAGGTCATTCCTAGAAATGTGAGTGAGGCAAACAGACCTACACTTTCATTATGGCTACCAGATCTTCATTTGACGCCTACAAGGAACACTACAAGAAAGAACTCCGGAAGCTTCAGAGGAGCTCGTGGCGATGTTTCTACGATAGGATTGAGGCAGATTCCGCAATACCACTGAACTGGTAATTCTAGTACTGTAGTAGTAGAGTATCACCGAGTTATCCATCTAAAGTTGGTCCTCGAAATAGGAACTTTTCTTGGTCCATTTCAACAAGATGGCAATTTATCTATTGCATTAATTTACCCATGCATCAGATCGGCGAGCATACGCATAAGAATTCCATTTATGACAAGATTCCACCTTGTAGTGTGCCTCTGCTGACAATATTCCTAATGAATCCCTCTCTAATAATACGACCATCAATCTTTTTTTCAATCCAGTTCACCGAAAGAGGGGGATACTTAGTTATGCGAGACGTGTATTAACTCTTACTTCACAATATTGAAAGCCCAATCGATACAGAGAATGGCTCATTTCATAAATCCACTTAGCCACCCTTTGCTTGCTTTGAGACGTTGAAGACGATGGTTATGCCTGTTTTAAATTGTCGTAAAATTTAAGAGCTTTTCCCATAATTACCTGACCGCTAATTCATATCTTGAGAGCTCTTTTCATTTTTTCTGCCACTGTATCGCACGATACAGTCAGAAACCACGGATTTTCTTTCTTCTTCGCCAAGTCTCTGCCTATTGCTGCATATGTATCCCCTTTTTAAAAGCGATTCAAAATTTTAATTTTCGTTTGCGGAGAAATCGTTTATCTTTACATTGTGTCAATGTAATTTCTATTAATTTTTAATAAAACACATATGAGAACTAAATCTAAATTTTATTTAAAATATTGCACTGTTTGCATTAAATGTTGATTCCTTGCTGTTGTTGTAAGTGATTCGTCAACAACCATAAATTAGATAGCTCTCACCATTGTCGTTTTGTGAGTTTCACGAATAATCGCTTATCTCGAATTATCTTAATTTTTGTACGCAAATGTATTCAGTTATGCATGATCTATATGGGTGTACTTCAAATTATTTGAAAATTGTCTTTTTATAGCTTCTAGATATAGATAGAGACGAATTTCCGCTCTCCTGAACATTTTGATTTTTCGAAGTAATCGATAATTTCCGAAAAGCGCTGATATCTCTTGTGATTCAAAAACACCCGCTTTAGAAAGTATGGAAGTATGAGCAAATCAATTATGCTACTTCCATATATGCAATGTACGTATCATTTAATTGAATCTGGAAATAGTTTACGACGACATCACTGTCTCGATTCATATTTAGCCACTTCCATATATATCTATATACATTACCCATTAGCTTAGAATTACATCTTATATGTACTTAAATAGTTGCACATTCATTATTTTTAATTTATTATTTTAGAATTTGATTTCTTGTAATTAATATGAACTTTATTATTTGTGTCCCTTTGTATCATCCCTTCCATTATTCCCACCGTCCTGCTGGACCCATTCCCACTCGTTACTACTCTTCTGTTGCCAATTACTAATATAGCCACTAAAATACAGGACTCGAGCGATTATGAAGATAACTCGGCCCGCCAGTTTAGCTCTAGCAGCTTCATCATCCACCAGTAAGAGCAAATCACTGAGGCATAAGTTTCTAGTGGCACACATAGATAACACAATATCGAACAAGGGATGCTGCAATAATATCAAATGAAACGATCAACAACGAAGAAGACGAGCTGAAATGATGATGTCACCAACGGAAGAGGGAGTATGTATGAAACGCAGGGAAACTTGCAACTTAATGCCCATTGAAAAAAAGTTTTGTAACTGGAACAACTTCTATGCTTTTTATTTATTTGCAGATTTAAATGTGTTCACAATGTTAAGACTGATGTAAAAGAAAGTCATTTTAATATTACCCACATATCGTGTAAGAATATGCCCAGACATATATAATATCCATTATACGTATGCCTACTCTACACAGAGGCACACTTAATCGACAATATTCCGTCTGCAGTTTTAACACATTTATTTAATATTTAAAATTTTATTTAATTGTACATACATACACATTTATGTCAAAAACACAAACAATAATTATAACAATGAAAAAATATATATATTTCATATCGCCAGTGACGATGACGAGTGATGTAAGTATAACCATTTAGCCCTTGAAATTAAAGAGTTATTTGCTAAGGTTTTTAAGGTTAAAGCCATCAATGACTGAAAGAAAACGTACATCCATGATTATGATTTTCTCGCGATCTAGCCTACGGATCCGTTTGTGTATTAAGAACCAATGTCGCTTGTAACTTTACAGCCACTATTTATCCTATTTTAGCCTGATAACTTGGGAACCAAAATGTTATTAACCGCGTAATGATGGAATTTGATAATGCGATATGCCATAAATCTAGAAAAATGCTTTAAACAAAATCGTTGTAGCGAATTACAACCTTCGGTTATATGCTGCTCCATTTTTGAACTATATTATTTTTATGTTCATAGCTACTTTTGCAGCCACAAATTAACATGTGAGTAGATAGCCAAATCAGAAAAATTTGAAAAAAAAATAGCTTTAGAACGAAATTTCTTCTCCAAATTTATATGACAGATGACATCCAAATCTAAGAATAGTTTGGCATCAAAAACTCATTTTCGTGAAAATTGTTCATAGTCACTTAGAATATAAGCCCTCGATATGTAAACATATTTCTCTTTGTTCAGTTACAACAACTGATGACATGTTTACCACAAACAAACTAATTTTCCAACAAAAGAAACAAAAAACGATGTTCACGTGTCTAAAATCTCGTTTCTACGTAATGCATTTTTTCTCTGCGTGTAGGCCTCTAGTTTAAGATCTACTTTAAAGTTGCGCAACAATAAGAAATGACTTTTAACTTACTGATTTTTTTGTCATGTTTTTCGTCTTGCATTTTATAGAGTACAAAAAGAATTTAAAAATGAAGAAACATCTCCAAATATTTTTATTTAATCGGAATATTCGTATGAAGATTTTGAGTACACATCCTGTTACTCATGTAACTCCTGTATAAATTAAAACCCCCAAAACTCATTAGACACCATATTTAGGCCCATACTTTGTTAACAAGCATATCCAATTTTATGCATTTATCACAGAAAAAATGCGGGGCCTGAAGAGGGGTCAAGGGCCGAGGAATTCGATCGTTTTTGTGTAATATTTCTTCAAAATATATATGTATGTATGTAATTTCAAGCAACTATTTGAAAAAAATAAGTTCTACACTTAGAGAACAAGTCGGTTAATAAAAAAGCAGCGATTGTCTGCTGCCGTTTTTGGGCATAACAGCATTATTCTGTAATCTTACATCACCATTCACACTGCTAAAGAGTTTGCAGTCTGCTAAAATTGACTGCTGGTAATTAAAATATACAAATAGATAAGCGTTATTTTTATATTAGCTTGGGACAATATGCGTACCATTAAAAAGACAATCGCAATATCTTTCCGTGGTACTAAATTTATTTTTAATAACTTATATTCAATAAAGTTTTCTTATTTAAGTGGTCATACTGTTCTGTACACATGCTTAAAGTTTTTTCTATATTGCTAAAAACAGCTGTTTACCATCTCAGCAGATCAGCAAATTTGCTGTCTCTTTTTCAGCAGAAAATCTGCTCTTTCAGTAGACTTTCTGCTTTCTTTTACTGACAAATTCCTTCGAGCGTACTGATAGATGAATTACTGAAATGCAATTTTGACGATGAATGTATCAAAATATTTCTCGAAGATCCTGATAATAAAATATGAATGGTTGCCAAACGCTCACGTAATCAAATTAACATCATTTATCATTGCGACATAGACTGACTTTATTTTTTGTAAAACTGACTTTATTTTTTGTAAAACTTTTGGATTTTTTAAATTCACGTTTTTTGCAAAGTTATATGGAAAATGGCTAAAAAATGAAAATGGCGATTATGGTGGCGAGCACAATTCAGCACAATTTTTGGTTTTGCAAAAATCGCGATTATCTCGAAAACGGTTTGAGAGAGAACTTAGCTTGAAACGGCACAATAAAACCCTCCTCTAGAAGAACCTTTTTGCTTCCCAACAAGAAAACCTTTTACGGCACAATGCAGCAAAAATCAAATGTTGGCAACATTTTTCGGCTTTGCAAACATGCTCTTATTACCCCGTCTCTTCCATTTGACGAAAATGTGTGATTGGATGAAATCAACTGTAATCCGCATTTTCCATTGTAAATAATTTTAATGCATTTTGTGGCGCATCTATCTTCTTAAGGGAAGTTCGGTTATTCGACAATGGGCCCAATTAATGAGGTGTTCGTAATCGGTAGGCTCAAAATTCAGTATAGGAATCTCAAATTTTCTTATTTGTCCTGCGTCACATTGCTTGATAAAAGTATGAGTGAAACGGCCTATTGCCTGATGGTTAGGTTAGGTTGTAAGGACCAGAATGCTTCTGTATTCCGAACACCTGGAGACCCATATTGGATCCATTGTGTATATCCTTCCCTGGAAATAAAATGGATAAGGAAAAGGGATAGGGAATAATGGAAGGGGAGAAGAGTTTAGAGAGAGTTTAGAGATGAAAAGGTTAACGGTTTAGATGGAGTAGAGTGTGTAGTGTTGTGTGGTAAGTGCGTATGTTATTATTCTTCTATGTGTGATTATTTATTGTATGAGTAATTTTTATGGCCCATTAGTTAAGTCTCTCGACTTGACGTCATCCGGTATACTTATTTGTGTATACCTTTATGGCTCTCAGTCTTCCTATACGGCCATCGGTATGTGTGATTATTTATTTGCTCTCTAAATGCCACACCTAATCCAATTTAGACCTTTGGAGAATCCCAATAGGTCATGGATGGTGCGGGTGGCGATTTCTGTCTCCTAGGTATTTGTTTCTTCGTACACAGAGCGAGGGGCATCTGCAGATTATGTGTTCGATTGTTTCTATCTCGTGCTCACACAATCGACAGTAATCTTCGATGCCCGTCTGCCATCTTATAATTCTGCCTCTGATGTTGCAGTGCCCTGTGTAAATACCTATCAGTATACGAAATTCTGCCTTGTCTAGCTCTAATAGAGTTCTGGTCTTATTTTTGTCAATCTTTGGCCATGTGGCCTTAGCGATCCTGTATGTTGCTCCATGTTTCATTCATCTGTGACCATTTTTATACCCTCCACCTCCAGGATGGGGGTATACTAACCTTGTCATTCCGTTTTCCGTATATATTCTTGATCGTCATAAACTTCTAAGATGATCTAGCCAAGTCCCTCCGTCCGTCCGTCTGTTGAAAGCACGCTAGCATCTAAACGAAAGGAGCTAGGACGTCCAATTTTTCCATTAATGCGTCTCATAGTCGTAGATCGGTTGGGATTGAAACTGGGCGAAATCGACCCAAAGGGAAAAAAATCCCTCACAAGGACTAAAAATACCCATAATAACCCCTAATATGAATACCAACTAAACGACTACAGATAGAATGATGAAATTCGGTGTGTACATCCCTCTAATACACGTAAAATAAAGAGATTGTAGATATTCTTTCTCTTAAGGGGGTAAAATAGGAAAAATGGGATAAAATGGTACCAACCAAATGACCATAGCTAGAATCATGGAATTCGCTGTGTACATTCCTCTGACTGCATAGACACGCAAAATATAAAGATTTTTCCAAATTCGTACTTTTACGGCAAAAATTCTTTGAATCATGAAGTTAGGTCATTTACACTATGTACGTGAGATAATGGATTTTCATCTTTTGGAATTAAAATAGAATGGAACTCAAGACTGCCAATCACGGTTTTTAAAAAAGTCACAGACTTTTCATTGCCGCAATTCACAATCTTGGTGCCTATAATCCATTCGGCTCCCTTGAAGGATACCTCGTCGTCGCACCATTTCTTTCAGCGTTAATCCTGCCATCTGGATCCGATCTGTCGATGAATGCTACCTGTAGTTCCGACGGAACTTGGCATCTGTCGGTATTCTTTTGCTTCCTCTTCCCTTCCACTTGAGGTCCATCCCCCGATCTCGCTCGCTTGAGGGTCTGCCATCAGCAGAGGATTTAAGAGCGGATTGGCTGGTAGATGGACCCTCAATTGAACTGCAGGCCTTGTCAGTTCCAGTGGAGAGGTAGGGAGAAGCAGTTGTTGTTATTGTTGCCGTTGCCGTCGTTTCTCTGTGTGTCCAACCATTTGAGTCTGTCTCGACATTGGAACGAGTCGAGTTTCTGCCCGTCTTGTACGTGGAAAGCTGCTGATTAAGAGGCGATCAACAGTTTCATGCGGGTAAATTCTTTCGAATTTCGCCACATTCTGTCGATGCCTCTTATGCATCGCCTTTTCCCTGTCGGAGAGCAGAGCGAAGTAGCGTCGTACGAATCGTCTAAGGATACCGCAGTAGCGCCTATAGCCGCTTTTGGCCTTCTGCTCTACAGATTTGCTCTGTTAGGATTGCTCATAAACTTCGCATCAGCTGAGGCATTCCCACAAGTTTTTTGATGCGTACTTTATTGTTACTCGATTCTTTATTTCAAACCACGTGGTGGCGTAAACATGCATTATGAATGAACATTATAACACAAGTAACTGAAAAGATGGGTTTTGAGTTGATATGTATACCTGGATGCACGCTAGCTGGGCAGAGCAGTTTCCTGAAATGACAGCGTTCAACATATCTAACATATATGGCTGATCAGAGCTTAAGTCTGTTTTATTAATGTTTATGAGAATAGCATAACTCAACCCAAACGCATGAATTTGGACTGTAATATTTTTGTTTTGGAATACCTTCAAGCACTTGTAACTTCAAGGTGGTTGAACAGAATTATAAAACGACTTTTACTTTCTGATATTGATTGTACTTTATTGCTCATATTTATATCAAAATAATGCTGATCATACAATAAAAGAATATTTACATTTCATGTGTAATCAATGAAAATTAAATAACTGAAAATTGCAAACAGATCAGTTTTATGTTGTTACCTTTAGTAGGTCAATATAAATAACATTTAGGGTATTAACTTATATGTGTGTTATTGATTATTATTAATATATTTATTTATGCGTGTTATAACATTCTGCCCCGCGTTGAACGCAGTTCAAAATTTGTAGAATGAATATAATTAATTTGAATATAAAGGGTGATTTTTTAAGAGCTTGATAACTTTTTTTTTTTTTAAAAACGCATAAAATTTGCAAAATCTCATCGGTTCTTTATTTGAAACGTTAGATTGGTCCATGACATTTACTTTTTGAAGATAATTTCATTTAAATGTTGACCGCGGCTGCGTCTTAGGTGGTCCATTCGGAAAGTCCAATTTTGGGCAACTTTTTCGAGCATTTCGGCCGGAATAGCCCGAATTTCTTCGGAAATGTTGTCTTCCAAAGCTGGAATAGTTGCTGGCTTATTTCTGTAGACTTTAGACTTGACGTAGCCCCGCAAAAATAGTCTAAAGGCGTCAAATCGCATGATCTTGGTGGCCAACTTACCGGTCCATTTCTTGAGATGAATTGTTCTCCGAAGTTTTCCCTCAAAATGGCCATAGAATCGCGAGCTGTGTGGCATGTAGCGCCATCTTGTTGAAACCACATGTCAACCAAGTTCAGTTCTTCCATTTTGGGCAAAAAAAAGTTGGATATCATCTCACGGTAGCGCTCACCATTCACAGTTACGTTACGATTCGCATCATCTTTGAAGAAGTACGGTCCAATGATGCCACCAGCCCATAAACCGCACCAAACTGTGACTTTTTCTGGATGCATTGGTAGCTCTTGCAATGCTTCTGGCTGATATTCACTCCAAAATCGACAATTCTGCATATTTACGTACCCATTGAGCCAAAAATGAGCTTCGTCGCTGAACACAATTTCTTTCTTTCTGAACTTTCTTAACAGAGCACGCATTTTGATAATAAAATTCAATGATTTGCAAGCGTTGCTCGTTAGTAAGTCTATTCATAATGAAATGTCAAAGCATACTGAGCATCTTTCTCTTTGACACCATGTCTGAAATCCCACGTGATCTGTCAAATACTAATGCATGAAAATCCTAACCTCAAAAAAATCACTCTTTATAAATTGAATATAAAAAATAATATAATTTTATGTTAGTTGAATATCTATATCCTACTATCGAATGATGGAGGTTGATATTCTGAATTTGTGTCGGCATGCCAAAAGAATCTTGTTGTTCAAGCATTTTCTGAAGGTTGGTGAGATGGTCTGTCTGAGCATTGTAGAGATACGGTTCATGTAGAAATGGATATGGATGATTGGGCTTGGTGATATTTTCCAGGTTGATTACGCTGGCGTACGATTCATAACGGTTACTTGAAATTGATTGGTGCCCTTGGATAATGATAGAGTCACCTTTGATGATACATTCAGGTTGCAATGTCAATAATACAGAGCCTTCCTGTATCGCGCATACAACATTGATTCGCTTAGGAGAATTGAAAGCATACATCCATTTGTTATTGTTTGTCAGTTGTTTCCACTATTTATTCGTCTTCAGGCGTTCTAGATGGCAATTTGATCGTGTATCATTGTTCAAAGTTGAATCTCGCATGCACATTCTTCAGAACCCTTGGTTAATTTCGACTGAATTTTAGAGCATAAATACGTATCTGCTTCCGTGAGAAAGCATGAATGTAACATAAGTCTATCCATGGGAAAATATTGATCACGATGTGCGTTTGTAGAGAGAATTTCTTTGCAAAGATGAATCGCAACAAGACTGTTGTTTACCACTATAGGTACAGGATATAGTCTGTAGAGCTCAAAAAACTCTTGGTCACATAAAGGTATCGAAACCTTAAACATAACGTGGCTTTCAGTTAATCCACCTTCTGCGGTCATCAACTTGTAGAGCTGAAAATGATTGTCACTGTTGACTGGAATTTGTGCGGATGATGGTAAATAATTTCCGATCTTCATTATTTCTTCTTGAAGCTGCCTTGGGGATAATAAGTTGGGACTAATTTTACTGATGGATGTTTCATCTTGTATAAGACAGTTTATCGTAGCATCAAGTATAGACGTTTGATTTTTGAAAAGATGTAGAAGATGATTTTTGTTATGCTTGACTTCTTCAATTGTGTTAGTCATTTGCAACGAATATTCGGAATCTAATACTCCAAACAATGAATTGGCGACATTTCCTACTACGTTTAATGTACCTCTTCTACTTCTTTTGTTTGGTACAAGACTGTTGTCTAGTCGGAATCGTTCTTCCATATGACTTAAAGCAGTGATGGCATATTTGCATGTGCTTGCTTGTCTTAATTCCTTACATAAATGTGGTATAGTTGATGTGTCATTTGAAAACATTTCCAATTCCTCCCAATACGGTTTTAGATTATAATAAACTATGAGGTTCCAATTGGTTTTTGATGTTTTGACTTGTCCAATTCCTTCAAAATTGATTCCAGCTTCAGCAGCGAATTTGGTGTTCACGACTTCAGATGTCCATGCTAGTGGCATCATGAACTCTCTGGAGTTCGTGTTTATCGCTCGACGGAGACGGACGTGTTTTTTAACCGCGGAACGTGCCACGGACAAAGGTTTTGAGCGCAACGCCGGCGTCTCAAGCTGTTCGCACACCGCCGGTGCAACAGCAAAGGAAGAAGGAGGTCACCACACCATCTACATCTAGGAAGACTGGAAGCAGTAAAACTGCTACAGCTGGATCTGCTAAGCCAGCACTGAGTAGGAAAGCTGCACCTAAGCCAGCTCAAGAGAAGAAAGCTGCATCCAAACCAGCACACCACAAAACCAAGAAAAACCGGGGTAAGTCTGTCCCAGTTATTACAGTATACGAAATTAACGTCAAGACTCTAACGACGGACATGACTAAGGCATTAGGACACAGGAATTTTTCCTGTAAACTGATTAATAAAAACATGACAAACATCAAAAGGTTCGCGGTATGCTCATAGAGCAGAAACGAAGCTTTTACACTTTTACGCCGAAGGACCTGAAGCCGTACGCTACGGTGATTAACGGGCTTTCGGACACGTACGACGAAGAAGACCTTCGCTCGTACTTGGCTGCCACCAATTTAAATCTTGAGATCCTCAAGATTGTTAAATTGGGATGGGGCAAATGGCTTGTCCATTTGTCTAAAGCCTCGGACATAGGGGCTTTCTACAAGATAGAGTTCATTCTATCTTGTAAAGTCAGGATCGATAGGGATAAGAAGAAGGGCGTTACGCAGTGCTTCAACTGCCAACGTTTCGGGCACGTGGCTGCCAATTGTGGCATGCCTTACCGGTGCGTCAAGTGCGGAGGCGCACATGGCCCCGGGAAATGTGCCATTCCTGCGAAGACCGCGCCTGGTGAGTTGGTTTTAACAACCGACCCCGCTACCGGTGCCATCTCCAGGACTTCGCGGTTTACACTTAAATGTGTAAACTGCAACGCTGATGGACATGCTGCCAGTTCAAAGGACTGTCCAAAGCGTAAATCTTTCCTCGCCAAGAGGAAGGAGAACATTTCAGCCGCTAAGGCTATAAACAAGGCACCGACTGCCGGTGTAGTGACTGGTGTACGACCAGCACAGTGTCCCAGTACTATTCGAAATGGGGTTTCCTACGCTGCTGCAGCGGGGCGGACTTCGGTTGCTGCTGGGCCTCGACAGGGCAATTTAAGCACCCTTGACGTCTTTAGCAACGACAGCAAGGAGTACTTCGGCGTGGACCTCTTGTCCATTATAGGTAAAATGCAGAAACATGCTGGTGAATACCATGCTCTGCAATCTAGGGAAGAAAAAGCTAGGGCATTGCTGGCAATAGCACAATCTATTGTATTTAATGTTTAATAATATTAAATGCATATTTGTTAATGTAAATTCTCTTATTTCTTTACATAGGAGACATTACTTAGATTTATTTCTAAAATGGCATAGACCGGACATTGTTCTTCTCGCAGAACACAAACTTTCCCCTTTTCACCGACTGAATTTTAAGGGCTATACAATGTATAGAAAGAATAGGACAAATAGTCAAAATCGTGGTGGAGGTACCGCGATTATAGTTAAAGAGGGTATATGTTCTGAGAGGGTTATTTTAAACCTCGGGAACATAGAAAATACTTGCGTTAGAGTTAAGAAACTTGACGCCACTGTCGCTTTGTACCGAAGACCCCAGTCTGTACCGGACTGGAAGGACTTGGACCCTTTGCAACATATGCTAGGTCATGGTGATGTTTTGGCTGGGGGCGACCTGAATACCAGACATCCCAATTGGGGCGGTGACGCCTACAATCATGCGGGCAGTACATTGTACAATTATCTAGTGCAATGTCCTGCCCTCCGCATTGTGAATACCGATGGACCCACAAGATACGGTAATGGAACAAATTCCTACATCGATATCTTCATGGTATCCCCGGGTCTCACATTTGAAGGCGAGGCTGAAGGCATTGGTCTCAGAACTCTAGACTATGAATCTGACCACAGGGCTGTGGAGATCATAGTGACTGGGGATGGGCTTGCGTCAGGCAACAGTCGACCGACGTTTTTTGACTTTGACAAAATGGACATTAATAGGTTCAACAACCGACATGAACGGAGACTGGGAGACTGCGGACTACCAGTTGACCGAAATGTTACTACTGGTGAAATAGACCAGTTCGTGGGCGTCATGACCACGGCATTTCGTGATTCTATGGAAGAGACTATTCCCAGGTTTTCCACTGGGCATAAAGGACTCCGACGACTTCCACCGCATATATTAAATTTTATACGGGAAAAGAAGCGTCTACGACGGACTTTGCATAGATCAGAAGACCCTGGTCGGCACGGCATTCTCAAGGCTCAGATACGCAACTTGGATAGAATTATCCAGGGTGCTATCTCTGAGTTTGAGAAAGTTCATTGGCAATCGAACATTCCGACGGGTGAAAGCGGCCGCTGGTATAAACACCAGAGAGCCTATTTCGGATCTATTAGACACGGACGGTGTGTTAGTTCCGGACGACTACGGTAAGGCAAATCTCTTGGCAGACAGTGTTCAGGGAGGACGACCTAATCAGGACCGGAACAGAATTTCTTTCGACAATATTGTTGAAGGGGAAACTTCGGTTTTGGATGACGTTAGTCCCATCGTACAGTTTGGCGACGTAGTGACTGCTGACGGTTCTACTCGCGGCAACGCGAGGACCTGGCAGGATCTTGGATTTGTGACGCCACAGGACGTAGGTGAGGCCTTGAGGGGAAAACCGAACCGTAGGTCTGCTGGTGTGGACGGTGTCCCGGACATAGTCTTGAAGAAGACGGGCTTAGTGGTTTGGACATTCTTGTCAGTGATCTTTAACCACTGCCTAAACTTGGGTTATTTCCCGGGGGCTTGGAAGGAATCTCTAACGGTTCCTATCTTAAAACCCGGTTCTGATCCCAAGCGGACTGGTAGCTATCCCTTCTATCGGCTTTTGGTAAACTTTTCGAGCACTTTGAGCTCTCGAGGATTAGAAAGACAATCGAGGACCGGAGGATACTCTCGGACAGCCAGTTCGGGTTTCGGAAGGGACACTCGACGTCTCATGCACTTTCGGTGCTGACGAACTACGTTACCAGGTCATTGAACAAGAAATACGCTACCATGGCTGTCAGTCTTGACTTTGCCAAGGCTTTTGACACTGCATGGCACGGCGGTATCTTGTACAAGATGCTGACACTAGGATTCGGTGGCAACACCTGTAGGATTGTTGCGAGCTTCCTCAGAGGCCGCACCTTTAAGATTAAAGTAGGGGACCAACTTTCGGACAGTAGAGACGTTGTGGCAGGGGTGCCACAGGGCTCACTTCTGGGACCAGTCCTCTACAATATACTCTTATGTGACATTCCACCCCAGGGTGACTTGCTGTTAATTTATGCCGACGACATACTCATTGCCTCATCGGGGCCTGTAGCTTCTACCGCTAACGCAAGACTGAATGACTATCTTTCAGAGTTATCGACTAATTTCGACAGATGGAAACTGACGCTGAACATAGCAAAATGTGACAGCATTATTTTTAAGGGGAAACGGCGATTTCTTTACCCAAATGCCAGGAGTTTTGTTCCTGACATCCGGATAGGGAATAACCCGATTAGGACCTCGGACACAACTAAGTACCTTGGGGTCATTTTCCAAACCAATTTTGAGTTCTATAGGCATATGGATCACATATTGGCCAAGGCTAAACGAATTTTTTACCTCTACCATGCGACTTTACGACGCAGGAGGGGTCTTAGTACCGATGTTAGGCTTCTGATCTATAAACAGATCATAAGGCCTATCTTGTCCTATGCTTTCCCCGTCTGGTTTGGAATCTCATCCGCCCAGATGGAGAGACTTAGGAGGTGGGAACGGCGGATACTGGTATCTTGCCTGTGTTTGCCACCCACGATTGCTGAGCACGGAACTATAAGACCTTCTTGTAGAACCATTTATAACGCGGCCGGTTTCGGTCGGATTGACGTCTTTTTAATGAATGGGGCACTTCGGTTCCTAGATAGGTCTGCCTCCCTGGATAACGGACTGGTTAGGGATAGTCTTCAGCTAGATACCAATCTGCTAAGACTACTAGAGGATAACTACCGACCTCCTGTCGGCCTTTTGACTCTGGAGAGGGAGGGTATTTGGTATAGAGATGGTAAGCTCCTATTCTACCATCGAAGGTTAGGTAGTTTTGACTTGGACGATCTCGTATACAACACATGCCAATAATTGGAACAGACAATGGTTCACCCTATATTGTAAATAGTAGTTATAAGTGATACGCCCATGTGCTGACAACCGCATGATTTCAAATCGCATTTTTTTTGGCGATTTCGAGTCTCTAAATTTCGCATTTTTACTTTAAACAATTGTTTTCAGTTTTCTTTCTTTACTGGCGGATAAATGAAGAAGATGTTTGGTTAAAAATAGCAATTTTAAATAGAAATGTAAAATTTAGAGACTCGAAATCGCCAAAAAAAATGCGATTTGAAATCATGCGGTTGTCAGCACATGGGCGATAGTGTTAAGTGTTAATTTAAGTTTTATATATAAAAACAAAATGATGAGTAATTCCCTTTTTAGTAATTCGTATTTTGGGGGAAATTTTATGATATATTATAGATTTAGTATAAGTGACATGTATGTATAACTACAACATATAAACGTTAGAATATATAGTACTAGAAAAATACTTTAAGTATGTTAGTAATAATGTAAAAATGCCTAATGTTAGCTCTTAAGCGCATTTAAATGTTGTATTAAGGACATCGAATTCAATAAAGCAAGCAAAAAAAATCATGAACTCTCTAGGTTCAGTTGCAATAGGTGACTCGACCTCTACAGGTAATGGAGCTAGACGATATATGGGACGTTTGAACAATCCTTTGGCTGTTTTAACATCGACCACTCTAACTGCATTATCGCTTCCTTTGTGGACATTACTAACTCTTCCGAGTGGCCATCGAAGTGCGGCTAAATTATCTTTTATTATTACCATGTCTCCAGTTTTTATGTTAATGACTGGTTGTTTCCACTTGTGACGTTGCTGTAGTTCATTTAGATACTCTGTGGACCATCGTTTCCAAAATTCTTGTTTTATATGAGTCACGAGGTTCCATTGAGCTGTTTACGAAACCTTAATTGGTTGTCCTCTGCTGTCTACAGCCGATGTTAATGGTTCACCGATGAGAAAATGGCCAGGAGTTAATGCCTCATATTGGTTGGATCATTTGACATGGGTGTCAGTGGACGAGAGTTGAGCATGACCTCGATTTCTACCACTACAGTCTCTAATTCTTCATATGATAATGATGCAGTTGCAACACTTCGAAATAAAACATATTTGGCGGACTTTACGGCAGCTTCACATAAACCTCCAAAATGAGGTGCCCTAGGAGGAATAAAATGGAATTGTATTCCTTTTGCACCTGAAGCGAAAATAATTAATTCCTGTGCTTTTTTGGAATATATGCTGCTATTCAGTTTAGCTAACTGATTCTTGGCTCCGACAAAATTGGTGGCGTTGTCAGACAACAACCTCGACGTCCGATGAATCGTTTCAAAGCGTCTATGAATGCTTCTGTCGTCAACTCTGTCACCACCTCCAGATGGACTGACTTTGTGCCGAAACAGCAAAAGACGGCTAGGTATGCCTTTGTTGGTCTTTTACCTCGGACCTTGTAGTGGAGTAACCCGAGTCTGTGGGAAGTTTCCTATAACTTGTTGACACAGTTGAGGTCTTGCTCGAGCACATCTAACGCATTTTTGTACTATTGACCGTGCTCTTATTTTTCCTTTGATAGGCCAAAACCTCTGTCTCATTGTGTTCAACAAAGCCTGAGGCCCACAATGTTTGTTTTCCTTGTGAATTGTTTCGAATGATAGCTTTATAAGGAGGACTCCAATCGGCCTCCCAATCGCAGGATGCTATGTTTATCGAGAAATGGGAACAAACTAGATATCAAACTTTTTTTGTCGATTTCGGCGCCTTTATGAAGTTTGATTCTGGTGGTGTGAAGTCGGATACCTGGACAGTCTTAATAATTACTACCAGTGCTTCATCTAATTCAACTGGAGTCAAAGCCTTGTGTGTTGGCCTAAGCTTCTTGATCTTTCTTAAGTTTTTAATGAACCTGAGCACATATCCTAGATTTCTTTATAGTGTTCTGAAGGAATTCTTGTGTTCTATATTGTATATGAAGTCGCTGTTGCTGAACACTGTAATTGCTGCGATTTCTGAATCCGCCCATAAGAATATTGGCTGATTTTTAATTTGAAGATCAGTTTTGATTCTGTCGGAAAGTTCAGCGGCTAAGACTGCAGCACATAACTCCAAGCGAGGTGGTGTTTTTTAGATTCAGATTGAGTGAAGATCCTCCGGAAGTGGTTCATCGCAGTCTATTTTTTGTTGTCATAAGTGTTGAATAAAGATCTTCGCCTTGACAACCACAGGAGCTTATAACCCAAGAGGATCGAATAACCTTGCGAGATCGAAAGTGGCTGAACGCTTTGAAACCACTTGTGTCGGAATTAGTTTTGCCTTGACACACAAGTGGTCCGCGTTTCAGGTCTCCAAAATAAATCTAGAGTTTTGATTTTGTTAGTGTTGCTGTTGTTGAAGTCTAACTTGAATTTTTGATCGCCGAGTGGAATATTTTTAACAGTTGTTTGATCCACAAAGACCGTCATCCACATAAAAATTATCATGTCGATTATGCACGCCGACGGATGGCTGCGGATCGGATTTTTTCCGCAGTTGAGTATTTTGGTATTATATAAGCCGATGGTAATGCCGTTGCGGAAAAATTCGTATTATGTATTCCTCATGCGACTCACTTCACATACAAAAATATCCGACAGAAAATCATCGCTGATTTGATGCGGATAAAGTACTTTTTGGTTGTTTTTTTATTTGTTTTAATTTCTAATGGAAGGTAAGATGAGAAAAAATTAAATGTAAATGTTAAATGATTTGTTTTCTTTTATAGACAGCGTACGACAAACCGCTCTCAATTCACTACTATGGTAGAGAATATGAAGAAGCACCCTGACATTGCAACCAACATGACAAAGAAATCTCCAGATGCCGTTTTGCAGTTTTGGGACTCCTTGGCAGCAGAGCTCAATAATTTAGGACCGCCTTGTAAGAGCGTCGCTGAGTGGAAGAAGGTATGTATATCAAAGTTTCTTTTGGTTTAACATTCGATAAATATATTTTACGTTTAGGTCTGGTCGGACTACAAGTCCGGCATTAAAAAAAGCTCACCCACAACAAGAGAGAGCAGAACAGCACTGGAGGTGGTCAGAATACCCAGATGTTCCTGTCAAGTTTGGAGGAAGAAGTGGTCGCTATAACATCTATGCACACCATTGTCGATGGTATACCAATAGTGGGGAGTTTTGGAGTGCCAGCGCGTGTCAGAAATGATGATGTTCCTTCAACCTCAAGGGCGGTGGACTCAATGATTGTTGATGTTGAGGTGGAACAGGAGAACGATGAGGTGGAAGGCCCAGGGAGCCAAAACAAATTAGGCTTCTCGAGAAGCAAATAAAAATAAATGAAGAACATCTTCAAAAATACGTTAAACTTACAGAAGAGACAAACGGAAGTTTAAAAAAAATCTCTAGAAATTTAGAAGAGACAAACGGAAGTTTAAAAAAAATCTCTAGAAATTTAGAGAAACTGCACGAGGACGCAAAAACATCAAATGAACTTTTTCTAGGGTTCATTACTGATATGCGAAATCACTTTGCATTTATGCAAAAAGTTGCATGTGAGAAGAATGCAATAAAACAAAAAATGTTAGATATTGAGCTGGAGAAGTTAAATTAACTATAGAAGTTAAAGTGAAAATTAATACAAATGTGCCTTTCTAGTCGAGAAGACTTATAATTTAATATTTTTTAGATCTTACCTTGTACCTTTTATGAATTTTGCCTAATAGATTAAATTCGTGTTTTAAGTTTTTTTTATAGCCATGAAGGTTTTTTTTTAACTATGTACTACATACAAGTACATATTAACAATAAAATTTATTTATATTAAACAAAATTTCTTAAAATCTGTTCTCTTATATTTATTCCTAACTGGGTGTAGCGCTCATTCAATTCAGTTTCTTGATATTCCTGTTCATTTGTATCTTCGTCGATTTCAGCAGGAACATAATCATCGTGCACATTATAGTGCAGTCGGATGTTGTGCAAAGCGGCTGCAACGTTCACTATCTGGGCTACTTTTTGTGGTGAATAGTGCAGCTGTCGAGCAGACAAAATACATCTGCACCAGTTCTTCCACATGCCTATAGTTCGATCCACTATATTTCGCCCTGTACTGTGCGCTCTATTAAATCTGCTTTTTGGACTATTATAGCCCGCGTTTCTGTACGGAGTGATAAGCCAAGGTAAAAGCGGATAGCCTGAGTCTCCTATTAGAAGGGTGAGCAATAATAAGTAAGTTTAAATTTGATCTGTTTGATGTTATGGACTCTTACCTAAGATGCGTATGCTCGTATCTCCTATATCGAACTGTTCTTTGCAGTATTGGTTTGCATCGCTGTTTTTCCAAACAAAGGAATCATGAGCCGCACCAGGATATTTTGCGTCAATACACCGTATTCTTTGTTTATGGTCACAAATCTAAAACAAAGGAAATCAATACAAAATATTTTACATTTATTAAACTAATACTTACGACCATTACGTTGAGGCTGTAAAAACCTTTTCGATTATAAAAATGATGACTTTCTTTACTTGGCTTGATCAATTTTACATGCGTCCCATCTACGCACATAACGATGCCTGGAATGCGGGATTTGTTGTAGAAGTACGTTCGCGCATCCCTTTTCTCGTCCACGGACATATTTAATGAGATCCATTCCGGGCAAAGGACTCGCTCAAATATATTTAACACTTCACACAACACAACAGAAACAGTTGGCTGTGCCAACCCAACATTGTAATCATTCCCGGTCCCTGTTTGGTAGCCGCCTTCCGCCAGAAACCGAAGGAAAGTGGCCAATTTAATTTCTGCTGAAATATGTGTTGACCGCACCGCAGCTCTTAGATTGTTCTCTAATATATTTAGGAGATATCTAAAAGCTGGTTTGTTTAACCGAAATTGCTTCACAAACCTGTGGAAATATATAAAATTTATTCACTTTTCACTTAAGGAATTTTTCTACTTACATTACATCGCTTAACTTGAAAACACTTACGGCCCTGTTCCGTACCTGTCTTCTATTGCCACTTTTTTCTTCCAAATTTATAAAAAAACCAATTGATGAATACATTATAAAATGTTAGAATTTCAATTATTTTATTTTATTTCAAATCTAAGAATATGTCAGCGCACTTTATTGGTTACTTTTGTTTGTCATTTGCTTATAAATGTCAATTTGACAGCTGTAATGTAATATCGACTTTATATTGGTAATGCAGTCAGCCGACGGATTACATAATACAATTTTCCTCACAAAGTGAGTCGAGTGCGGATCGAGTCAATCCGATCCGCAGCAAATCCGTCGGCGTGCATAATCGACATGTATATCTCAGCATCTGGGTCCTATACGGGTAATTTTCGGCACTCGAAAACGAATCAGGATTGAAAATAGTTCACTCTGTACGGTTGGGCCGGTGAACATTAAATCATTTAACCAATAACCAGTAGACGTTTTTGCCGAGGCGTCGAACACAACCCTTATCTTCGTGGTAGTGCTGTCAGGTTTTAGCACACAATGGTGCGGAATGAAATACTTAGGGTCTAGCACTCTATCGATGTTGACCTTTTCCATATGTCCCAATTGTTCATATTCTCTCATAAATTGTCTGTAGTGAGTTCGTAGTGCGACTCCCTTAGTGCATCAGGTCCGTCACGCAGTGGAAGACTGACTATGAAGCGTCCATCCTTATTGGTGTGGATGTGTTGAAGAAAATGAGCTTCGCATAACTTTTCTTGTGGTGATAAGACTTTTGTCACTGCTTTTAATATCGTCCAGTTTCCACAGCTGTTCTATAGATTCCTCTAATGACGTGATGTGACCGAATATTGCACATAGCGGATTAGGTATAAGATTTTGTTCGACCGCATCGCCAACAACCCAACCAAGTGCTTTATTTTGAAGCGTTGGAAGACCATCAGCGAGTCGTACTGTTCCAGAATGCTGCCCCTAGCAGAATGTGAATTTTTTCCTGCTGATTGAATTGTGGATCTTCCAATAGAATATTGCTTGGAATGTTCCAAGTTGAAATATCAATTTGATGACTTGGTTGTGGTGGAATTATGCTTGGAAGTACATATGCTTCCAATATTGTAGAGAAACTGAGGTCCCTGGATTTCATCGAAACATTTACGCGATATTTAGTTGTCTTTTGAACCTTGCCAACACAATCAATACATAGTGACGTTTCTGATGGTGACAACAACAATTTTTTGATAAGACGTTTTGACACAATGTTGACTTGTGAACCGGAGTCAAGTATTGCTCTGAATTCACTTGATACTCCATTGGCAGCCGTAATTATAACTTTTGCTGTAGCCAATAGCACATAGCCCTGACGGCCCCCAGCAGCATTTGTAGTGGCTGACGTAACTGCAACAGAGTTAGATGGATATTCCCCGAGGAACACGTGGTCCTGAAGCTTGTTTTGGAGAATTGGTTTCTTTCCTGCCGTTACGTTCCTTCTTTTCCAAATGAAGCAACGTGTTTTGTTTTTTTGTACACTTTTTGCAACTTCCTGCAGTTCCCGTTTTTGATGTATGATCTTTTTTAAAACAGTTAACACACAATTTTTGCTGCTGAACCCACTATAACCACATTGGTTCCGATAACTGCAAGAACTTGTTGCAATGGTATAGTTTCGTTTTTACAAAAATTGCAGGAAGTGTTGTTTCCATTAGAAGCTGCTACTGATGACACAGCTTTATTCATAGGTCTGTCATTCTGACCGACCGCTTCTATTGATTGTAATTGAATTTCTAAAAAGTATAAAAAATTCTGTAATTTGAATTGAACCGGGATATTGTCCTGGCTCAAGACCATTTTGTATCTATATTTAATAGAATGCGAATTTATTTACAAATGGCATGGTGAAATTTATTACTTGGCTGCAGACTACCACGATCATGATTTCGATCATGTCAAGTCTTTTCAAGAGTAGAGAAGTAGATGATTCTCACAAACGAACGAGAAGCACAATTCACTTGCCGAATTTGCGTTTAAAAAATCGCACCAGGTAATAAAGTACACATGCCATCTTACAAGCATCTCATTGAGTTGCATATGTAAGTATGTGTATATGTGACAGCGCATAGAGAAAGGGACCTAAGGGTAAAAAATCAATTTTCACTTTTTTTGATGTGGACAACATCTGAGCATCGAATGAGACCGATCCCATGCCCCAAAAGTGTTCCCTCCCAGAGATATGCGCGTTTTATGAAAGTGAAGTACACCAAAGATACACGTATTTAAATCTTTAAAATGGCTCTCCCGAACAAAACCGGTTTTTACCCTTAGGTCCCTTTCTATTTCGCGCATCACATATCTTCTGCCGTGACAACGCTCATTTGTTTTAGTTTTTTCGTTTGTATTTTTTTTTTTGGTCTGTAATCAATATTTGATTTGAACTGGGATATTGTCCTGGCTCAAAATCATTTTGCATCTATATTTAATAGAATGCAAATTTATTTACAATTAGCATGGTGACATTTATTACTTTACTGCAGACTACCACGATCATGATTTCGACCACGTCAAAAGTCTTTTCAAGTGGCTTCGTAGCGACTTTTCAATTCTGTAATTTTTGGTACTTGCCTGGGTTCCTTCAATGACTGCACTAGCCTGATATGCATATTTCTATCCAGTTTTTTGATTAATAATTGGAGCAAAATTGCACCCAATGATGATGTTTCAATGCCAATGTTGTTCAGCGTCAAAAAGCATTCCTCTGTGGTATCATATAGATTTTTCAAAGGCGATGCAGATAATGGTTGTAGTGTGTCCGTGGAATAATTGCTGCAGCGCCATTGCTTGCGTGCTGCAGAACCTTTTGTTGTGTATCTACACTAACTTCAAGATTTTTGGCTTCGTTTTTGAACTTCTCCAAATACGCGTTGGTCAATTCGCTGATTTTGGAATAAAAGTTTCCAGTGAAGTATTGATGCTCCTCTGTCAACTCAGATGTATCATCGAGTACGCGTAATTTTTAACTTGCCTCTCGAATTGAGTCCAAGCTTCTGTGAGACGCCGCAACCAGTCTGAATAAGCAGTAAAGTTTTTGTGCTCCGTGCTTTTTTCTACATAATTGTGATTATTTTGTATTTTATGTGGATATTTTTTCACAGCTAGTGGACTAATTTGAAGATAAGTGATTGTTCTTTTGGTGTACTAATTGTGAGTAATTTTTGGTTAAGAATTTTTTCTTCACCAAGCAACAACAATTACTGCTGCTCCATAACCATAATTTTTGTTATTGTGATTAACGTTTAACACTGAGTTTTGTCTTTGTTTTAACATTACTTTCGTTTTTTTTGTTTTTCTATTCTGACAGTGTTGCCACTGAATCGATTTTTCAAATTTTTTAGTAATTTTTTCACGCGCGTATTTTTTTATTAGTATCTCTCTACAGTAAAGGGTGGAATTTATTATTTACTTTATACTAATAATTTGTGCTTGTTTTAAAAGACGTCTTGTTCGTCCGAAAATTGTAAAATTGTCTCTGATATAGAGATCACAATTGAGTGTTGGCTTTGCACTGGTCAGTGGCATGCTAAGTGTGCCGGAATTAGTGCAAGGATTGTGGATGCTCTATACGGAGACAACAATGGTCTTAGGTGGTGCTGCACTAAATGTAGGAAAGTTAGTGTAAACTCTTATAACTTTTTTAAGGGCTCTTTGACTGAGGTTACAGAGCTGTCTAGGGATCTTTGGTCGATTTATACGCGGTTTTCTAAATTCGGTGACATTTATGACAAATATCCCGAATTGATGGGTTGGGATTGTCGAATGATATAAATGCGACCTATGCTGCAGGTGCTGGGCCACTGCTTTGTGATAGAACTGTGACAGATCCTCCGCAGACCAGCGTGGAAGGCGACAATCCCGCTGCAACAGGTGTGTGTCCACAGACCAGTGTGGTAGGCGGGAATTTACTTCAGTCTATGCCTGTTGCAGACGTGCGTCCACAGCAATCTAGTGGTACTTCTGGTGGATTGGCCATGGCCCCGGAGATGAAAATGGTCTTCGTCTCGAGTTTCGCCCCAGATACCACAACTGATGACTTGAATGGTTTCATTAGATCCAAGATTGAGTGTGAATTTTACCTTAGGTCTTTTAAATTGAAGTCGTCATTTTCTCAAAGTCTGCTTTCTTTTAAGATTATTACGACGAGGAAAATCTTTGATAGATTGATGATCCCTGACCTCCTAGGGCATTTGTTAAGGAATTTGTGGATAGAGTGGACAATTTGGCTCGTCTGCCTTTGAGGTCAGCTACTGTCCTAAAAAACTAAGTGATTCTTTTTATATCGTGTATCAGTTCGAATACGAAATTGAATCATAGCTGATTTTGATTTCTCTGCATTTACTGAGACTTGGTTAAAAGAGTCAGTTTTAGATTCTGAGATTTTTTGTAGTTGATTTATTATCTTTAGAAATGATCGTTTAGGAAGGATTTTTGGCGGTGTACTTATTGCTGTTACAAATTCTTCCCCATCGGAACGTATTATCCTCCATGGGCTTGATGACATTGAATTTATTGCAGTTCTTATTAATTTAGGGTGCAATAAATTGTTCATTACTTGATCTTATATTCGTCCATCTGAATTATGTGTCTACGAAAGTCACTTGGCCGCGATTGGTAGGATTGTTTCAATGTCAGGTGACTTAGACCGTACATTAATCTTAGCGGATTTTAATTTACCTTCCGTATATTGGCTTGCCTTGCCGGACGCGTTGGCTTCAACCGCACCGCCTCGAATATAGTTTTTGCTGACCTTAATTTATTCCAGATTAATTACGTGAAGAATATAAGTGAAAGACAACTTGACCTAGCATTTGTTAATGATCCTAATTACTTTGAGATCAATAGGGTTCTCCCCATATCTCTCCCAGAGGACAATTACCATCCTACCTTAGGTTTATCGATGTTGTACTCCAATGAATCTCATTCTTCTACCTCTCATGATGATCTCACCGTTTTCTGTTACAGAAGGACAAATTTTATACTGCTTAACTCTCTTCTCCGTGAAGTTGATTGGAATTCCGTCTGTAGTTGTTGCCATTGTACGGATATTGACGATGTTGTGTATAAATTTTATCAAATTCTTAGGGACAATCTGAAAGACTACCTTGGTCTTCTCATGAATTGTCCAGAATGAAAAATTCGAGAAGTAGGCTTTTTAAGAAGTCGAGATATAACGTCGAAGATGTTATAGACTATACTTGGAAAAGGTGCAGAATGATTTGGAAATAACCCTAGAGCTTTTTACGATATTGGTAATTTGAAACATAAATCCACATCTAAACCAACTAGGATTGGAATGGATGGCTTGGAATATTGTGAGGACCAGGATGTTGCTGATTGTTTTGCGACCACATATTCAAATAGATCTTATCGATCCGACAGAACTTATCCCTATGATATTCCTTTGACTCAATTAGAAATACCAATTATTGACTTGCCCTTGGTCTTGTCAAGTTTGAATGATCTAGAATCAACAAATAATGTTGGACCCGATGGGGTGCCAGGTATAATTTTAAAATTCTATGCTAGTGGTTTAGCTATTCCTCTGACGTTATTATTTAATACTTCGTTTAGATTTGGATATTTCCCTTCGGCTTGCAGGCAGTCGTTCATTGATCTGACAGTCTAATTGATGTTTCGAATTATAGAGGGATAGCTAAATTAAGTACTATCCCTACCCTTTATGAGAAACTAGTGACTAAGGTTGTATCTCACAGCGTTTCTTCTATTTTGAATCCCAGCCAACATGGGTTTCGTAAGGGCTTATCGACCACGATGAATTTGACTCAGTTTACCTCATACGTTATTGATGAGTTTGTTCTGGGTAAGCAGACTTACGTCATTTTCACGGATTTTAGCAAGGCGTTTGATAAAGTCAATCACGAGCTTTTATTATATAAATTAGATAGAATTGGTTTTAGCTGTAATTTTTAGAAATGGATATCTTCTTATTTGAATAATCGTTCGCTGATTGTCAAATTCGGAAATTCTTGTTCTAGGCCAATTCTGGTTTCATCCGGAGTTCCCCAAGGTAGTCAACTTGGGCCTATACTATTTTTATTATTCATAAATGATCTCCCGGGGTCTATTATAAACTCTAGGATTTTGATGTATGCGGATGATGTGAAAATATTTTTTTCTTATAAACATCCAGAATATTCTCACAGATAATTTTGGATATTGGTGTGACATTAACTGCATGGAACTTAATTTACGGAAATGCAAGCATATGCGTTTCTTTAGATCGAATCCGAAATTTGTCAGACATAATATTATTGGGACTGAGTTAGAGACATTTGATTCTTTTGTAGATCTTGGTATTCTGATGGATTCGAATCTTGATTTCAACAATAATATTATAGCCATGGTTAACAGGGCGTATGGTGTTCTTGGCTATATTACACGTTGGGCTAAAGAATTTTCTGATCCCTATGTGATGAAACAGTTATTTACTTTGCTCGTTAGGCCTATGGTTCTGTAGTATGGGACCTTCAGTATGGCATCTATACTGACAGAATTGAGTCAGTTCAGAAGCAATTTTTATTGTTTTCATTGAGACACATTGAAATAGTGATTTTGTTCTTCCCCCCTATACTAGTAGATTGAAGTTGGTTGACTTGCCCTCTTTAAAAAGTAGACGAATTATGCTAAACACCGTGATGGTATTTAAGGTTATGAATGGTGATGTCTCATCTGAATATCTTATTTCTAGGATTAAGTTTAACGTGCCATTTAGACCAACTAGATACTATCAGTTTCTTCATATTGATTTTCATTGATTAATTAAAAAAACCGTTCAGTGTAGTACTCTGCGGTCTTTCTCTCAATGGAATCCTTCTTGTAGTTCCGGATGATCTGTTGAATAACCTCGCCCGTCTTTTGTTGAGAATCCAATAACTGAGCCGCTGTTTCCATCTTGTTCAATTTGACTGTTGTCTTGAAATTGAAAATGGATAGCAATGAACGAAATCCTGGACACCGCTTGATTGATAGCGCCTGGCGTTCCTTACCACTGGTGGGGGTGCATTGCGTTGGTAGAAGGAAGATAAGGTATTGGAAGGAGGAAAGAGGGAGTAGTGTCTGTTGACATCTGTTTTGAATCTCTGAATGTCGTAATTGGAGGGAAATATATTTGCCGGAAGTCGATTCCACATACGAATAGTACGGGCGAAGAACGAATTTATTCTGTAATGTGTAGTGCGGCCGGTTGTACAATCGACAACAAATGGGTGAGCGTTCCTGGAGAGTCGCGTATCTCTACCGAACGTTCTCACGGGCGGTATAAGATCACGAATTTCCGAAGAACAAACACCATGAAAGTATCGATAGAACAATGACACACAACCAACATTACGACGGTGTTCAAGGGAGACAATACCGTCACCTATCAACACCATCGCCCTCCTCAGGACATGGTCAAGTAGCTCCAGTGATGAAGCTGGAGCACCCGACCATATATGGGAGTTGTATTCCATCTTTGGTCTGATGTAGGTAGTGTAGATATTGAGAAGATCAGAGGGTGTGAAATATTTCTTACATCTTATGCAAGGTTGAAAAAATTACGAAGGGGACGGGCAAGCGTCGAAGAGCACTTACATAGGAAAAGTGCTGAAATGCCATCCGGGCCTGGAGATTTATTTACGTCGAGATTTGCGAGAACCCTTTTAACTCCACGTGTTCGAAACAATATATGAGGCATGGAACTAGATACATTTTCGATCACGGGGAGTGGTTGATTGCTTTCCGGCAAGGATGAATTCCTTGCAAACATTTCAGCCAATAGGTTAGCTTTGTCAACCGGGTTAGTGAATATCTGGTCATCAAATTTAAACGCCATTTCCTGAATGCTTCCTCTTTGGATCTGACAGCAGCCTTGCATGTCTGGTTAAACCAACTTTTATTAGATGGTTTATCCGAAATAACTTTAATTGGATTAAATGACTTCATTCCAATCAAGATAATATTTTCAATCATTTCAGCCGCAGCATCTATATCGCCATTTAGAAAACAAAGTTTCCAATTGAAATGCTGGAAAAATTTGTTGAGCTCGGCCCAACGTGCCTTTTCGTATATATATATTGTCCGCTTTGGGGCTGGGGTCGAAGCGACACGAAGAGCGGAGTACGAAAAGGATGCTGAAACAATGCAGTGATCCGAATTACCAAGAGGTGCTAGAACGTTAACTTCATACTTTTCAGGGTGTGATGTTAAGAAAAGATCAAGAATATTAGAGTGTTGCCCTTGGACACACGGAATGTGAGTCGGTTCATTCACTAGTTGCGTCAAATCATTATGCGCGGCAAAAAGCTCGGCGTATTGACCCTCCGGTGTTGAGTGACTCGAATGGGCAAGCCAAGAGGAATTATGGACATTGAAATCACCAGCAACCACAATTTCACTGTCAGGACAATCCTCTAAAATTTTTGTAATTGAATCGGAAAGGGCGTCAAAGCCATTTAGGGATACCTCCCTTTCAGCGTTTGGACTTCTATACACAAATCCGAAATGTAGTACGTGTGTTCCAATCTTGAATTTAACCCAAAGGGAGTTAAATTCTGGATTTTCATAGTTTAAGTTATGCCGGCTCTGAAACACTATATCTATATCTCAAAAGACCTCTGTGGGGGATAAAGAGAGATAGGGTGTGATACCCAGGAATGTGAAAATCCTGTGGATCAGAATCCTCACACACCTGGGTCTCACAAAGAGCAAAAACATCAGGCCGATGGAATTGTACATTAGCGTACACGGCAAAAAAAATCGCTCTCAGCCCACGTACAAAAACATCAGGCCGATGGAATTGTACATTAGCGTACACGGCAAAAAATTCGCTCTCAGCCCACGTACATTGGCAAATTTTACTTTAAACTTACCCACCATTAGAACAGACAAACAAGAAAAAAACAAAACAGAGTCAGTATGCAGCTACAGTTGCCAAACTCCTCTCCCTGCCGTTGCTGTATTCCCCCAATGCTCAGTGTTATGCCTTAAGCATTGGGCGAACAACGACAGAAAGAAAAGAGTGTCAACTGCACTGCACGAATGTGAAGGGGGGAAGGGAAGGGGACAACGCACACACTACGGAGCGGACATAAAATGTGCGGCTGTTGTGGATGCTGCTGCAATGTTTTTGTTGTTCACGCTGTTAGGTAGTTGGGTTGTTTGTTGTTATTGTTGTTAGGTAGTTGGGTTGTTTAATTGTTTTGGTCGGCGCGGCGCGGTTATTGTTGTTGGTTGTTTTTCATTAGTTCTATTTTGTTGTTTTTGATTTCTGCATTTTGTTTGAATTTTTCCTTTTTTATTTTAACACAAAACTGAACGGAACAGAACACGGACGACAGAGAAACACAAGTGCATCGGACGACCGACTGACAAACACCAAATGCTTATGAGAAACGTGAATAGTAAACTCAACCCAAACGCATGAATTTGGACTGTACTATTTTTGTTTTTGTTTTGGAATACCTTCAAGCACTTGTAACTTGAAGGTTGAACAGAATGATAAAACGATTTTTACTTTCTGATATTGATTGTACTTTATTGCTCATATTTATAACAAAATCATATCATACAATAAAAGAATATTTACATTTCATGTTTAATCAATGAAAATTAAACAACTAAAAATTGCAAACAGATCAATTTTATCTTGTTACCTTTAGTAGGTCAATATAAATAACATTAAGGGTATTAACTTATGTGTGTTATTGATTATTATTAATAAATTTATTTATGTGTGTTTTAACAATTAATTTGAGGAAAACTTCAAGTGTCAACTTTATCGAAAGCAACAACTGGAAGCTCTTGGCATGTCGGCAATATTTTACCGATTGGACCGGAGTATCCATTAGGTGAAGATGTTGCACCATCAAGTAATATAGATATTTTTTGTAAAGGCAGCTAATTGCCATGTAGTTGGCAAATGACCCACTGAAATGGGTCATTATGCAAAGACACCTCAAATCTTCGTATAATCCCTGCATGATTTCCCGTGTATGTTTGAGTTAATGCGGTACTAGTATATGATGTTAAATGAGTGCATGCCTCCGGGTTCTTGAAGAAGAGTTGTGTGCATCTGTCGTTCAATTATTTGCCGAGATGTACCATCTATAGTTTTATGTAATACTTTCGTCAAATCCTTTCTTCCATCAAAGTAAACAGCTTGTACATTGTTTGCTGAGGACAATTGCGCATTCTGCAGAAACTTGCGACATTTGGTTCTTTCCCTGTATATTTTGCTTTTGTCGAAAACAAGACCTTCCATTTCTGGAATATGTTTACTAATATCATACAATAACGAAGAAGCGTGTGCTGCATATAAATGGAAACATATAAATCATTTTGAATGATTTGCAAAGTAGAAATATTCAAACTGGGGCAACAAATTTACAATCTATAGATACACATATACTATATAGAACACATTGAGCACTTTCATTTGATACTATGATTGTAATAATACAACGTCGCGTTAAGGAGTATTTCCACTTTCAATTATTATACTCGTATGTTATATTTTCATTTAATATTCACTCAGCCTTTTTTGCGTTTGGATAGGTTATTAAAAGTCAAATAACATGGTACCATGCGGCATCGTATTGTTACGATATTAATATCAAATGACAGGTCTCAATCTCTACTTTCATTCATTCATGACTAGGAAAAGTGACTTATAAAATATATTTTTTTAAACTTTAGTCTTTATCATCAATTAAAGACCAGATAACACGATTGTATTTAACCCCCACTACACTTATACATAGCCGCTGATGTAATTATGTTTTGGTATTAATTACTAAAGTTTCCTATGACGATAAGTACTTGTTTTAGGGGAAACATTGAAAAAAGTCAGATTTTCGATGTTTTTTACATATCGTCCTTGCGCACATTGAAGGATATTTTTAAGACTTTTTCCTTTTTGGACAGTAATACCAATCTCTAAAGCGATTTAAAAAAATTAAAATATTGGTTGTTATTAATGAAAATGCGGATTTTTGTAAATAATAGAAACGCGTGGTTTCTTATTTATATCATAAATAACGGATTCACATGAACAAACAAATTATTTGAGACATACATTATCATATTTCTTGCTGCTGAACCAGTGATTGTAATCTAGACGTAACAGAAGTTGAGATAGTGGTGCCGTGCTGGGAGCAGTTTTCAAACTAACCAGCAGATTAATCAGCTGTTGAACTAAACTTCCAAACCTTTAAAGACATCAATGAAAATAATATTTATATTAACATAATCAATTTTAGTGTGCAATGTTAACAAGACATTTACGATTACATGAAAACCTACCGTTCGCCCAATGCATCTGTATTGTGACCCACAACTTCATCTGCTTTCATATTATCAATTATATTGCAGAAATCGTTGCAAATGTGAAATACCTCGTTGATTATCAGATAAACAGGATTGCTGGACTGCAAAGTAGAAGACTGCAACATATTGGTTCTACTTGTATCATCCTTAAAAAGTAATTGCAAAAAACAGAAAACAAATATTTTGTGACAAAATATAGTTGATATTTAGTAGTGTATGCTTACATCTGTTTGGATAAAACACAAGGACAAAATATTAGCTTGGAATACACTATGGGCTCTCTGAATTTGCTCAAAATCAGCTTCATTTAGAACAGTATTTAAGAGAATACTGAATTGACCTTCAAAAGAAGAATTTTGCTACTTGTGCGTAACTATTATTATTATAAGTGATACACTTACTGTCAAGTACATCAACTTGTATGTAATATTGAAGATTATCCACAAAAAACATTAGTTCGTTACGTAAGTGCATTACTTTTACATTATTTTCTTCGTCCTTCAATTTGGACCTCCTCGATGACTTACTCCATATCATGTGCAGGTCATATTGCATTTTTTTAATCAAAATTAAAAACCTGAAAAGAATATTGTAACGCTCGAGTACCTTAGGAGAAAATAGTAGATGCAGCGGCCAATTTATTTTGTATTGTAGTTGAATTAATTGTAAGTAGCCAAACTCAAGCGATTCGTCAGCATCAGCATGCGTCTTGGGCATGCATACGGAAAACTGATCCAGCTCCTCCGACACGCCCACACTGTGGGCAGCAGACTAAAATATTAATACGTTTTAATGTGTATTTATCAACTGATTTATATATATTACCTCGAAGGCTTTTACGAAGTCTCTCAGCTTGTTTGTGTTCTCCGCTTCCTTGTTTATTATATAAATGTGACGAATGTATTCCAAAAATAATTCTCCTCGTCCGAGTAAAAAGAAGTCCTTCAGTAATCTATAAAAAATAAAATTTGTATATTCAGGAATGTATATTTATATTCGATCTTCATAATATGTTGTAATAATATTGAAAGAATATTTGGAATTTGTTGGAAATTTATTTATTTGCAATATTTTGCTTTTTCGTTGAAGCTGAAATATTGAAGATCGTTCAGAATGTGGGATTGGAATTATAGCATTTCAGCATAATTCGATAGTCCTGGGCTGTTGTTAATTTTTGGGTCACCAGGTCAATAGATCTGATGGCAGTGTAGCCACAACATTGTGGGGCAACCACTCCACAACCACCATGAAACTTCTCTAAAAGCCATGGTATACGTTGCAGGTTTCCAGTTCCATGCAGTGTTCGATGCGATTACGACTTCTATCAACAATTCCGTCCACCCAATCCTTCCTAGCTGCAAAGCCATCGACATGGACCATATACGACATCTATGGCCATTGATTGATAGTCTAACATATATCTTATAAGGCCCTCCACAATATGAGAATTCACTTGAGGTTATTCTGAACAATCTCGAAATTCTGTTCTAGAATTACCAGAGAAATGTGAATCAAACAGTAAATGCAGTCATTGCTCGCCTCGAGAAGGAATGTCATCCTTTGCGACTACATCCTGTGTAGCCCCTGGGCAGACCTCACCTACTCTACAGGACCACTAATCTGTCATCCCTAAAGGACACAACAATCTCGCCAAAAGGTCTTAACCAGGCCGGGACTCTTAGCCTTTTTAGATGGCTGGGTATCACCAACCACAGAAGCTGCCAAGTGATTCTTGCGATCAGCTTTTATTTCATTTTAAAGAATCTTCTCATCCAAATTATTTAATCTTAGCATGTCGGACCCCCTTTAATGCACCACTCGTAGTAAATGCAGGAATATTTTGTAGTTTTCCTTGGCCTAGTTTCGTTATTGCGGCCATACATGGGAGTCGATGCCTGCAAATGGACCAGCGGACTGGTTGGGTTAACACCACTCAGCACGGAGAAAAATGGTTTCTCCGGGGTGTTCGGACCCGACTCTAAGGTTAAAGTCTGGTTTTTGGATTTATTTTTATAATTCATATATTTAATCGCATTCATTTTGATTTCCACGAGTATGTGGGAAATGAGGTCTACCGTGTCATAGTCCCCATAACACGGCAAGAACTTTATGATCTTCAGACCAACTTTTACTTGCTGGGGCGCCAATGTATCAGCAAATCTTCGTTCTAATACAGTCGACAACCCCTTGAGTGCAAACAAAAAAAACGATGAGCACTCTGGATTTAGGCAATTTTTTGGCCACACTCGGGAGGCTCCGGGATAATAGAGAATTTTTATCATGAGAGTCCATGGCAAGATTATAGGTACCTACTACGAGACATTGAATATTATGATATCACAAAACAAATTCAATTTTATTTTGTGCCATTACAAGTTCAACACTACTAGCGGACGACAGAAAAATAAGGCGGCACAGCTCGCTGAAATGCATCCCAGCGACCACCTTAAAAGGAAAACTTTCGAAAAATCGCGTCTACCAGAGGTCATAGGAATTTGACCATTCCAGCAAGAACACTTTTGTGGGCACCATTTGTATATCTTTTGCCTCGCTGTATCGGTACCATTTTTATCCCTGCTCTCATCTCACCTCTGCACTGTAAGAGGATTGTACAAACCGAATTTCATGAGTCTAGCCGTTTGGTCTGGACAGAGATAAGTCAGTCACTCAATTACGTAAATCTTGTTAGATAGCTATAAAAATTAAAACTTAAAGTAATTAACATACAAAGATGAAATTTGGATATTTATCGAAGAACAGTAAGGCCCATAAAAGTATTTTGTCCGAATATCTCTATCGCATTCCCATTCCCCAGGAGTATACATGTCTCAAATCAAGATATATATTTCTTGAAATACTCCATCGCAATTGTAGAAATCAACCCAGATGTGTCTGAAGCTGTTGTTGAGTAGATGGAAAAGGCTTTAGCGTTTTTCGATTCGGATGTTTCACTCGAAGAGAAACGAAAAATCTAATGTACGAAAATTATCCGACCCAAAACTATTTCTGTACAGTAATTTGAGCGAGTTCGTGTCCTACAAATACCAGCAATTTCTTCAATACCTTCGGATTGACGACCGAATTCTTGAAGCATGTCCCACCTTCAAATTGTTATAACTTTTTGATCATTGACGAAATACATTCAAAAACAATTTAAAATTTAATAAATCTAATTTTAGTTTCTTAAACATACGACTTTTGATTAAAAATCCCTATTTGCCCATATAATGTGTTCCTGTAAAAATACAAATAGCTATAATGTTATTATCATTACCAAAAGTCTTCTTGAGAACAAGTAGGCTAAAATTAGGTACGTATATAATTCTGATCACGGGAAATAAAAATCTAAAAGCGGATTGTGGATCGATTTTTGATATATTTCAACTAAGAATACCTACTACGAAAGTTAATATCTATATTAATATTATTAATATAATATTTTGGTATAACACCCATACAAATGGGCCTTCATTTTACTCTATTACCGCTCTACAACCTACATCTTACAACGGATCTTGATCAAATTTTGCAAATCATGATATATTTCAACTAGGAATACCTACCGTGAATGAGAACTGTATTGGCCCATGTGTGTGGCACAGGTCCCAAGTGTTGTGATAGAACCCTTACAATAATACAAGCCGGAAAATTAGATCGTATGATTCCATGTTTTCAAATATAACTGCCCTACCAATTTCATTAAAACCTATAAGTGGACCATTACGCACATATATAAAAAATAAAATATAATTATTATATTTTCACTAGGCGCAGCTACAATGAGATGGGATCACACCGATTTTGTTTGTGTCTGGGCCCATCATATGTATGAGTAACATAATGCAAAAGATTTTCATCAATATCACCATATTCGTTAAATTTGACTAAAGATTATAATTTATATGAACTACATAAAATCGCCCCATAAACAATCTGGGTTTAGTAATCAATATTTGGTATATACGCAGGGCGTGGTGTAGGATATCATATAGTCGGCCCTGTCCGACTTTAGCCTTTCCTTACTTGTTTTTTAATGTATTTTTTTCTTATTGGTCGGACTATTAGACTTTACAGTCGGACTATTAGACTTTAAAGTTTTTTCATAGTGAACTATAGAACTAGAGTAATCAGAAACACGGGTTTTATGCAATGTCTAGTTTTTGGGTTTCTCGAAAACCGTGTTGTTAAAAAACCGGTCGGACTGGGTTTTTCGTGTCTTCCTTAAAACTATTTTAAAATGAGGATTTTCCCAAAAGATTTTGACCCAGTGTGGATTATGTTTGTCCTTCTTTGATATTCCTTGAATATTGTACATATATCCTACTCGCTCTAGCGGATAGGACAATTCTAATATCAAATGCTAAATTGACTCCAAAAACTCCTGTTGGAAGATTTTTGTTTTAAAAAACATTTTTAGAGTTAGCGTTAAATGTACTTTCAAAATGCTATCAAACCTCATCACTACTTTTCTTCCTAGAAAATAGAACCACGTACAACTTTGACCTGAGGAAAACGCCCTCCAAGGTATATTATAGTCAAAGATGCACCGAAAAAAAGATACAATCAAAAGCCGGTTTAGACCGACTCAAAACCCCAGGTTTCCCGGTTTTCCGAAAACCGCGATTTTCAAAAACCCGACGGTCGGTCTCAGTTGAATCACTCTTTCGTATTTGGTGACAGTATTTAAAAAAGGATGCAATCAATATCTTTCGAATGATGAACATCGCAGCGCTCATTTTTGTAAAGAGTTTGAAAATGTTGGCTCTGAAAATCCATCTTCTGTATTAAATTATTTCACAAAAATGGAGTCAGTGACGTCGCTTTTCGTCCGATATTCATTATTTGGACATCACTCGAAAGGTATTGATTCCTTCTTTTTTTATTACACCTTTACAAAATGTTTCCAAGAAAGGTGAGTTTTTAGCGGTCACTTTAAAAAAACCAAAAAGCAATCTAAACGTCCAATAATACGACCAATGAGTTATTCGAAGACAAGAATAAAAATATATATTTAAAGTGCATCCAAGGGTCTATTAATTCAGAAAAACACCACATAAAAAATTACACGGGAAACCCCTGATTTTTAGAGGTGCGTTTAGCTTATAGGCGGCTTGACCCAGCGACGAAATATTTTGCATCGAACATCGTTAAACAAACCAAACTCCATTTCTGGGGGGTGACTGCAGCAATTTATTTTCGTGATCCATCCTACAGTACAAGGGAAAGATACTATGGGGTTCTGGTTGTGGTTTCGATTTGTGGACGTAGGGACGTGCCTAACTGTATTTGGAATTTGAACGGTGTAGAACTGTTGAGAATTGCGCTAAATGACAAATCTGGCATCACCCTTTGTTAACGCCATACGGCAACTCTATTATACTTTTTGTTCTTTATTAAAACACCATTGTAATTGTTCGCGGTTAATACAAATAAATGAATTACTAGATTTAACAGGTTATGGGCCCAGAACACGATTCCACTGAAAAGAAAAGTTTGGTGAATGTTCTACGGCGTCATTATTGGAAATTCGAAGTAGAAGATGAGTTACTCCGCAGTAAAAGTAGAACCCTTGAACAAGGAAAGTTTTGACGCATGGAAGATCCAAATGCAAGCTCTACTAATTAACAACGAATCATGGAAATACGTGTGTGGAAAATGTGAAAAGCCAGGAGATGCGACGCAAGCAAATTTGTGGGCAGAAAATGACGAAAAAGCTAAATCGGACCTAATACTGTCGATTAGCCCATCAGAACTGCGACAAATTAAGAACTGCAACACATCAAAAGAGGTTTGGGACATGTTACACTCGATTTATCAATCACGGGGCCCTGCTCGTCAAGCGATGTTGCTTAAGTCGCTCATCTTGACAAAAATGCAAAGCGGCGACGACATGCGTGATCATGTACGGAAATTCTTCGAAGTGGTTGACAAATTAAACGAGATGCAGCTGGTAATAATAGACGAGCTGTTGGCTATTCTTTTATTGTATAGCATCCCAAACGAATACGAAACTTTTAGAATTGCCATAGAGTCACAGGAGAAATTGCCGAAAACAGAAATTTTGAAAGTTAAACTACTCGAGGAGTTCGAAGCACGTAAACGAAACACAAATGGAAATATTGAAGGAGCTATGTATTCTAAGAATAAAACGAACAATAATAACAACAATTATGCTGACAGAAACAACAGCGATAAGAGCAAATTCAAATACGCTTGCCACACTTGTGGAAAAATTGGCCACATGGCAAAAGATTGCAAATCAAAAAGTTTCAATAAGAAGAAGCGGAATAGCTAAACAGAGGTCTCATGCAACGTAAACGAAGTAGCGAACAACATGCAAGATCATTATGGCAAGTGGTGTTTAGATTCCGGCGCATCTTCACATATGTGCGCCGCAGAAGAAAAATTTGAAAAAATTGAGAATACCAGAAACGAACAACTTGCTTTGGCCAATAATAACACTATTATACTATACACATCGAAATCTCCGACTGTAAGATAAATTTGAAGGAAACATTGTTTGTACCCGATTTAAGAACAAATCTACTGTCTGTTTCAAAGATGACTCAAAACGGTTTGGAGGTAATTTTCAAACAAAACGAAGCCATAGTACGAAATCCTCTTAACAACGAAAAATTAGTTGTGGCAAAACGCGAAAAAGATTTGTACTATGTAAGCGAGAATTTGGAAGTAGCTTCAATTTCGCAAAAAGAATAAAAATCCCTCAAAGATTGGCACGAGATATTTGGCCACATAAACGAAAAGGACCTAAGGGAAATAATAAAGAAAGAAAAAGTTATTGGCATACGTACAAATATTGAAGCAAAGTTACCAGCTTGTGAATTTTGCATTCGGGGGAAGCAATTTCATACTCCGTTTAGTACCTCTCGTAGCAAAAGTGGAGAATTATTGGCGTTGGTTCACAGTGACGTATGCGGACCAATGCGGGTGCGGTCATTCGGTGGTACCCGATATTTCGTCACCTTTATAGACGATAAGAGCCGTTGGTGCGGGATTTATTTCATGGAAAATAAAAGCGAAGTTACTGAAAAATTTATTGAGTTAAAAAATATGTCAGAAAGAAAAACCGGGAAGAAGATAAAATGCCTACGTAGTGACAACGGGACAGAATACATCAACAATAATATGAATGATTTTTTGAAGTGTCATGGAATTTGCCACGAGCTGGCCATCGAATACACCCCACAACAGAATGGTGTCTCGGAGAGAAAGAACAGAACTCTACTTGACATGGCAAGGTGTATGCTTATTCAATCCGGTCTACCACCCACATTTTGGGCAGAGGCAGTGAATACTGCCAACTACGTACGAAATCGTTGTCCATCTCAGAGCATAGACGGCGAAATCCCTTATAAGATATGGATGGACAAGACGCCAGACGTGAAATTTTTCAAGAAGTTCGGTTGTTCAGCATTCATGCTCGACAAAATACCAGGTAAAGGAAAATTTGAATCAAAATCCATAAAGTGTATATTCATAGGATACTCTGAGACATCTAAGGCTTATAGATTGTGGGACCCCGAAGCTAGAAAAATACGTCGAAGCCGTGACGTAATATTTACTCCATCAACCAACATGAACGAATTTGAAGAATTTACACCAGATGAAATTGAGCTTCGCTTCAGTGAAAGTCCACCTCAGAACACATCGAGTCAACAACTAACAGAAAATGAAGATACAGCAACTGTTAGTAACAATAGCGATGTCCAAATCGGAAATGAAACTACAATACATAGGACTCGCGGTCGTCCCAAGAAAATAGTTACTGGAAAGAGAGGCAGACCCAAGAAGGTACAAAATCCCATACCGACAGATGAATTAGATGATTTTCATGGTTTTATTCAGCTTGCAGACCCTAAAACCAGTATCGAAGCCCTTTCTGGTCCCGAAGCAGAAGAATGGCGTATTGCAATGCTGAAAGAATATAAAACATTAATAAAAAATCTGACTTGGCAAATAGTTGATAGACCAGCTGGCAGAAAAGTAGTTGAATGCAGAAAGGCTCGACTCGTCGCAAAGGGTTTCACGCAGCACGCCGGTATCGACTACAACGAAACGTTTTCGCCGGTAGCCAGAATGAGCTCGATACGTTTCTTGGTAGCAATTGCAGCAAAATTCGGTTTAGAAGTACACCAACTTGATATAGAAGAAGAAATTTATATGGAAATGCCCAACGACCTTCACAAAATTCTACATAAGCAGGAAGCATCGAAATACAACAACAAAGTGTGTCTTCTCAAAAAGGCCATCTACGGTCTCAAGCAATCCGGAAGATTATGGTATGAAAAATTAGACAAGAAGTTAAAAGAAATGAACATGACACCATCACAATGCGACCCATGCGTGTACATAAATAAAAATAACAGCAACATAACGCTCATCGCAATTTATGTTGACGATATCGTAGTAGCATCAAACGATGAAAATGTGCTGACAAATCTGAAGAACGAATTGGCCAATACTTTCGAGATGAAGGACTCAGGACCTATCAAATTTTGCCTTGGAATTGAATTCAATCAAAATCTGGAATCGGGAGAAATTTGTATGTCACAGTCGAGATATATTCAACACTTACTGGAAAGATTTGGTATGGCAGACTGTAAACCAGTCAGCACCCCGATGAACATTAGTGAGAAGCTTAGCAAATAAATGTGTCCGAAGTGTGTGTCCGAAACATGAAGCAGAAAAATTGCCGTATCAAGGTTTGATCGGATCTTTAATGTACCTGGCCGTTTCCACCAGACCAGACATTGCACATGCCATAAGCGTTCTAAGCCAATTTAATGTAAATTATGGAACAGCACACTGGATAGCCGCCAAAAGAGTCCTGCGTTACTTGAAACATACTCAGAACATTGGACTCGTATATTCATCCAACAACAAACCAGTAGAAGGATATGCTGATGCAGACTGGGGTTCGAACATAGACGATAGAAAATCATACACAGGCTATGCATTTACATACGCAAACGGTGCAATCAGTTGGGAGTCCAGAAAGCAAAAGACCGTGGCCGTATCTAGTACTGAAGCTGAGTATATGGCTCTTTCAGATTCCACAAAAGAGGCCATTTACCTTAAACGATTTTCAAACGAAATACTCGGCAACAACAATCCAGTTTGTATCTACAACGACAATCAAAGTGCCGAGAAGTTAAGCCGAAATCCAATTTTCCACAATCGGACGAAGCATGTGGACATCCGTCACCACTTCATACGTGATTCCATCGAAAGAGGCGAGATCAAAGTGAAGTACATCTGGCTGACATCTTGACTAAAGGATTGGTAGCACCAAAGCACAATAAGTGCGCTGAATCTCTTGGATTAAAATTATTGAAATTATAATTTATTTAAACATGAAGTCAGATTTGAGGGGAAGTGTTGAGAATTGCACTAATGACAAATCTGGCATCACCCTTTGTTAACGCCATACCGCAACACCATTGTAATTGTTCGCGGTTAATACAAATAAATGAATTACTTTAATTTAACAAGAACTCATCACAAGAAAAATCAACTTGAAGCCGGACTTCTTATTTTCAGTTTGCGGGCGGAAGGACGTAGCCAACTGATGTTTAGAGCTAGATGTTAAAACTGTTAGACATATAATGCTGATCACCGAATGTAAATACGAAGCTCAAATTCTGATTCTTCTATTCCATGGTCGTATGAGTTTCAACAGTTTTTATGTAGAGTTTTCCCTACTATGGAAGCGAGTTTTTATTTTCGGACTATAGGAAAGTACAATGGAACCGAACCGAAGGCAAAGAAGTTGAAGTTTTACAATTTAACTGTACTGGATAAAAAGAAGAATGGGGGGAGAATATGTCAGGAAGTTTGGTAACAACCATCTAACAGATATATCTTATATAGGAATGCATAGACATGAATTAATCTTTCGAATCCTTTCCAATTGGCCTTCCGACATTAGAACTTACCACATTTAGTGGACAATTTTCTGAATGGAACAACTTTGAAGAATTGTTTGAACAAATGGTACTTTCAATGACCAATTCCAAAAACGCTAAAATGATTTATTTGAAATATAAATTATCGGGGAAGCCTTAAGTAAAATTGAAGAAAAAATCTGCAAGTGCAAACGATATAGAAATAGCATGGGATATATTATAAAGTTACTACAAAAATTTACGTAGATTAACTTATATACAATTTAAGTCTTGGTTGTAAATTACGACCATTAAGTCTGATGTAAATTACGAGACCGGCAGACGATAATTACTGCCATTAGAATCTTTAAAAATTTGTGCAGAGTGTTTAATGCATGCATTTATGTGTTTTGTGATCAAAGAAAGTGTTTGCAATTTGAACAGTATTTGTGTTCAACGGAGTTGCGTTAAAGGGAGTGAGTTCTGCCAATGCAGTCGAATCCGCATAACAGTAACTGAAAAATGACGCATAACTGAAACAGAACATCAAAAACAGTTAATTTTTGTGTTCATTTACTCAAATCACTACCTTAAAGTGATAATAAATGAAAATAAAATTTTCAATTTTGTACTAAATAGACATTACTAAACTAAAAACCACCAAACACACAGCATTTACCAAAAACATAAAGACAATGCAATAACAATGGTGCTATCTTACGCTAGATGACATAAAACTAAACTATCTACGATCTTCTCGCCATCTACAACAAATGTCTGTCGTTCAAAAACAAACTGGAGATAATTGAAATCCAATGTACTAAGGAAGGAAGTATGTCTATAGGTCCATTGTAGCGCAGGAATCCATCTCGAATGTGGCCAAGCAAAACCTAAATGTTTCGATGATACGATTAAGACCAGGCCCAAATAAAAATGTTTAAGAGGCTGTACTTCAATGGTTCGAAACTAGCTACAATAACTGAAAATTATTAATGTTGAGATCGTACCAACTGCCGGCTATTGGCTATATTGTCCACATATATTACAGAATTTTGTGAAGATGCAGTTCACAGCGCTGACGATTCTGTTATATTATAATATTCGAGCGGAACGTTGGCGAACAAGGTAGAAAGCCGTTAGGAAACAAATGTCCAAGGAAAGAGTCACACTTCTGTTTATTATAAATTCCACTGGTAGCGGTAAACATATTTATTGTGTATGATAAGCAAAACATTCCAGGCGCTTCAAAATCTATGCTATTCCTATAAACTAAATATGTTGCTAGCATGGATGAAAAGTTTTATACGGACGAACATTATGAAGGAGCTCCACTTGAAGTTTAGAGCAAGTGAAAAAAGATAATCTTCTTCGTTGACATGTTATCACGTTACAAATTAGTTGATGATATATATGGAAAGTATAAAAATTGTATTTCTATCACCAAATACGACGATATGACCAAGTTATATTCCGATCATTCTCATCTTGTTATCAAGAGATGATAATTTCTAAGCAACTTCTCCATAAATTATTTATTGGGGTTAAACATGATAAAAACAGAATGAATAATCTTTACTTCAGAAACTAGTTGGATCTGAGACTGATCTAAATGAAATGAAATTTAATTTCTTATTGAATTTTTTATTGAATGTGGACAGCTGGAAATATGTAACAGATAGTGCAATTATCGAACAGGTTAGCGATCAATGTTTAATGTTTTCAAGTCAGTTTTTTGGGCATAGTCCCGGCAAATGAACTCCGATTGCATTTAGCTTGAGTATATTAGAAATTTGCTCATCTATTTACCTGTGTACTTTTCAAAAAATAATGAAAAATGATAAATTTTGCACTAAAAGTATCCAATTTTCCGAGGGTGCAATTTCGTGCAAATTTAATATGTTGGTCCAAAATCATTATATTTTCAAAAAGGGTATTTTTTAAATATTTATTAGAAACAATATTTGGCATCGAAAATCACTTAAATCTCTTATGAGAAACAGTTCGACAAAGGGTAAACATTTGTAATACATGAATGAATACGGAAAACTATGAAAAAAATATAAAAATTTTACTTTCTTTTAAATCGAAAAATAAGAAAAGTGGTAAACTTTACACTAATTTATAAAATATACTCGATTGCACTTAGTCCCTTAGAACTCTAATTTGATTCTGAACCACTATGCACCGGCGTCAAAAATTCGTTGTCGAGCATAACCGTTTTATCTGTTTGGAAACTAACAAAACTCATAGTTGGATCTAACGCAATGAGCACCAGACAGAGAAGGAAATGAGAGAGGTAGAGAAGCCCATAGATTTAATACCGAGCATGTGATGCGATGAGGCCAGGCCCTATGCTCCTTATAGTATCGATGGGAAAATATACATGATATCTATCATTTTCTTCTTTATAATAAATACAACAATACTCACTTTAATTGTTTCACCAAATCTGCTTGGTTGACTGCTATCTCTGATAAACGGGTAGTAACGTAACATTTTAACTCGTCTATAACACTTTCATAATGTGAAATAATCAACTCATCATTGTGCTGTAGAGCTTGTATTTTAGCAAAATATATATGTTCCTTCTCATTCCAGAACGATTGTTTGTGATCAAGATATTCGTTTTCTGTTTTATTCCAAATGTGGCATTTTTTCTTCAGCTTATCAGTATCAACCTTAAAAATGAGTACTGTTTGCCCGATAAACAGGACCTTTTCAGCCCAAAGAAACGACAAATATCCTGGTAAAAGTTCATAACAGACTTCATAACGCCAAATATCCGCATAATTGCTTGCTGCTTCCTAAATCATCGGTCGAATATTAAGTATTATTGATTGAAACAACAACATTGATACATACCGAATTAGATGTTATAGTATACCTGCCACTGGCGGTAGTTGTGCCTTTTCCACTTTCCAAGGTGCTGTTATATCCGCTTTCTGAACATTGAATAAAAAATTCACCATAAGTATCCAAAATTTTTGCATATAAAATCCAATGCGTTAATTGTTTCAGAAAGATTACATTAACAGTTGTTTGTATTCTGAAAATATACACATCGATTAAAAACAATTTTTATTTTAATTATTTTCGAATTTATATAGAAAAGAAAATTGTGTGTTTTCTTTTCTGGTAAAAATACCGCCTTGTTACAACAGAACATTTTGAAATACAGTGCGAGCTATTTGTCTAGTTGTTTTATCGAACGGTCCCAACGCCTCTCACACCCGCCCCTTCCGACCGAGAGGGCCACGTCCCCATAACGTAGGGACAGCGTACACACCATAGTCCGAACCATGGCGGCTAAGCAGTAGAGGGTGGACACCGGCTACAGATCAAATATCAACAGCCGGCATAACAAAATATTAGTATCACATGCAAATAAAAGTTATTCTTAAAGTTAGTAACTAAATATATTAAAGTAAACATGTCACAACAAACTAAATATCCAAGCAGGAGAAAATCCTCGACTTTATTATATCGATTCCTAATCCGAAATCTATGATGTGACACAATGAATTGAAATCAATATAGATTCTGCGAATGGGCTCTGCAGGAGCATAATTCGTACGCTGAAAGTCAATATGGATGAATTGATAGTATCTAGAAGGTCTAAATGACACCTTAAACTTAATCCTAGAAATAATATAGTCAGAAGAGAAATCACCATTTATAACCTTATAAACCATCACGGTGTTCAACATAACACGTCTGCTTTTCAAGGAAGGCAAGTCGATCAACTTCAATCTACTAGTATAAGGGGGAAGAATAAATCACTATTCCAATGCAAGTGTCTTAATGAAAATATTAAAAATTGTTTCTGAACTGACTCAATTCTGTCAATATAGATACCATATTGAGGATCCCACACTACGGAACCATATTCCAGAATAGGTCTGACAAGCAGGCCCGTGCGCAGGATTTTCATCTGGGGGGGGGGGGGTTTTCATCTACACTCATAAAAAAGTTAACCATAATGAGTTAAAATTAACTAAAATTTAAGAAACCAAGTACACTTTTACTAAATATAAGTAAAATTTTGCTGAATTTTTCCAAAATCTAAGTAAATGTTTACGCAAATCAAGTAAATCTTTACTCAAACTGAGGACAATTTTGCTGATTTTTTTCCTCAAAACGAGTAAATTTTTACTTAAACTGAGGAAAATTTTATTTTATATTTACAAGGAAAAAATAAAATAAGTTCAATTTAACTAAAAAATCAAACAAATAGTTTTGCTTCAGAGTATGCAAAACTGATGCAAAAAAAGACAACGTGAAATATTTCTCAAAAGTTTCATGATACCTCTGCCATAAGGAGTTGAGCTATTACTTCATTATTGTTGGGAAGGCAAGATAGGCGCTTTAGCAGTGGTTGTTTAGAATAATTCATAAAGTATTTAAGAAATAAGTCTCTGTTTTTAAGTTAAAATTTCCTAAATGGAATTTTTTCCATACAAAAAATTTCAGATTTTTTTCTCACTTGAAACCTTGAAAATATTCTTCCACATAAGTTTGAATTTACTCAATTGTAAGAACTTTTTATTAGATCCAAAGAAATGTTTTTAAGTAAATCTAGGGTAGTATATTTCTAGTTAATTTTATTTATTTAGTTAATTTTCCAACTTTTCCGGAAATTTTTACTGGAGCGTTTGGAAACCACTCGTATTTTATTTATTTAGAAATATTTTGATACATTCGTCCGACAGACATTGTCGGCAAAATTGCATTTCAGTAATCCATCTATCAGTACACTCAAAGGAATATGTCAGTAAATGAAAGCAGAAAGTCTACTGAAAGAGTAGATTTTCTGCTGTTAAAAAAGAGGCAGCAGATTTTTATCTGCTGAGATGGTAAACAGCTGTTTTCTGTTTTTAGCAATATATAAGGTCCGCAAAATAACTTTTTTTTTTGAAAATGCTATTAAAAAACTACTGAATATTTTCTCAAATTTCTTTTCTTATTTGAAAGTACAATCCTTCCGGTTAATAATGGAAAATAATTTCATTCAAATGGCTGCCTCGGGCACCCCACAAATAATAGCCAACCGTTTAAAAAAAAAACGTTAGATGGCGGAACCTATATGTGATACGCATATTGTCCCAAGCTAATATAAAAGAAAATTCGAGCTAAACTCGATTTTGAACGCCTATCTATTTTTATATTTTAATTAACAACAGCCAATTTTAGCAGACTGCAAACTCTTTAGCAGTGTGAATGGTGATGTAAGATTGCAGAAAACTGCTGTTATGCCAAAAAACAGCTGTAATAGCAGAAAAATGTCTGCTGATAGGCAGCAGACTATCGCTGCTTTTATAATCAGACTTGTTCTCTAAGAGTAGAACTTTTTTTAAATAGTTACTTGAAATTACATACATACATATCGAGGGCATATATTCATAAGTGACTATGAACAGAAACATAACTTTTCAGGAGAGCGAAAAAACTGATTTTCTCCTTAATTTGAAGAGAAATTATTAATCATTCTTCTACAGTTTAATCTAAAAAGGATTACTAATTAAAATTTCCTATTATTCGCGGTTTCATGGTTCATAGCCACGTTTGTATGTTTAAAATTGAGCACTATGAATGTTGAAATAAGAATAAGATTTATTGTAAACTCCATAACTTTTTTGTATACAGCGAATTTAGAGATTCCAGCTTCATCCGTCAGATTGGTCGCTTGTAACATATATGTAGCCAGTCGCGAAAATCGCTGCAATTGATGAAAAATCCAAAATTCGCCGTTGCAATTCCTTCTGAAACTTTTCATACACAAATATTCCCAATGAAGTCAGCAATCACATGTCAAAGAAATATTTTGTTATTCTCAATATAATAAAATGTTACGCCGGTTTTTCTAAATATACTTTTCACAATTTTTGACTTTACAGCCACCATTTTTCCTATTTTAGCCTGATAACTGGGGAATCAAAATGCTATTAACGGGAAATGATGGAATTTGATAGTACGATAAATCTAGAAAAATGTTTTAAACAAAATCGTTGCAGCGAATTATAACCTTTGGTTTTATGCTGCTCCATTGTTGAACTATTTTATTTCTATTATTTTTATGTTCATAGCCACTTAATAGTTACAAACTAACGTTCGAGGGGATAGCCAAATCAGAAAATTAAATTTAGAAAAAAATCTTTTCCAAATTTATATGACAGACAAAAACTCATTTTCGAGGAAACGGTTCATAGCCACTTTTGAATATAAGCTCTCGATATCTATTTTGTAGAAATATTACACAAAACACGATCAAATTCCTCGGCGATAAACCCTTCAGTCCCGCTTTTTTCTATGATAAATGCTGAAAATTGGATATGATTTTTGACGAAGTATGGGTCTAAATAGGATGTCTAAAGAGTTTCGGGGTTTTTAATTTATATAGGACATGAGTAACAAGATGTTTACTCAAAATCTTTATACGCATATTCCGACTAAATAAAAAATATTTGGAAACGTTTCTTCATTTTTATAATCTTAAATATGTATAAATTCGAATAACAAATAAATTTTTTTTGTATTCGATGAAATGCAAGAAGAAACAACTAGAAATTTTAATCCCAAAAAACCAAATAGTTGGTATTTTAGAGTTTCGTTTTCCTACGTAGGTCCAAGTTACTGAATTTGTTGTTTCTCTTTTGAATAATAAAGGGTGATTTTTTAAGAGCTTGATAACTTTTTTTAAAAAAAAACGCATAAAATTTGCAAAATCTCATCGGTTCTTTATTTGAAACGTTAGATTGGTCCATGACATTTACTTTTTGAAGATAATTTCATTTAAATGTTGACCGCGGCTGCGTCTTAGGTGGTCCATCCGCTTAGTCCAATTTTGGCATTTCCACGTTTTTGAGTAACAGAGACCCAATTGGTGCGAACGGCGACGAATCGAAAATTGGTGGTCATCATTAACACTGGCCGATACAGCTGCGATATTTTCTTCAGTTCGCACTCTACGTAAGCGTGTTGGTGGTTTAATGTCCAACAATGTAAATTTGGTGCGAAATTTAGTCACAATAGCCCGAATAGCCGCTTCAGTGGGTCGATTAAACTGACCATAAAATGGAAGCGCGCAATGAACTTTCTTAACAGAGCACGCATTTTGATAATAAAATTCAATAATTTGCAAGCGTTGTTCGTTTGTAAGACGATTCATGATGAAATGTCAAAGCATACTGAGCATCTTTCTCTTTGACACCATGTCTGAAATCCCACGTGATCTGTCAAATACTAATGCATGAAAATCCTAACCTCAAAAAAATCACTCTTTACTTGTTACATATGTACAAAAAATACTAACTCTGAAAAATATTTGACATAAGTGATAAATATAACAAAAATTTTAGTTAGTTAAAGTTAAAACTCATTTCTTAATGTTTCGAAACTTTAAAGTAGATTTTAAAATAGAGACCTACACGCAGAGAATATACGCATTTCGTAGAAACGAAATTTTAGACACGTGAACATAGTTTTTGAGTTTCTTTTGTGGGAAAAATTAGTTTGTTTGCGGTAAGCATGTCATCAGTTGTTGTAAATGAAAAAAGAGAAATAAATTTATGTATATCAAACAGTTTTCTTCGTTTGTCGAAATGAATTTGTATTATAATTGCAAACTCCCAAAATATTGGAAGTAACAGAAACCGTTGTTGTTACATATGTGTTGAAAACAGGACATCTCGGTTCAGATTTAGATACAGCTCCATAAAAATGTCCAATCGCAAATGTTACATCTTAGCGCTCTACAAGCATCAAGCATATTATTTGCTTTTATTAAGAATACTTTAGATTTCATTATGATATCATAGTGATTATTATCTACACTTTTTTAAAATTACTAAATGATTTTGTTATTAAATTACCAAACTTTTATTGTAGTACACAATTAAAAGTTCATAAGATATAGCTCTAGTTGAATGTCAAGAAGTGGTATCGGTTAATAAAAATGAAAATTTTCCGAACAATTTGGTATCCATTAGCGAAATTAGCACTACACAATCTTGAAATTGGCACAATTCTTTTAGTTTGTTTGTATTTTTCATAACCTTTGTCCGAAATTCAAGAAAGTGTCCACTATTTTTTATGTAATTTTCGTGTTTTCATGATTTTACTGCAAAATTACCATTTCAGACGAGTTATTTTAAAAAGACCTTACAAATTCTATATTTTATTGCTTCAGAAAGTCTAGAAGGTTTTAAAAAGTATATGTTCGAAACCTCTCTGGAGGGGTTTGAACCCCCAAAACCCCCCCCCCCCTGCGCACGGCCCTGCTGACAAGTGATGTAAATAGCTGCTTCGTTACGTAAGGATCGGAGAACTCCTTAGCCCTATCGCTTAATGAAGCCAAGAACACCATATGCTTTGTTAACCATAGTAATAATATGATTGTTGAAATTCAGTTTGGAATCCATTAGAATACCAAGGTCTACAAAAGAATCAACTAACTCTAACTCAGTTCCTCTAATATTATATCTGACAAATCTTGGAGTCGATCTAAAGAAACGCATGTGTCTGCATTTCCTTAGGTTGAGTTCCATACAATTCATGTCACACCAGCGTCCAAAACTATCTAAGTCATCCTGCAATGGATTCGAAAATTCTGGCCAATTATAAAAAAAAAATATTTTTACATCATCTGCATACATTAGAAATCGAGAATTGATTATAGACCCCGGAAGGTCATTTATGAATAATAAGAAAAGAATCGGCCCTAGATGACTACCCTGAGGAACACCTGATGGAATCACAATTGGTCTAGAATAAGAATTACCAAATTTGACAATCTGAGAGCGATTTGAAAGATACGAAGATATCCACTTCAAGAAGTTAGAGCTAAAACCTATACGATCTAATTTATATAACAAAAGTTTGTGGTTCACTTTATCAAATGCCTTACTCAAATCTGTATAGATGACATCAGTCTGATTACCCTGAACAAATTCATCAATAACGTGAGATGTAAACTGAATCAAATCCCTTACGAAATCCATGTTGATATGGACTCAATATAGAAGAAACTCTATGAGATACAACTTCAGTAACCAATTTCTCAAATAGCTTCGGAATAGCACTCCCTCTATAGTTTGAAACATCAATTAGACTGCCAGACTTATGGTGGGGATCAATGAATGAAATCCTCCAAGCCAAAGGGAAATATCCAAAACTCAATGAAGTATTAAATAATAATGTTAGCGGAATAGCCAAACCACTAGCACAGAATTTCAAAATTATACTTGGCACACCATCAGGGCCAACACTATTTGTGGATTTGAGATTATTCAAACTCGACAAAACTAAGGGTAAATCAATAACAGGGATTTCTAATTGACTCAATGCAGAAATATTATAAGGATAGGCGCCACTCGACCCATAAGATCGCTCTGAGTATGTCGTCGCAAAAAATTTTGCAAAACAATCAGGAATCGCCTGATCATCACCAAACTCTAAGCCATCCATTCTAATCCTTGTCGGCTTAGTTGAGGACCTACGTTTCAAATTCACAAAGTTATAAAAAGATCTAGGGTTCTTCCTAAAATCATTCCTTAGTTTTTCCAAGTAGATCCTATAACATCTCTGAGACTCAATGCTATATTTCGACCTAGCAACGGAATATTTGGCATAATCTGAATTCAAACCGGTCCTCTTAAATTTCTTAAAAAGTCTACTTCTCGAATTCTTCATGTTAGATAACTCACATCAAAAGCCAAGGTAGTCTTCTACAGTGCCCAACACGAGTTTTCGGTACTGACTGTGACAGAAAATCATTCAAAATTTGATAAAATCTATCTACGACAATGTCAAGATCAGTATAGTGACGACGGACTGCAATAAATTCAATGTCATCAAACCCTTGCAGAATAAAGCGTTCCGATGAGAATGCATTAGCAACGGCGATAAGAACACCGCCACCAATTCTCCCTACTCGATCCTTCCTGAAGACAACATATTTCCCACATAAAACCTCGGAGTCCAGAAGTCAAATAAAGAGTGATTTTTTTGAGGTTAGGATTTTCATGCATTAGTATTTGACAGATCACGTGGGATTTCAGACATGGTGTCAAAGAGAAAGATGCTCAGTATGCTTTGACATTTCATCATGAATCGTCTTACAAACGAACAACGCTTGCAAATTATTGAATTTTATTATCAAAATGCGTGCTCTGTTAAGAAAGTTCATTGCGCGCTTCCATTTTATGGTCAGTTTAATCGACCCACTGAAGCGGCTATTCGGGCTATTGTGACTAAATTTCGCACCAAATTTACATTGTTGGACATTAAACCACCAACACGCTTACGTAGAGTGCGAACTGAAGAAAATATCGCAGCTGTATCGGCCAGTGTTAATGATGACCACCAATTTTCGATTCGTCGCCGTTCGCACCAATTGGGTCTCTGTTACTCAAAAACGTGGAAATGCCAAAATTGGACTAAGCGGATGGACACCCTAAGACGCAGCCGCGGTCAACCTTTAAATGAAATTATCTTCAAAAAGTAAATGTCATGGACCAATCTAACGTTTCAAATAAAGAACCGATGAGATTTTGCAAATTTTATGCGTTTTTTTTTAAAAAAAAGTTATCAAGCTCTTAAAAAATCACCCTTTAGAAGTCACCTTCAATCTTCGACCTAATGTACAAATTTAAGTCATCTACGGAGGTATCCGGCGCGAAACGGGAAACGAATACCATCTTCATTTCCGGAGCCATGGAAATCTTCCAGAATTGCCACTAGAACGGTGAGGGCGGCCACCACTAGTAACATTCACTGGGTCCGGCAGACCAGTCGCGTCCACACGGGCAGGAGAAGAGCCCGCCAAAACCGAGGCTTGATTATGCCGCGGCTGATCGGCAGCAACAGGCGTCGGCCCAGCAACCGAAGCATACGTCGGATTATCTCTGTCCACTGTGACCAACCCCTCGACTATAACAGCCGGAGCCACCGAATCGGCTCCAGTTGGAGCCACAGAATCGGCCTGGGCCGTAGAAGCAGCCAGGGCCACAGAAGCAGCCGGGGCCACAGAAGCGACACCATCCGAAGTAATGGTGCTTGAAATCCCGGATTTCACAGCTGAGGACTTAGAAGATATCGATCTCGCCGTTCTCTTGCGTGTCTGGCCTGAAAATACCGGCGACTTAGAAAAATCATCCAATGCTGGGTATTTATCCAGATTGGATGTGCAATTGTTAAATCGGGTATAGATCGCCCAGAGATCTTTACCCATCTCAGAAACCTCGGACATAGACGTTCTGAAAAAATTATACAAATCTATACTTATATTCTACATTTTTTGCAGCACAAACGTAGACCATTGTTCTCCCCGTACAATGCGCCCACGACCCTCGCACCAACACCGGCACATTTAGCATGCCATTGACTGGTACATAGCCAGCATTCAATGGTACGCTCCATGTCCGATACAATTTTACAGTTAACAAATGAACACGACATGTCTAAAAATTCCACCCTTTACTGTAAAATAAATAAATTAAAAAAAAGAAAAGCAAAATCGCGTAATTAAAAAGCACTAAAAAGTTATAAAAAACGCTAGATGACAACACTGTTCAGTCAGAAAAAACAAATAAACGAAATGGACAGAACGCACAACAAGAATAACGTTATAAGCAATAATAAAAAGTGCACAGAAATCACATAACAATTGTTGTTGTTTGGTCAAGAAATATTTCTTTATCAAAAAATAAACACACAAATACAATATCACAAGTAAAACTAAATCACAAAAATACTTATCTGTGTATTAGTAATGAATTTGATGCACTAAAATAGCTATGGATGCAATATAACAAATATTTATTCACAGGGCCGTGCGCAGGATTTTCCCCTGGGGGGTTTTCATCTAGTTTGCTGAGATGGTAAACAGCTGTTTGCTGTTTTTAGCAATATAGAAAAAACTTTAAGCATATGTACAGAACAGTATGACCACCTAAATATACATGTTAACGAAACTTTTTTGAATAGAAGTCATTATAAAGCAATTTATTACCAAGGAAAGATATTGGGATTATCTTTTTAATTAATTAATAATTATAATTAATTAATTATATATTTAATTGTCCCAAGCTAATATAAAAGGAACGCTTATCTATTTTTATATTTTAATTACCAGCAGTAAATTTTAGCAGACTGCAAACTCTTTATCAGTATGAATGGTGATATAAGTTTGCAGAATAACTGCTGTTATGCGAAAAAAATGCTGCAGTAGCAGAAAAGTGTCTGCTGATAGGTATCAGACAATCGCTGCTTTTTTCTTAACCGACTTGTTCTCTAAGTGTAGAACTTCTTTTTTTAATGGTTGCTTGACATTACATACATACATATATGTATTGAAGAAATATTACACAAAAAACGATCGAATTCCTCGACGCTTCACCCCTCTTCAGGCCCCGCATTTTTTCTATGATAAATGCAGAAAATTGGATATACTTGTTGACAAAGTATGGGCCTAAATATGATGTCTAACGAGTTTTGGGGTTTTTAATTTATACAGGAGTTACATGAGTAACAGGATGTTTACTCAAAATCTTTATACGCATATTCCGAATAAATAAATATATTTGGAAATGTTTCTTAATTTTTATAATCTTTAATATGTATAAATTCGAATAAGAAATACATTTTTTGTGTACTCGATGAAATGGAAGACGAAAAACATAAAAAAATTCAGTAAGTTAAAAATCATTTCTTATTGTTTCGCAACTTTAAAGTAGATTTTAAAATGGAAACGAAATTTTAGACACTTGAACATTGTTTTTGAGTTTCTTTTGTAGGAAAAAAATATTTTGTTTGCGGTAAACATGTCATCAGTTGTTGTAAATGAACAAAGAGAAATATGTTTACATATCGAGGGCTTATATACATTAGGATGGGTCACGAAAATAAATTGCAGCGGTCACCCCCAAGTAATGAAGATTGGATTGCTTAATGATGATCTACAAAATATTTCGTCACTGGGTCAAGCCATCTGTGAGCTAAACGCTCCTGAAAACACCTCTAAAAATCATGATTTTCCCGTGAAATTTTTTTATGTTGCATTTTTGCCCAATTTTTTTCTGATTTAATAGACCCTTAGAAGCACTTTGGATAAAAAATTTTATTCTTGCCTTAGAATAACTCATTGGTAGAATTATTGGGCGTTTATATTGCGGGTTTTCAGGATGACAGCTAA